>JAVIWC010005181.1:0-566641 GCA_031894815.1 Creontiades dilutus | reverse complement strand
GGTGTTGTAAGTGATAGGTACTGCACGAGTGGTACCGGTGTATCATCCAGAGTGACTCTAAAGCTCGTCAATTAGATGAAGTCTCGTTTGTTGGAAGCTACCAAGCAAAAAGGGGGCTGACTAGTAATTAATCCATTATTTGAGCTCGGTTTTTGCTGTGTCTTTGGATTTAAAAAAAAACTTTTTTGTCCTTATAAAAAAAAATTTGTATACTTGAGTTTGTTGGCAATTTGGCCTGGTTTGTTCAGTTGAAAAATTGGTTGTTCAACTCTGTGAACACATTCTTACAATTGATATCCCCAACGTTTGTGCGGTGCAGCTGCAACATTTGTGAAAAACAAAGTGGGTTTACAGAAACATTTTTTAGGAAGCTGGATTGATTTTTGAGCAATGAACATCATAAGAATTTGTTGAAACAGTAGGACTGAAGCTTGTTGCATCGATCTGCAAATATACTGACCGAAACAAAACGAAAGGGTATATCCAAAGAATAGGTAACGCACCTCTTATCAGTGATAAGTTATCACACCCGCGATATCGATATAGGTCCACGGTATCGATATATCGAAGAAACGTGTTATTCAACATCTGATTAATATCTCAGCTGTGAAACAATATGGGGGTTTTGTCTAAAACAAAAAAACATCTCAGCTGGGCTAGAATATCGGTGTTTGGTCCGGGATTAAAAGAAACATAAATACGAATGAAAGCAACAATTTCTGGTTTGAAAGCAAAAATCTCCTACCGTCTATTTTGGTGGTCTGGATGCTCGCTACGCTCCCATCTCAAAAACAAAAAAATATCCTACATCAATCCTTCTAGTGAAGTATAGATCTAATGGCGCATACTGGTGTCGGGTGAAGGTACAATGGTCGTGATAATCGTTTCAAGATGGCATTATATCGATGTAATAATCGATAATTAGATCGATGTAAGGACACATCGATCTTATCTGATAAGATCGTGATAAGAGGTGTGCGTTACCTATTCTTTGAATTAGCCAACGAAAGTTATTCATAATGGTCTAAAACTCAAAATGTGAGTGAACATTTTGATTTTGGAGATGACAATTTTCACTAAGTATAATGAAAGTTTACTGCCAAAATACGGTCCATCAAAATAATTGGCACAACACACTCCATTAGTGAATTCTTCATACAGACAATTCAGAATAACGAATAATCTTGTGTGCATGGAGCATGGATCTAGATGGATGATACCAAGTACCGCTTTGAAAACAACAACAACAAGAACCGAAGAAGAAGGCAATTGGTATCATTCCTTTATCATTGCTGCAAGTTCAAATGTTATTTTCATAAAGTTTTCTATTTAGCGGTACCTATTTCGTGCTACGAATAGAGTTTGATTAATTAATCGAAGGATATTCCTTTGTTCATAATGTCTATTCTATTCAAACTTGGTTCCAATTTAGTGTCTTCTGTAGCAAGAAACGCTTCTGCCCGTCTTGATTGTACCACCATCCGAGCTCTCCATGTGAGCAGCGCTCGTCACAGCAAAGATGAACGGAGAGCTATCTTACTTACGAATAAACGCAAAGACGAAGGGACTGAAGGAGAAGGGACAGTAAATATTGACAGTACAATCCAACTGTAAGTCATAATATTGATGATCGAATAGTTATAAATAATACGAATGTAAAGAGCAACAGAACTGAGATAGGGTTCATCCAAATATGTGGTTCCTCTAAAACCTGAAAGAAGAACATACAAGAATACTTTTGAGTCAGTGCAGTCAAATCGCTGGTAGAAGTTCAGTGTAGGGGGCCCCTCCTGATAAGACCGTCGTAACTCGATGTCTATATATCGATCCACGCTTTCGATATATAAATCGATGATACGCGTAACCTCTACAAACTGCAACTTTTGAATATGGCGGAAAACAACGAACTTTTAGGTAGCAAAAGGCGGGAAATGAACATGGTGACGCGTACGTACCACGACGAACATACGTAGGTTACGCGTCTGGAAGGGAAATAAACATCTCGCCTGAGCAACATTATCGGGTTTCCTTCCGGAATTTAAAAAAACAATTGACCTAAAAGACATATGGCTTTCGGTAAACGGAGAATGAAAGGTCTCTATTTAGACAACGAGTTTCGATAAGATTAGGACGACGGGTTCATGTAAAGGCAGGAATGTGTTCTGTCTAGTTTGGTGAAAGGATGCTCGCTTCGTTTCTCTCAAAAACAAAAAAATATCCTACATCAATCCTTTTAGTAAAGTATAGATTAGTTGGACAAATAGATCAGTTGTGCTGGTTGAAGAACGAAAGGTTGAATAAAAGCGGGAAAGGTGGCGGGACTTCAGCTGGTGGCAAAAGCAATCCCACATGCAACAGTATCGATATTGTGATCCTACAAAAACATCGATCCTAGTTAACATCGATATATCCTTCTTATCAGAAGGGGCCCCCTACACTGAACTTCAGCCAAATCTCTCGACTCGAGGTGGATGCAACAGGCTTCCTTGGTGTTGCTTGCAAGGGAGAAGGGAGGACGTAAACACGGTGTGCTGGGACAAATACTTATAGTTTCATTAGTTAAAGGCAAGTCCTTGGTTTGCTAAAGAAACTCCCATTCTGATCTATTTAGCTTGCCCTGAGGCTAAACACGGCTTGGGACAAATACTTATAGTTCACTTCCTTGGTGTTGCTTGCAAGGGGGGGGGTAAACAAATACTCATTAGTAACAGGCTTCCTTGGTGTGCTGGGACAAATTTTGGCTGAAGTTCAGTGTAGGGGGCCCCTCCTGATAAGAAGAATATATCGATGTGTACTAGGATCGATGTTTTTATAGGATCATAATATCGATACCGCTGCCATGTCGGATTGCTTTGCACAACCACCTTCGAGAAGCTGAAGGTCCGCCATCTTTCCCGCTTCTATTCAACCTTTCAACTGATCAGTATTTGTCCAACTGATCTATACTTTACTAGAAGGATTGATGTAGGATATTTTTGAGATGCGAGAGAAGCAAGCACCTAGACCAGCAACCTAGACAGAACGCACATCGTGAGTCACATTATGCACGAATTGAATCTAGATAAGGCTACTGTTGCTGATTAGCGTAGTTTTTTTTAGAGAGGTTTGTGCGAATTTGTTGTCAAGTGATACGGACATGGTTGGAGGTGAGAATAAGGTCAGCCGAGATGTTTTCTTTAAAGAAGTTGAGACATTCAATTTTTATATTTGCTACTTAAAAGTTAGTTGTTTTCCGCCATATTCAAAAGTGCAGTTTCAGCTGGTGGCAAAAGCAATCACATGCAACAGTATTCGATATTGTGATCCTATTCTTGAACAAAAACATCGATTTAGTTAACATCGATATATCCTTCTTATCAGACAGGGGCCCCCTACACTTGAACTTCAGCCAACCTATACTTGAGTTTTTTTTTTTTACTTAAGGTTCGATTTTCGATATGCAAAAGGCAGTCCTTGAGGTTGCTTGCAATCATCGATATACACGGTGTGCTGGGACAAATACTTATAGTTTCATTAGTTAAAAGGCAAGTTTGCTAGGATTCAGATAAAGAAACTGCCATTCTGCTCTATTTACCCAACTAATCTACATAGATATGGCTTACCTGTCTTTTGCGTATTACGGTTGTTGATATTCGGAATTTAGACACAGGACGATAGCCACGTCCTTCCTTCCTTGGTGCTTTTACAACAGTTGGAAATTTGGTTTCCTAAGATCATCTGGCGCTGATCCTCTGTCATTTCAAGGAATTCACATCGTAAATCCCCTTCAACACAACAGAAATTGATGAATAGTTTTGTTCTTTGATTTTTTCAATGTTTTGGATATCTGTGGCGTGAGAGCAGGCCGTATCACTTGACCAGTGTGACATCACTAATGTGCCAAACTTTAAGAAGAATCATTGAATTCATTCATGTATTTATTTGTTTCATTTATTTATAAGAACGGGCGTACCCAATTACAGGAAAATAGTATTATGAAAAACAGTTTAGAGTCACGGTGATATAAAAGAAATACAACTATGGTGAAGATTTGAAACTAGATGTAGGAATATTACTGCAAAAATCAATATGTTGGAGAAGACAAGATTAACGACTTCAGAAATCTAACAGAACTGTTGAAAAAGTCCAACTCGGGGTGCAAATGAACGAGGTATGCGTCACAACGGGCGATCCTGTAGGTAGTTTGTGGGGGCAAAACTCACGTAGAACGGTGGAGAGCTGCGAGCGGAGAGACGAGGCACAAGGAGGCCTATCTCTCCGAGTAGTGCTGACGAGACTATTGCTCCATTCAACAGCTTGTGCAGAAATACCAGGTCTGCCACACGTCGTTGGCTCTCCAAGGGGAGAAGCTGAGACACGCCCATCAGGGCAGCATAATCAACATCATCCTGTGGGATTCCAAGCTTGAAGGCAATATACCGAAGAAATTTATGTTGGGCCTGTTCCAGAGTATGCTTGTGTACTGCGTATGATGGCGACCATATGGGGGAGGCATACTCCAATAGTGGAAGGACCAGTGCCTTATACAGAATAGTGATGGGGTGGATGTCATTGAACTCCCGAGTATTCCGCTTAACAAAGCCCAGGGCCCTCATTGCTCTACCAGCTGCATCAATAATGTGGCGTGAAAAGGAAAGCTGCTGATGTAGCAGCACCCCAAGGTCAACAATCTCATCGACCCATGAAAGCCGGTCACTGCAGAGCACATATTCATAGAGTAGAGGACGGGAAGAGTGGTAGAACGTCATAACAGAACACTTGGAGGGGTTCAAAAAGAGGCGAATTTCCACGCACCACCGCTCAAGCGCAGCAAGGGCACTCTGTAGAGAATGGCACTCAGACAGTGAATGCACACGACAAAGCAGCTTTAAGTCATCTGCAAAGAGCAGAGGAGAGATGTCTGGAGTGAAGGTAGCAACTACACCGTTTATCATTCTAAGGAATAACAGGGGGCCAAGGTGGCTACCCTGTGGCATGCCTGAAGAGGCTGTAAAAGGGGCAGAAAGGGCACCCGCAACTTGAACAACCAATTCACGGCCCACTAGATAGCTTGAATGAAACTTACTTCCATTTAAAACGCTGCAAGTTCTTTCACTTGGGTTTATTATTCATTTGACTTGCATTCATGATTGGAATTTCTACTAAGCTTTGGAGTGTGCGTTTTACACAGGATAGAGCTATTATTGAATTTCAGGAGGCACACAAATATGATCAACTGATCAATCCAAATAGGTATTTTGGTTGAGAACCGATTTACGTGCTCTATGCATATCTCCAAAAATTCAATAATCGCTCTATCACCTATGAAACACGCACACTCAAAAAGCCTAGTAGAAATTCAAATCATGAATCATTGAATAATAAACCCCAGTGAAAGAATTTGCAGCGTTTTTCAATGTTTCGGATATCTATGGCGTCAGAGCAGGCTGTATCAATTGACCAGTGTGACATCACTAATGTGCCAAACTTTAAAAAGAATTGAATGAAAATGATGAGTCTTAGATGAGTGAGGAACTTCTTTCAAATAAATTTACTTCCATTTAAAAATAGTGAAGGTATGGTGATACTGAACTTGTTTTATAATGTTTAATTAAGTAATCTATTTTGTTTTTCAGTCGAAGTGATATGTTCCCTACAGAACGCACCCCCGACATGCTGTTCAATGGCGTCCCCTTTTCTCAAGTGCCAATATGCAACATAAAAGTATCCAAAAACAACACGATTATCACTATCACCGATGCGTTGACAGGTAAGGCCTTATGCTTACTTCTTAGTGCAGTGGCATGACATGAAATATTATGAAAGCTATGGATTTCTAACTGTATGAGAGGACTCACATAAATTAGATTGTGTCAACAAATGTTTGTAACTTCCGAGTTCTGAATGATAACGCAGGTCTGCAAAAAAAATTTTTTGATCAACTGCATGGAGTATTTTAGCTAAATTTTATGTTGCTTCAGAGTCTACCAAGGTAGTGGAAGCATTGTTTTCACTTTCGGAATGTGAAAATTTTTTGTCTCCAAAATCAAAAATTCCACTCGCGTTTTGCGTTTTAGACCTTTCTGAACAATTTTGGTTCCGTGTCTGTCTGTCTGTCAGCAAATCCTTCTTACGGGCAAAACTACACGAAGTTATAGTCCGATTTTCATGAAATTTTCAGGGATTGTGCGGGTTGGGATGTAGATTTTCCCCTATAGGTTTCATGACCCCCAGATCAATAGCAGCCTCCGCTCATGCGCAAACGTGAAATCCTTGTTACGCGCATAACTCCGGGAGCTCTTGGCCAATTTCGATGAAATTTTCAGGGATTGTTTGGTTTGATGTGTAGATGGTCCCCTATGAGTTTCATGAGCCCCGGATCAATAGCAGCCTCTGCGCATGCGCAAACGAAATCCTTCCCACGAGCATAACTCCGGGAGTTCTTGACCGATTTCGATGAAATTTTCAGGGATTGTTTGGTTTGATGTGTAGATCGTCCCCTATGAGTTTCATGATCCCCGGATCAATAGTAGCCTCTGCACATGCGCAAACGTGAAATCCTTGCCACAAGCATAACTCCGGGATTTCTTGACCGATTTCGATGAATTTTTCAGGGATTGTTCGGACTTATTAGGTATATTTTATAGTTTGTTCAATAGTTGAACATGCCTACCTTTATTTTCTCAAGTTATGCTCCTGCATAACAATAAATTTACCCTAATTCAATATTTACTTCGCCTAATTGAACGAAGTTCTTTAGTCAATAATAATTTTCAATGATCTATACAGTCATGTTATGGATACGAGGAAGCTATGTGCCACACCCACTTGGCAGACGTTGGCAAGCTCAAAATAAAATAAAGTATTTGTTTACTATTCAGTACAAAATGCTCAAAAACTTCATTCAGTTTGCCTGTGAAACCTTTTTTTTTTCTTTGATACTTCGTCGCACACGTTTTTGTGCTCCAGCATTGTCCGTGTCCCTCTTGAGCATCCAACAGCAGTCAGCTAGCATATTGACGTTTCATCGTCCTTGGTAGCGTTTTTCCATATCCCGAATGTCTTGGTGAAATCATTCTCCTTGCTCATCACTAAACGCTCCCAGGTTTTCTGAAAAGTATTCGACATGGGAGTGTAGGAAATGAACTTTTAGGCTCATGTTGCATCCTTGAACTTTGTAGGAAACCAACATGCGATTCACAATTTTTTGTAGTTAGGGTCTTTCGTATTCCCTAGAAACTTTTGCACTACATTCTTGAAAGAATCCCAGGCTTCTTTTTCTCTGTTGCTCCTTGATTCAGGAAACCGGGGATCTGACAAAAGTTTCCGTATGACCTGTAAAAACTCCCTCTTTAAATTGGGCTTCAGATAGTTTAGGAAACTGTGAACACACATACTTGACACATTCCCCATCTCTTGGCAATGATTTGATGAATTGCTTCATAAGCCCCAGTTTTATATGAAGTGGGGGTAATAAAAACCTCTCCACGTGGCACTAAGCTTCTATTAATGACGTTTTTCTCTCCAGGATTCAGAGCCTTCCGGAGCGGTCAGTCACTTTTCCTATTACCCGCTCTTAATATCCACTAGAACGTGTTATAACCTGTGCACTACATACAGCAAGGCATCCTGACTTTTCAGGAAATCAAATAAACGACGAGTTATGACATGATTTTGGGCATCCTTACTCTTCTCCTACTTCAAAAATATCCCACTCTCTTCTTCCCTACCCCTCTGTTTCATTTCGTATCAATCCTGGGAGTGACATGACTAAATATGAGGGTGAAAAATCCACGCAATTCATAAAATTGACAACTTGGAAGCAACTACCAAATTGAGGTTTAACGCTGAAAAACACCGTATGTGGTATTCAAAAAACCAGTTTTGCGAGAAAACTAGACGTGATGGAATTTTTTGATTACTTTTTTCGGTTTTAGCATGCAAAAATCCATGGGAAACAGTAAAAAAAAAAACGTCTGCCAAGTGGGTGTGGCACATAGCTTCCTCGTATCCATAACATGACTGTATAGATCATTGAAAATTATTATTGACTAAAGAACTTCGTTCAATTAGGCGAAGTAAATATTGAATTAGGGTAAATTTATTGTTATGCAGGAGTATAACTTGAGAAAATAAAGGTAGACATGTTCAACTATTGAACAAACTATAAAATATACCTAATAATAGAAAATTGACATTGACGCTGAATGGATAGATGACTGAAGTGGTAAATAATTATTATGACATTTCTAAAAATAAAAATATAAGCATCGTTCAATGACGGATCAAATAATGTTGGGTTGACTGCAGCGTCGTTGCAAAGTACCCAACAGCCGTCATCCCTCCGCACAGTGGCTGTATATATCTTGCGCATGCGCAGAGGCTATTATTGATCCGGGGGTCATGAAACTCATAGGGGACCATCTACACATCAAACCGAACAATCCCTGAAAATTTCATCGAAATTGGTCAAGAACTCCCGGAGTTATGCGCGTAACAAGGATTTCACGTTTGCGCATGCGCAGAGACTACTATTGATTCGGGGGTCATTAAACTTATAGGGGACCATCTACACATCAAACCGACCAATCCCTGAAAATTTCATCGAAATTGGTCAAGAACTCCGGGAGTTATGCACGTAACAAGGATTTCACGTTTGCGCATGCGCAGAGGCTACTATTGATCCGGGGGTCATGAAACCTATAGGGGACCATCTACACCCCAACCCGCACAATCCCTGAAAATTTCATCAAAATCGGACTATAACTTCGTGTAGTTTTGCCCGTAACAAGGATTTGCTGACAGACAGACACGGAACCAAAATTGTTCAGAAAGGTCTAAAACGCAAAATGCGAGTGGAATTTTTCATTTTGAAGACAAACAAATTTTCACATTCCGAAAGTGAAAACAATGCCTCCGCTACCTTGGTACACTCGGAAGCAAAATCGTATGCAGTTTTTTGGTTGCAGACCTGTGTAATTTAGGGGTTGGGGAACCAATCGCTCTGTTTGCTTATGGTCTGTAACAGTGAGACATATGGAATATCTGTGGCAAGTATGACTTAGGAATGATTTGCAAAACCAGCTTTCCAAACCCAGCAGGTACTGTGCCATAATTGTGTTTAGCTGCCCATTGTATTAGATCTCATTTCTAAGTATCGTTCACTGTGAATCAATTAACTTGTTGATCATTGTTAAATCATGCGATATCTATAGTTAGAATGGATTTTACTGACTTCTCAAATACCACGCTCTATCATGAAGTTTTGTTCCTACCTCGTATTATCGGAGTTTACGTTGTTTCAGGTGAAGTGAGATTGATTCGGTCTTGCGGCATGGAGGGATTCAAAAACACCCGTAAGGGTACAAACGTGGCGGCTCAGTCTACCGCAATTACCTTTGGAACCGTAAGTGTCTGCCGTTGCATCATAATTGAACTTATGGGGCACTAGATAAGCGATAGTACTGTTGGAAAGGGAATAGGGGAAATATAGCTTTTCCAAGTCGAATTGAGAATTTTCCAAACCAAATTGAGAAAAGTTTTTTTTCAAATCAATTGAGAATTTTCCAATCTAAGAAACTTTCACTACTAAAAAGGAAGACGGAGTTTTCCAAACCGAATTGACAATTTTTCAAGGCAATCCAAGACTTTTATTGAAAACAAAATTAGTGAAGCAAAATAATAACACACAAGCACTTTATCAACAAAATAACATTGAAATCAAAAAGACAAAATGAACCAAGAATTCATTGTAAATAAGACATGGAAAATTGGAATCTTGTTTAGGAGAAAATTCAGCGAAGAGGGTTCCCAGCAGCTGCATTGGTTAGCTGTAGGAACATATTTATCAATAGACTTCAATAGACCAGCCAAACGCAGGGTGGCCTCGATTTTGGTTTATTGTTCAATAATAAACCATTGTAATCGCTCTGGAAAAAAAAATTCTAACCCCCCTGAAAATTTCGTGGTTTACGTTTCAAAGGGTGTAGAATCCGAATCTGCAATAAACATTTTCCCGTCCGTCCGCCGTACGCACGATTTCTCTCAAACGGCTGAAGCAAAAAAGCTGAAATTTTCAGGAAAAATCCATCTTGGTCATTCTAAATCCAATGTCAACAGGCACCAGAACCGAATCCAGACGATAACTCTCGATAGAATTGAGAGAGAAAGCTCAAATTTGCACAAAAAAATCTATCTAAGTTTTCAAAAAGCTAAGTTTGAAGATGAGCACAATCGCCTCACTCGAAGGGGAGATTTGGGGCATTTCAAATGGAGGAAAATTACCCGAAAACCCCCGAATAGGTGACTCTCGTTTACATAGGTTTTTCACGCTAAACAAGATAGTGAAATCGGATTGCAGATATCTCAATCCGTTCTAACTAGAGCAGTTTGAAGATAATAAAACAAGGTAGATGGGCAAAATTGGAAAAAAAATTATGAGATTGTTCAGCTTTCATAAATTTCCAAATTAAAATGAGGTATCACAAGTCAGAAAATAAAATTGTTTTTTGCGTAATTTTTCCTCATGCAAAACTAGTTTGGAAATTAACTCATTTCGTCATGCTACATGACTGGAAGTTTTTACCATCTTCTTCAGCGTTGAAATACCTTTAAAATGAAATATCATTTGTCACAAAATAAAACTGTTGATTTTGCATCAATATCACACTATATAAAGACGAGCTTATCTGAGTATATCGACGTTTCAAGGGGTGGTAACGCTGGGCGGGTGGAATTCTCGCCCCGTCTCCCAGGGCAACCGACCTGCTCCCCCCTCCCCCCGACCCCGCCAGTGAAGGAAGGAGGGCCCCAGCGGAGGGAAGCGTCTCCCAGGGCAAGCGACGTGGTCCTCTCCTAGGGGATTTGGGATATACGATTTTTTGACTTTGCATATTGTTATTATACTCCCTCATTGTGTTATTCACCTATTTCTTTTTAAACTGCGTAGCAGGGCCATTAAACTAGTTTCTCATAAAAACCGTTTGATAAGGATGCTGTTGATTGATAAAGGCTCCGATATCGATGCCAACACTCACACATCGATATCAATATCGATGTTTTGTCTCGATGTCCCATCCCTAGGCACTATACAAAGACTACCATGTACAAAGATGGTGTTTCATGTTTGATTTGTTTGGATAGACTTAACTATGTGCAGATTACCTGTAGTCTGGATCTAGATACTCATTGTCTGTTTATGTTAATTTTTCAGAATGCCATCAACAAAGGCTACAATAACGTTAGAGTAAGAATCAGTGGTCTTGGGCCTGGACGGATGGTGAGTAACTATTGGAACATCGTTTTAATTTAGTTATTAAAATGAAAGTGGGTCTAGATATCAGCTGAGTGGTGATTGTTCAGTGACAACTTTATTGTCTGGGCTCAAAATTCCTGTTGGAAAAGACACAGTTTTTTTTTCAATGTTTAACCTTTACGATCAATTCTAACGGAGTTTGACTAAACTCCAGTAAACCAATTTTCTGGTGAAATTTGCCCTCAACTGTGGTTTTGGAAAAGAAGTCTGAAAATTTTACATAGGTTTTTGTCATATAGTGACTTAAAGTCTTATTAATTATGAGGCATTTCCGTTAAAATTCGAATAAAATTCGAAAAAAACTTCAATAAAATTATTTCGATTACGATATGTTTCGATACGATCTAAATTAACGACGATGAGTTTTTAAAATATGAAATGAAAATTTACTTCACTAATTCATTAACTTTAGAAATTCACAAATATGTAATGATCATGAACATGGACAGCGGAAAACTGAGGCATTCGGTGATGCCGGGTCGTAGTAGTATTGTCAGCCAAAACATATCTCTTTTATTGCAATGTAGAATATATTTTGTTGTGGTTCTCATTTGATTATTATTAATTTGTCCCCTACAGTCTTCCATTAAGGGTCTGCAGATGGCTGGGCTGAACATAGTTTCAATCACAGACAACACTCCAGTCTCCTGGAATCCTCCCAGACCTCGAAAAGCGAGACGATTGTAAAACCTCTCAGTTTGTAAAGTATTGTAAAGTTTGTAACATTTTTAAGCGTTTCAGTTAATTATATTGTTGTACGGCATTTCGATGTTTTAAACAATTTCACCAACTTCAAAGTCGAAAAATTTGAGTTCAGTGAGAAAAAACACTGAAATTTGATACCTATCTACGCCAACCACGATAGTTTGGTAGGGTTTATGCTTGTGTCATATAGTGTGTTTTCTGCACGAAAACCCGTTTCTGCATGAAACAGTATGGGTATCAATTCCTCGGCATTCGTAATCTTGAAAATCAAACGGCACAATCACTCACCAGTTCATAAAAATCTACTGTATTATTGAAGTTTCGTTTATTACAACTAATTTCAGGGTTGCGCAGGTGCAATGGTTACTGCATCTAATCGCATCGAAAATCGAATAAAACCATCTGGTTTTCCCCATTGTGATGAAATCAGACCGATGGTAGAGATTGAGGTGAATTGGGAAAATTGGGGGCTGCTAATCATTCAACGGTGATGGATTTGCAAGGGATGTTGGGTTTTGAGCCGTGTTCAGATGCACGCGGAATTATGTAATGCACACTGCTAACCGATTTGGCTTTTACAGCCAGAAAGCCTTTTTCTTCGTGAAAGTCAACGTTTTCATTTTTTTGTGAATGTGCTACACTTCAAATGGTTGAGAACTTTTTTTTTTCTCGTGATTTATCAATTTCAACTGAAAAATCAAATACATATCATCTAGCAATTTTACATATTAATAAAGGTACACTCCAAGAGGGTTGGTTTACAGCAAAACCTAGCCCTTTATTATATAGCTCAATTAATTAGCACTGAGTTCGATTGCTATTCTATTCACGCAGCACAACTAAATCCAGTGGTTTGTTTCGCTTGAGACGTCGGATTTCACCTTCGTTGTCCAAAACGTAGAGCATCTCCGGGTTCTCGTGTTTGTGGAGGCGATGTTCATGCTTCCTTGCGCATTTTGCAATAATTTCATAGACTGTCTCCATCCTCAAATCTCGATGAATATCATCGTTTCGCATGTACCAAGGGGCTCCAACTATACTTCTCAGTATTTTATTCTGAAAGGTTTGGATTTTCTTAATATTTGATTTCTTGGCACAGCCCCAGATCTGTATCCCGTAGGTCCAAATAGGGCGAAGGATCTGCTTATATATAAGCAGTTTGTTGTGAAGAGAGAGATGGGAATTCCTTCCCATTAGCCAATACATCCTTCTGTACTTGATTTTAAGTTCTTCTTTCTTCTTTTCTATGTGTTTATTCCAGTTTAATTTGGAGTCAAGTGTCAAACCCAAGTATTTAACTGCTTCAGTATGCGGTATTTTATTCGAATTGATCTCAACATCCAAGATTGGGACTTTTCGGTTAATGAAGTTGATGCGGGCTGATTTTGATTCGTTCAGCTTCATTCTCCACATCTTGGTCCACTTAGAAACCTCAGTAGTAGACGTCTGTAGTTTGTGCGTTGCAGCTTCTATATCATCTCCAACAGAGAGGATAGCTGTATCATCTGCAAAGGTCGTGCCTTCTTGGGGTGAGAATTGTGGCCAGAGAAGCTTTAAAACGATTTTTTTTAATAGTTGGTGGAAAATCCATTACTGGACTGACAGTATATCAAAAGATGTGTCCCCCTCACTCTTAGTGTCGGGGTCTCCATCGTGGCATACCGACTAAAAAACCACCGTTCCTCTCGTCTTTTAGGACTGTCCCGGGACTGCTTTTTGGCATTACTTCGGGACAGTCCCCTTTTTAACCTCTTGAGGGTTCCTCCTGGTCTTCACTACTTCTACCCTGGCTCATTCACAGCTTCTGTTCACTTCCTTCTCTTTGAGCACCATAGTGATATACGTGCTGACTGTACTCCAGTTCTCCGCAGATTGTATCATCTTTTCTATTACTGTTTCTGGGCTAAAATCACCTATTACTCCAACCAATTCCTGCCTTAGCTGCTGCCATTTTGGGCATATAAAGAATGTGTGCTCTACATCATCGTCCCCCATCCGGCAGTACACACACCTTGCCTCGGAAGTCTTCCCTATTTTCTTTAGGAACGACCGATAATAACCATGCCCCGTCAGGAACTGTGTTAGATAGTAATTAACGTCGCCCTGTTTCCTCTCCGTCCATTTTTGCACTTCCCTGATCAGCTGTGCTGTACACCTTCCCCGGGTTTCAGCTGCCCATCTCTGCTGCCATTTTTGCAGGGTCTCCTCTCTCTCTTCTTTTTTTACTTCTCTGGCCGCATGTTCTTGCTTTCTGGCATGAACCCGCTTCCTCTAATCAGCCAAAAGGTCGATTGGTACAGCACCCGTTTAAACGCTTAAAGCTTTAAAACGATTAAACGGGACAGAAAATCACCCTTTTAAACAGTTTTTCGGCTTTCCCCCAAATATCTCCCCTTTTCTACGTGAAAGTCAACGTTTTCAAGACTTTCGAATGTACTAGACTTCAAATGGGATCGAACGAGATGAGGATCATGCTAATTGGGTGAGAATTGTGGCCAGAAAAGCTTTAAAACGATTAGGTTGGACACAAAACCACCCTTTTAAACAGTTTTTTCAGCTTTCCTCTAAATCTCCCTTCAGAATCCTGGTCTTGAGTCAGAATTCTGGTTCCCCGTGTAACGTCTGGCATAATAATTCCATAGGCGCATGAACAATATAAAAATGGATAACAACTCGGTACAGTTATCACCGCATAATGGAATAAGATTTGAGATCCACGTTGTTAGGTGGGTATTCGCATTTTTAATTACCTCTCTGCCAAGTGATGCTCAACTCATGATATTCGGGTATTCATTTGAAAGAAGAGTTTGTAAATAGAATGAAAATAATGGGGGAGTAAAGATGGAGCTTAATTGGGCAGTAATTCAATTTCCAGCGGGTTGTTCCTTTAGAGTGGGCGCAATAATTAGAACTTTCCAGCGCTAGAAAATGCACGAACCGGCGGTAGCGTGTTCTTCAGACGATTCGGATTTGTCAGGTTTCTATTTAATTAAGGAGAAGGATCGCCCAGCAATATTTAAATGGCCAAATTAATTATTACAGGAGTAATAAATCATGGCGTCGCGGTACAATGAAAACAGCTACCTATTTTGCGGAAAAAAGCTCTGTAACTTCTCTCACCTTTTAACGGAATTTTTAACTAGAAATTTATTTTAAGTAGTTTTCACAGCTGTACGGATAATTGTCTGAGTTAGAGTTGGTACTTTTGGAATAATGTTTAGGAAACAGTAGAAGAAAGAATCTAAGGTTTTGATGAATGCATACTTTCCATTATCTAAGTTTCTAAATGTAAACTGCTGCACCGTCATCAACTCTGATGGGTCCTTCTGCACTTGGAGTTTATGAGATTCATGGACACACATGCTATTTTTGAAAAACCAGCATCTACCGAGCAGACTGTAGGGGTGTCTGCCCAAGTTGCTGCAAATGTGTCTACTTCTTCTGCTTTGAAAATTGGAACTACAGGGCGGGAAATTTATGGTGGAGTGTGTGAGGTGATAGAATGGTACAGTTGCCCCTTCCAACGAGCTGGATGCATTGATAATGCTCCGCCACGCTCAGAGAATGATCAAGCCGACGATTCTAAAACACAAGTGTCAGCTTCGATGACACATGCAGCAACCTCTTATATAGGTTTCCCACAGGGTTTTTTTTTTTAGTTGTAGTTCTCTAATACCCAGTTCGAGTACTTAGAATCACCTTTACAATTATGTTCCCTTTTAGGACGCAAAGACTCTTGTTGCTCTTGTAACGATCATTTGATCAATAACGTAACGATCTACGAGGGTCATCCGGAAAGTAAGGTTACAACTGCTGGTAAAAATCGAAAAATGCACATATTTTATTCAAATTTTGAGGAAATGTAGCAAAATATGTCCTTCTTTTGGTTTATTATTCAATAATAAACCATTGTAATCGCTCTGGAAAAAAAAAAAAAAAATTCTAACCCCCCCCCCCCCCCCCCCCCCCTGAACATTTCATGGTTTACGTTTCAAAGGGTGTAGAATCCGAATCTGCAATATATCTCCGAAACGGCTGGAGCAAAAAATCTGAAATTTTCAGGAAAAATCCATCTTGGTCCGACGACACCCCAATTCTTGAGCCAGCTCCTTCACTCAATTTAAAGTGCCCTTTAAGGCTGTAAAAGTTTTGAAAAATCCTAAAAACCTCAAAACTAGTCGAATCTGCCTAAATATTTTCCTATTTGAAGAACATACCATGAGGAATCGAATGAGCCCTTCCCCACGTCCGTAGGTCAAACCATTCCCGATGTATGGCCCGATTTATGGTGCCAACATTTGCGTTTTTTCGTTTATTATTGTTTGTTTGTAACCTAGTGATGTCCGGCAAATAGCGTCGAGTTGTAGTGAATGTGGATACTGGAGTGATAGCCGATGTGAATACTTGTAGTGTAGTTAGTAGCCGATACACGGGTTGAAGCATTCTGATATGCATGAAACGCTGATAATATATAGGTAAATATTATTCAATATTATTACTGGGGTATTATTCAATATTAGTAAATAAGTATTCTTTCACTGGGGTTTATTATTCAATTGGCTTGCGTTCATGATTTGAATCTTACTAAGCTTCGGAGTGTGCGTGTTTTACAGGTGATAGAGCGATTATTGAATTTCAGGAGATATGCATAGACCACGTAAATCGGTTCTCATCCAAAACACCTATTTGGATTTATCAGTTGATGATATTTGTGTGCCCCCTCTACATCTGTCTACCTTTGGCTAAATCGTTTAAATTTGGATTTGGGGAAGTTTTAACGCAATACGAGTGCCAAAGGACTTGATAAATTATAGATGTTTTTATTGTGAGGGGGTATTGAGGTTCAATAAAAAAAAACGCTGCAAATTCTTTCACTGGGGTTTATTATTCAATTGGCTTGCGTTCATGATTTGAATTTCTACTAAGCTTTGGAGTCTGCGTGTTTCACAGGATAGGGTGATTATTGAATTTCAGGAGGCACACAAATATGATCAACTGATCAATCCAAATAGGTATTTTGGTCGAGAACAGATTCACGTGCTCCATGTATATCTCCTGAAATTCAATAATCGCCCTATCCTGTGAAACACGCACACTCCAAAGCTTAGTAGAAATTCAAATCATGAACGCAAGCCAATTGAATAATAAACCCCAGTGAAAGAATTTGCAGCGTTTTTCTCCATGATTTCTCAGCCTAGGCACCAGCTTTTTATGCCCTCGTCATACACACTTCGCTCCAACTCCAAAAACCACTTCTCCACAGTTTCCTTCACCTCCTCGTCCTTGGAAAAACGTTTTCCACTCAAGAACTCCTTCAATTTGGTGAAAAGGTGGAAGTCCGAAGGCGCCAAGTCCGGTGAATATGGTGGATGGGGATCCAAACGACACAAGCAGGTCCTGGGTCTGGCGAGCGGTGTGGGGTCTGGCGTTATCGTGAAGAAGGGACACACCACGAGTCAGCATTCCCCCCCTCCTTTTGTCTTTGATTTTTTTCCTCAATTTTTCAAGGGTCTCACAATACGCATCAGCATTAATGGTGGTTCCCCTGACCATGAAATCCACCAACAACACCCCTTTTCTGTCCCAAAACACTGATGCACAGTATAACCTCTCTAGCAGAGTATTGGAAGCAACACATTAATTGACTGGATAGATCACGTGACTCCCAAGGAGCAATGTTCTTGTTTAAGGGGTGATTTTCTTGTTTAAATATATGCTTACCGCTTACCTCCTTTCTTCATTGACTCAATAATATTTCTCGAAGTCGGGTCGGCACCTAATTGAACAATGGAAACTATGTAATTAGCGGTACCTAGCTAATGAAAAGTTGCATGTAGAGGTGCCTGCCGCGCGCATTTACACCGCTACCTGAAATCATTACAAGGCGCAGATAATGGGAGAGGGTGAGGTGACTAGTTGGTGAAATATTAAACATCCAAGATGATCTTCCCCTAATTAAGAGAGAAAAAAAATGAAGGCTGAACCAGCCGGCCTCGGAAATCCACTCGGGACGGCATTAAAGTTTGAGTTGGGGAGGCAGACCGGCCGGCGAGAACGAAGAAGGCTGAATGCACGTCTGGCCAATTAGGTGTTTCGCTCTAGTTCTCAGGGTGCAATGGCCACCTCGGTCTCCACCCACCTGGAGGCGTATGAGAAGACAAAAAACCCCGTAAACCGGTAAGTCATTCATAGTTTCAAGCTCATTTAGTAATAGATTTCCTTATATTGGCTACTTAACAGAGGAATATTCTCTCGTATTTCTGTACGAATATTGAATTGGTACAAGCCAGCATCATAACAGTAGACCTCTACGGTTCTACAGCCAGATCATTTAAATGATTCATTTTACACATTCAAGTACCGAAGATGAATTATTGCAATATTCAACCTATTATGGAATTTCTAGCTCAGAGAAGGGGAGTAGTAAACAGAGATGAAAGCTTTCACAGGTGACACCATAGGCGGCTAAAGCGATTATTGAATTTCAGACAACCTATAGTTCATATAGCCTACCTAATCCATGATAACCTTGATTTTTTTAGTTCCAAAAGCTACATATTTTTTAATTGAATCCGATTAAACATAGTGTCAGTTAAACAAAGATTAAACAATAATTGTAAAATTAACTATTAGTTTAAATTATGGCAATTATGCAAATATTTACGCAGTACCTTATACATGAACCTATACCAATCAACAAATCTCAGGTCGAATTGTTGCCGAACGCTTGTTCGCCAGATAGCCTATAGGCTCATCTAGTTTCGCCGAGAATGCTAGATAGCAGCACAAACTTATATATATATATATAACGGGCGCTATAGCCCGTTAGCCCCCCCCCCTCCCCCCCAGAAAAATCAGTCTAGAGCCGCCTATGGTGTACACACAAAAGACCCCCTCGGGCGGACGGAAAAGTGGTGATGCAGGGATAACAAAGGGCGGAAGGAGCCCACCCGAAGGTTAGTTGAAGGAGTGTTAAGCGGGGGGGTAGAGGGAACTGTCGGGTCGGTACGGTCGCTAAGAACTAGATTGTACTCCTGTTAATCATTTAAATGATAAAATAACAGTAGGTATTTGGTATGTAATAAGAGATACTGAACGATCAATGCTTTCAAGAAATTATAAAGTTAGAGATAGTAACGGGTGTTCTTCGTTACTCCCCCCCATTTTCAAACGCTCGTCGCTTCATGAAATTCCAACAAAAATTTGATGTTGAGGTGATTTTTGGAAACTTCAGCTCGTCTACTTTTTGGTGAGTGTGTTCATATTTTGAAGCAACAACTTTGTAAAAGCCAAATTCGCTAGGAAAAAAAGTGGGGGGAGTATCGAAGTTGCCATGTCAAATTCTTCGGTACCCCCCCGCGGTGAAAACAGTATTTTCGACTACCAATATCGCGTCTCAACCTCTTAACTTTCGATCAAAGGATTTCATCGCTCTATATCTCATACCTTTCACGTTCTCACACCCCCGTCCCTGTGAATTGTTGTTTAGAGATAGGCAAGCTTACTAGTTGATATACCCCCAAAGTTGGCCAACACCCAGCGCATTGGATCGACCAGGAGAGCCCTCAAAAGGAAGATACGATGATTCTCGTATGGAGGCGGGATCACCGACCTTCACTCCCATCTTCGTGAATTCTTGTGGAGAACGTCAGGTAATCAACTTTTCCTTCAGCTATTTGGATGAAATGTGAAACAAGAAACAACAAAATTAATTATACGATTCCATTTTTTCAGGTACAATAACCAAGACCCATTCGAAGAATTAATTTCTCTCATCAAATCAATTTACAATCCTAATGAAGCCATGTAATGCTACTTTTACATGAATAATCGAATAGGTACCCTTCATGTTCAATAAAAGCTTTTCATTTTATCAAATTTGTGAAGGGGTGTTGCAATTCTGGTGTCAACTTATCTCTAAAGAGGAATTCTCAGGAAGGGGTGTTTGGAGATGTAAAGGTATGAGTTATAGAGCGATGAAATCCTTTGATCGAAAGTTAACAGGTTGAGACGCGATATTGGTAGTCGAAAATACTGTTTTCACCGTGGGGGGAAGTACCGAAGAATCTGACATGGCAAATACTTCAATACTCCCCCCCCCCCCCCACTTTTGGTTTATTATTCAATAATAAACCATTGTAATCGCTCTTGAAAAAAAAAAAAAAAATGTCTAACCGCCCCTGAACATTTCATGGTTTACGTTTCAAAGGGTGTAGAATCCAAATCTGTAATAAAAATCTTTCTGTCCGTCCGCCGTACGCCGTACGCACGATTTCTCCCAAACGGCTGGAGCAAAAAATCTGAAATTTTCAGGAAAAATCCATCTTGGTCCGACAACGCCCCAATTCTTTAGCCAGCTCTCTCACTTAATTTAAGGTGCCCTTTAAGGGTTGTCAAAGTTTTGTAAAATCCCTAAAAACCTCGAAAAAAAGTCAAGGTGCCCTAAATTTGGACTTTTTTTTTAAGAACTTCCCATGAGGAATCGAATGAGCCCCTTCCCAGGTCTGTAGCTCAAACCATTCCCGATGTATGGCACGATCTTATGCTGCCAACATTTGCATTCACATTCACTACATCACTAAGTTACTGCGATCAAAACAAAACGCTGCAAATTCTTTCACTGGGGTTTATGATTCAATGATTCATGATTTGAATTTCTACTGAGCTTTGGAGTGTGCGTGTTTCACAGGTGATAGAGCGATTATTGAATTTCAGGAGATATGCATAGAGCACTTAAATCGGTTCTCAACCAAAATACCTATTTGGATTGATCAGTTGATCATATTTGTGTGCCTCCTGAAATTCAATAATCGCTCTATCACCTGTGAAACACGCACACTTCAAAGTTTAGTAGAAATTCAAATCATGAATGCAAGCCAAATGAATGAAATTGAATAAACCCCTGTGAGAGAATTTGCAGCGTTTTCGATTGAATAATTCACTATTACTATTTAATTCTGGTGAATTAAGGTTCACTAGACATGAAACTAGACAAACTGAAGTTTCCAAAAATCACCTCAACATCAAATTTGTTGTTAGAATATCACGAAGCTGTTTGAAGATGGGGGGAGTACCGAAGAACACCCATAGTAACTCTCTAAATACAGGTGTCCCATCTATATGGGCCCATTAAGGAATTACAGCCATGCGGTGCGAGCGATCAAAAAAATTGACCCAGTTTTTGTTCCTATGACTAAGTTCACCCGCTGCTTGACGAAGTTGTGGAAACCCATTTCAAATAATTTCCACGAAAGTAAAGAGTTACATTGTTAAATCGATTTCAACGGTTAGGTCATCATCAGTAACAAACATGAACTGAAAGTACATCACCGAAAACATATGTTATATCGATGAAAGGAAGTGAAAGGGGCGAGAGGACCAACCAATGCCACTCAAGGCTTACAAAGTGAAAGAGGGACACAAATGGGCCAAAGTTGTTGCCCGAACCCAACCTTTTATATTTTGCCAGGGGGTCGGGCCATCAAACCCTCGAATTGAAACCATGGGCGTCTGGGGGTGGGGGGGGGGGATAAATAAGTAAAAGTCATAAATGTTTTAAAGTAAAATGAGAGAGAGAGAAACATGCTTTATTAGACAATTCTCAGTAACCGGAACATGATTTCAGCTAGGAATTTAAGATATATCTATTTTAGTGATGGCAGCATGGATGGCATGGTATGTATTACCGTCTGCCGGAGTGGCCAAATAATCTAGATTTTAAAGTAATATGTATTTGCTTCAAAATGAACTTAGGTGTGACATGATCTGAATGGAAGTAAAATATTATGACTTGAACAAGAATTGTACTTACATGGCCAATCGCTCAGCGCGTGCGCCGCCCCTGGAATGAAATTATGGTTCAGTTTCCTTCTTGAGTGCGGCTCACGCGCTCGGCGCGTGAGAGATTCCCACTGTTCAGCTAAGCATATCTGCGTGAATGTTGCCTAAAAAAGGGACTTTCAATAACTAATAGTTATATCCAATGACTAAGTCTGGCGAAAAATTGAGAAAATTGGGACACAATTTGCCAAGGTGTTGTATACAAAGTCATGAAACTTACACCCACTGCACAACGTATGAATTTTATATAAATGACCTTGCAACGATTTTTCCCGCGTCTTTAGAAGGTTCAAACCAAGTGCGGGAGAAAGAAATCGAGTCCTTTCCTATTGCGGTTAAGAGAGGCTCATCTAAAGTACACGAATACTTCACGCGCCAGGAGCGTGCGCCGCACTACGATTGAAATTGCCATTTACCTTAACTCACGCGCTCAGCGCGTGAGCCCGCAGCGAACGTGTTAAGGCTTGAAGTGCGAGCAAGAGGCACAATCGGCCTCGTTCGACATCTGTCTCTCTCCTACAGAAAATAGAGTAAACACAATTCAAACATGAAGAATATTATTATTGGTATTCTGACTACGGACTAATTACAAATAAATAAGATTAATACGATATAAGATTATTCAAATTTTCTAAATTTATGAATGTTAGAAGCTCTATCGGATTTTTGAATTTAAATGCTGGCGTCTTCGGAGATACTCGATCTAGTGGGCAGTGGCGGGGAATGGCCGCGTAGTGAATATTTTCGTACTGATCGTATTGAATATTTTCGAATATGTGAGTGTTTTCGAATGTTGAAAAAGGAGTGAAATGAGGTGAAAGATAGTCGAGAGAACTTGATAGTCGTTTTGAGGTGTCCAGTGGAGGAACAAAAAGGATTTACGCATCTGTATCCGGCTCGTCAACAGGTGAGGTAAGTCTGAAATCTCCATTGTATAATCTAATGTTGTTTTCCGAACTTAGTTATGTGTCTTATGATTTTAACTGAGTATTTCGTAATTACCTGCTACTAATTGGTACAATTAATGATATATTGGGGGGGGGGGTTTCAGCATTTTGAGAAGTTCAGATACCTAACTTCTCTCTGTATCGTCTTTGAGCGCTGAGGTTCGGTACTAGGGGGGAGTTTCGTTTGGGTAAATTCGTGCGAAAGGCAATCTGTTTGGGAAACTTTTCACAACACGTTTGGGTAAAGAAAAACGACCAATGAGAACGAGTTTGGGTAAAAAGTGGAAAATGAAGAAAAACGGGTTTTTCATTGCAACAGGTGAAGTGTAGGTGTTTATTGATTGATTATACATTGCAATACCTAATACTTTCACCGTTAATTGTCATAAAAACGTATTATGTAAAAAATATGTAGCCATTACCGTAGTGGTAGTTGTTGTCAAAAAACAAGTTACATGAACAAAAATCAAACAGTAGCTTTTTTTCAAGTATTCATTTAAGTCGGTATTACTTTGAAAAACGTACAGTAGCCACTTTTTTCAAGTATTCATTTAAGTCTCTATCACTTTGAAAAACGTCCCAACATTGTTGCAGTCTGATCACATTCGAAACCGAAACGCGCTGTGTTTTGTTTACCTAAACGCGCTCTCGCTCTTTGCCTCATTTCACCGCTATTTACCTAAACGAATTCTCCTCGGTACTAGAATCGTCACGATTTTATGATCCATGTCATGGATGATCCATCTATTGAGATCCGATTAATTACGCTATCCCGCCTTTTCTGTTTTTTCTTTTACATCGGCTATTTCGTGTCATCCTCCTCGGTATTGGTTCTCAAAAAGTCTCCTGTATCTATCAAGCAAGGAACAAGAGTGCCCATCATCGTGCCCATATTTTTTCTTTGTTCTGCTCAAGCTTTTACGATCACCATTAATACGATGCCAATTAATATCAACTGATATAACTACTATCATTTAAATTGTTTTCGAGTGGCTCATAACCATGAATAGTACATCGATTGCCGTCTGAAACGCGGTGCGAGGGCAAGTTCATTCTATTTTCTGTGCTCTCTCCTACTTGAGTGAGCGATGCGTCTACAATACATTTACATGTTTTCGTTAAGTATGAGGAGCAGTGAAAAGTGAATGTTGTGTCAATTGTTTATAGCTAGGTATAATGTTATAAATGAGGTATTAAGAATCAAACGCTGCAAATTCTTTCGCTGGGGTTTATTATTCAATTTCATTCTTTTAGCTTGCATTCATGATTTGAATTTGTACTAAGCTTTGGAGTGTGCGTGTTTCACAGGTGATAGAGCGATTATTAAATTTCAGGAGGCACACAAATATGATCAACTGATCAATCCAAATAGGTATTGTGGTTGAGAACAGATTTACGTGCTCTATGCATATCTCCTGAAATTCAATAATCGCTCTATCACCTGTGAAACACGCACACTCCAAAGCTTAGTAGAAATTCAAATCATGAATGCAAGCCAAATGAATGAAATTGAATAATAAACCCCAGTGAAAGAATTTGCAGCGTTTTTTCAAGAGCGATTACAATGGAAAAATATTCTATTTGAAAATTTTAAATTTCATGAGGCGGAGCATGCATATCAGAATGCTTCAACCCGTGTATCGGCTATAAACCGTTTTAGGAGGTAATAGCTGTCAGGTAAATGTGGTTTCACTTTTGCCAAAAGTCCTTAGTAGGCTATGAAACGCAAAATGCAAGTGGAAATTTTGAATTCAGACAACAAAAATTTTTTTTTCTCCCAAAAGCTTCGCAGAATCGGAAGCAAAAGGACAAAACAACCTGGCTTGAATAGATGAAGGCATTTCCGTTATTGACACTTTGTTAGGTAGGTATTGTTCTCACCTTCTACGTTACTCACTCGTTATGTTCATTGCGGTTGAATAGATAATCAATTCAGTATTTCCTTGCGTTCATGATTTGAATTTCTACTAAGCTTTGGAGTGTGCGTGTTTCACAGGTGATAGAGCGATTATTGAATTTCAGGAGATATGCATAGAATGCTTCAACCCGTGTATCCGCTACAGAGCCTTTTAGGAGTTCACTCCAGTAACCACATTCACTACATCACTAGGATACTGCGATGAAAACATAAACAATAATAAACCAAAAAAAGCAAATGTTGACACCATAAATCGGGCCGTATATCGGGAATGGTTTGAGCTACAAACCTGGGGAAGGGCTCATTCGATTCCTCATGGAAAGTTCTTCAAAAATAGTCCAAATTTAGGCCGCCTTGACTTTTTTTGAGGTTTTTAGGGATTTTACAAAACTTTGACAACCCTTAAAGGGCACTTTCAATTAAGTGAGAGTGCTGGCTAAAGAATTGGGTCGTTGGCCCGATTTATGGTGCCAACATTTGCGTTATTTTGGTTTATTATAGTTTGTGTTTTCATATCAGTAACCTAGTGACATAGTGATGTAGTAATGTGGATACTGGAGTGAACTCGTAAAAGGCTTTGTAGCCGATACACGGGTTGAAGCATTCTGATATGCGTGAAACGCTGCAAATTCTTTCACTGGAGTTTTGGTTTATAATTGTTTTTGTTTTGAAAGCAGTGACGTAGTAATGTGGATACTGGAGTGAACTCCTAAAAGGCTTTGTAGCTGATACACGGGTTGAAGCATTCTGATATATACGCTGATGATATATAGGTAAATATTATTCAATATTATTAGTGGGGTAAATAAGTATTCTTTCTCTGGGGTTTATTATTCAATTGCCTTGCGTTCATGATTTGAATCTGTACTAAGCTTCGGAGTGTGCGTGTTTCACAGGTGATAGGGCGATTATTGAATTTCAGGAGATATGCATAGAGAACGTTTGTTCTCAACCAAAATACCTATTTGGATTGATCAGTTGATCATATTTGTGTGCCTCCTGAATTTCAACAATCGCTCTATCACCTGTGAAACACGCACACTCCAAACCTTAGTATAAATTCAAATCATGAACGCAAGCCAATTGAATAATGAACCCCAGTGAAAGAAAAAAATAATAAACCCCAGAAAGAGATTAAAGGGCACTTTAAATTAAGTGAGAGTGCTAGCTGAAGAATTGGGTCGTTGTCGGCCAATATTGATTTTTCCTGAAAATTTCAGATTTTTTGCTTCAGCCGTTTGGGAGAAATTGTGCGTACGGCGTACGGCGGACGGACGGAAATTTTTTTATTGCAGATTCGGATTCTACATCCTGTGAAACGTAAACCATGAAATTTTCAGGGGGCTTTAGAATTGTTTTTCAAGAGCGATTACAATGATTTATTGTTGAATAATAAACCAAAAATTGATCTATCTGGTTTTGATTCTAAACGCCTAAATTCCACCGAATCTATTCTCTTACAATCAAACTTCACCGAAATCATAAATTAATCAAGCAATACAACCCCAATAATTATCGAAGTCAAGACGCTCTATTTTATATTTTCGTCACTACGAACATCATCACATGAGAAGACCGACATTTTTGTTTTAGATATAAAAAAGATTGTAAATTTTTCGAACTGTTCGATATAAACGTGAAAATTTTGCGCCATTTAAAATTCCTTCAAATGGTTTGGTTCGCGAACGCGTGTTGTTGGTAGACGGCATATCATTTCCAAGTTATGAACACGGACATCAAGGTAAGTTGATGAAATTTGTACTTGTTTATAGTGGAATAGTCCTTCCATATGCTGCAGACATAAACCTAGATGTATGATACTGCTTACCTAAAATCGAAAATCCATATTTTCATTGCCATTACGTTCATCTTGAAATGAGTGATTCACTGCATTCTGCCAGTGACATCTAAGATGTCACATGAACCGGTCTGAAGATCTGAACCGAGATTTCTATTGTAGCACCTAACTCCGTCATGTTTTTCATGTCTGCAATTCCATAATATATTTTACCTTATAGATAATAGTTAAAATTACTAAACCGTTCTATTTCTCCTTCAAATCATAACACCCCAATAGTTGACTTCAATAACCTCTGGAACCCAGAATTTTATTGGAAATTCAGATGAGGTATTCACATCGGATTCAGAGAGACGGCGAAATTATCAAAATTGATCACGTAAGGTGGTAATATTCTAGGGAAAAGGAATTCAAATTCTGGTAATAGATATAGGTACTTACCTACGTAAAATTTCTTTGTAAACATACTCCACGTCACCATAAACTGTCTTCTTTGGCTTTTCTGTGTCTTGTTTGGCGTAAGAGGCAAATCCTGTTATAGTTTTAAGGTTTAAAAAAGTCCTATAAATTAGAATTTACACTTGGAGAACCTCCCTCGTATTGGTAACATGAATAAATGTCTACATATACATAATTAAAATGTTGTGAATAATCTTGGAAGAATCGACGTTAGAACATAGACTTTTTAAAACGATTTACGTGACAAAAATAAAGCAGGGCATGTTCCGGCAGCCATAGGTGCCTTCAAATTGATTGTTCGACATGTATTGCGGGTCTGCCACACTAACTCTATTAGATTCAATAAAGATACTATCGTGTTTAAATTTATATGAGACCGTTCTACCTCGACAACGCTACGAAATTGAAGAAATTAAAATTTGCGTTTGAACCTCTAGAACTGGAGAAAATTATGGTTAGTGGATAAGACGTTTGCTCATGGGCAGTATTGATTATTATTGATTTTTGAGGGATGAAATTCGTGGGGTACCGTTCTACATCCTAACCCCCGAATTCCCTGCAAATTCCATCAAAATCGGATAGAAATTGTAGAAATTACAAGGGTCTCATCAGCTTGCAGCAGCAGCAAGTAAAGGTACGATTGTGTTGGAATCTAAATTGGATTAGAGCTCTTCCAACCAGCCTCCGAATTTGAGCAAGATCGGACCAATATAACATAGAACAATGATGCCTGAAGAGTGAAGTATTTATTTCTGATCGATTCGTTTCCTCAGCTTGAAAATGTATTCCCAATCGGATGGATTTCGTAAAAATGAATCGTGTTATCTGCGGATAGACAAACATGGAGCTAACGTTGTTTAGAATTTTCCAAAACCTGAAATGAGTGAGGGAATTTTCATTTTGAAGGGACAAAATTCGTCATCTTCCGAAAAACAGAGCTTCCGCTACACTTAGGTTAACTCAAAAGCACAACGAGGATCCTCAAAATACACCCTTCAAATAATTCATTGAACTCCATAGTTACTGCCCAGATGTTTATAATAAAATTGATTTTATCATCGTTGAAATTGTTGTCGGAACTGCTAGACCAATGATTTTTAATGATCTGGATTCTACAAAAAGATTCTGTAATAATTTTTAGAGTTTTTGTAATAAATTTAGGCGTCACCGATTGCTGTGCACAAAATACAAAAATTCATGCTCATGTAATGCTGATGGACGGATGGCTATCCTAATTTTTTTTTTTTTTTTCAATAGTTCTTGCATCAAAACTGCATTGTTTGAAAACTTGAGTTTTGAGTTGAATACTGATTTAGAACGCTTGAATGATTGTATTGGTTTCCATCAGTTGATTACGTTCGTTTGTGAAGAATTGTATGTATGTTGCCAGCTCCAAATTCAGCGAACGAGAGACAGCCCAAAACATCCTGACATGGAATGGGGGCAACGAAGAGCAAGGTAGACTGCCCTCCAGAGGAAGGTAACAACCTTATGAAATTAATAACATGACTTAATAGGAATAACATATTGTATTATTCATTATAATTTTCAATTTACTTAAAATACAGTCAAAACGGATGCTACCACTGTAAAACCGAGTAGCTCCGGCCCACTTTTGATTGTAACGAAAATCCGTCTACTGAAATTTAATCTGACAGCTCTCCTACGGGATCTACAACTCATTTCCTGTCCAAAAGTGCGTCTTGCCTGTTCGTTTTTCTCCGCTTGAAAGCGCTGTCTTCAAGTGTAATTTTTAGGACGTCCCTCTGAGGCAAGGCTTTGCCTGTACAGGGGGGCCAGCCAAATTCAGATCGTAATCTGCTTATCCAGAAACCTGGTACGGATTGTTCTTTGGAGCAGTTGCAAGCACTTCATTGTATGGCGCTGAGGTCTGGGCATACCTGTATGCTGAGTGTCTGGAGCGTGTTCAGGTTAGAGCATTCAAATCTCCGATGGGTCTCTCATTCAATTCTCCCGATTTCATCGTAAGGCTGGAGCTGAGTCTTGCCCACCTTAAATTTATGAAAGCCAAATCCATGTTTGGATGGTGGACCAAGCTGTTGTCCATGTCTCCAGAGAGGCTGCCGAGGATCTGTTTTCAGAGACTCATAGCCCTTTCC
The DNA here is from genome assembly GCA_031894815.1 of Creontiades dilutus. Taxonomy (NCBI): domain Eukaryota; kingdom Metazoa; phylum Arthropoda; class Insecta; order Hemiptera; family Miridae; genus Creontiades; species Creontiades dilutus. Next base: position 537,561 of record JAVIWC010005181.1, on the reverse strand, counting down.
AACTTTCCAGACCCAAAATTTAACTGGACGCTACAGCTTGAGGATGTTCTGAAAGTATGGTCTGGAAGATTTGTGGTCTCAGAATGACGTCACGGTGGTTAGGGGGTCAAAGGAGAAATTCCTGTCATCGTTTCTTTCTAGCCTGCACCAGGCTGACCTGAACAAGACTGCTGTTTCATCGTTCAATTATTGCCTAAGAGGTTCCAATATTCAACCCTTTCCAGCGACCACCCTTTGTTTACTAAGAGACTTCTGGCCCAGATCAGGTGCGCTAGGGTGATTCTCATTTAACGGGACAATCGCTGTCCTTCATTGATAAATAATTTTGTGTTCAACTTTTTCCAAAAATTATTTTTGTAGATTTTATGTGGTAACTAGGCCTACTCATGGCTGTCATAAAATTCGGCTACTCTTCATTGTACATGCCGGTAATTGATCGAAATGTACCTCTAATCTCATTGTCATGGTCTGTCCGTGAGTCACTATTTGAACTTAATCCAAAATTTTATCCGCTCAAAGTACGTTTTACCGGAAATGTGTTAACTAGTTTTTTTTAGAATTAGTTACTGGATGTTAGTGCGCTTACAAGTGGGACTAACTTTTAGATTGTCTGTACGAATGAAGTGCTCAAAGTTTGTCCCAAACCTTCTGTCTCATTGTCATGGGTTTGAAGGAAATCATCGAAGCTCTCTTAAATGAGGGTATTTTTGGCAATTCAAAGTTTTTTCAGCGTTGGTAACCCTGCCCTTTGAGGAAATACCATGCTTCCGACATTTCTATACAGTTGGGGCTTAAAAATGAAGTAAGCCATTTGTAAAACAGGTGTGTACGTTTCATACTTCTCATTGTTATGGGTTTGAAAATCACTCTTAATCAATCTTATTGATTCGTTCAGGATTCATTTTGGAATGGAGAGGTAAAAACTCTATTTAATGCAAGTTTCAATTTCTATTGTTCATTAGACTCCTTATTGCAGAAGGTTAATGTTGTTTTCTCATTGTCGTGGCGATTTTAAACTTCATTGTTGTGGCTACACAAAAGCCGTCTGAGCTGTTTGAAACAATTTTTTTTTTTCAAATTTGGTATTTGATACTAAATAAATACTAATTCTAAAATGTGATACTTGTTCTAGCACAAAGTCAGGAAAAACTGAAATCAGATTCTGTCTCATTCAACCTTACCTACACATCGTTTACGTAATTCTATCGTTATTTGGTTGACAAAGCTCATTGTCATGGATACATACCATTCTCGTAACCTATAAAATTTTAAAACCTGAATTTTGAGGAAACAAACGAAAATCATGCGTGCTTGTACATCACTATACCATTAGAGTAACATCTATATTGTATAATAAAAAAATCATAAATTTAGGAGAACAAAAGTTTTTAGTCAGAATCAAGACCTCGATTGTCCCGTTAAATGAGAATCACCCGCTAATCCAGCATTCTGTAGAATAGTTCTTCACCGGGTGGTTAACCGCTTTGATGGCTCTCAAACATGTACGATCTGTAACACACACGGCCCAGCCGTTTTTCATATGTTATCTGCTTGCCCCGTTTACAATTATGAACGTTTCATGTTTTTTGGTTCTCCTCATTTTGATGAAAGTTTCTTTAGCACTCTTCTCCATTTCAAAGAAAAATCTGAGATCACTGGGACCGTAGGGTTCCTGTAGACAGTGCTCAGGCAAAGAGCGTTTACCATTAATGAAGGTTTCATTATAGCCTAAATATTCTTCAGCCGCTCCTCCTTTACTAGACATTTTCGATGTTGCATTTATGGTTCTTGTCTCCAAAACTTCTTTTGTCTCTATAGGCGTATGCTTATTTCCATTGGCACTAATTATATATAATGATTCTTGAAGTTATATGTTATAATTTTTATGCCAGTTTTTCAAACCATATTCAATTTTATTATTATTTGACCCAAGCAATATACTTTATCATTTTATATACTTGTATTTCTGCACATTTCTGAACGCGAACTCTTGTGAAAAACGTATTGTTTACCACAATAAAGTCGTCTTCTTCTTCTTCTTCTACAGGGGGGCCAGTTAGAATTGATCCAGAGGGGATGTGAGACAACCCAAACGTGGGAAAAAGAAAGGTACTGCATACAAATCCGTTTTCGACGCTTTTAAGACCGAATCCGCATCCGAGACCGACAAAACGATCGGTGTTTGTCTGGTTATGGGTGTAGGAGCGTGCGACAATCTCTGCCGTGTCCTGTCGGGGTAAAAATGACAACCTGTATCATGTGGTGCAGCAGAGTCCAAGAACTCACGGTGGCCGCATTCTCCGTCAAGATGCGACTGCCCAGCAGGTAGCAAGTGCATTGTCATCCAGCGGCTGGGATGTGGAGAAATACTACTATATGCCGAGTGATGGGGGCAAGAAGCCAGACATCGTTGCCATTAAGCTCGATGGGTCTGCCATAATCCTAGATGTTCAAGTCGTTAGTGGCAGCGTGGACATGGAGCAGACCGGGAGGGCTAAGATAATGAAATACGATAGGAACTACCTGCGGCAAGCGGTGTCATTGCTAAAAGGAGTGGCGCCTAATAGCATCAAGATTACAATCTTATAAACCATAATTATGGTTGCAACTGTGTCATGGCGCGGAGTGTGATGCAGGAAAAGTGCCACGGTGTTACCCGAGCTGGACATCTCATCAGGAGTACTTTGTGGTATCACCACCCGCGTCATCGCTGGGGCTCTTACTTAAACTGGTGGTCATTCTATAGAGGCACTTCCTTTCATTCCTCTTTCTCTCCTCCATCATCCCCTATTTCTCAAATCACTTTTTATCTAATGGTGTGCCCCCTCAGCTTTCGGGGGGGGGGGGGGGGGATTATTCGGACTGTTGGATTATTAGTCGGGCTACAAAATCCAATAATACCTGGTATATACCTGGTTTTGAAATTGTCAGAAAATTTAATTTTTGACTCCATTTGTTAAGTATGCCTCAAATCCGACTGTCATTTTGTTGGTCATTAAAGAAACAGATAATTTAACGCGCTTCCCAACAGTGTCCTCAAACTTGAATTTTTTGGGCAAATTAGGGGGGTCCAGGCAATTTGAAAGGTCGGAAACTCGAAAAAACGTATTGATTTCATATGTTCACCCTTATAAATACGTTTCACAACTCGGGAGTAAAACCAACCCTGCAACCCCTGAATGAATCTAGCATGACCATCCAAGAGAGGGTTGTTGGACAAAAGTTATGAACGAACAAAGAAAAACTTATATGATAATAAAATAAAAACTAGATAAAATTAGTGAAGATATATAATGATTTATCACTATTTCTCCCTCAATTAACCCCTTTTCAATTACCGATAAAGATGTTAGAAGAGGCGAAAATAATAAAATAATAATGATTCGTGTACCTTTCATTTATCAATTTCGTTTTTGTGAAAGTTACATAGAGAGTTGTGTATGTTATGTAGCAGTTGAATAAATGTAAGAAAAGTTTGCTTACATTAGATGGATAGTTTTTGTGTGAAATTAGTTGTAAAATATATTCCTGAAATGGGCAAGACCTTCTCACAGTACATGCGATGCATACCCTCTGAGTTCCTGATGAGAGGAATTGTTATAGAAATATGGAAACTCCATTTGCAAATATTAATGTTTTCTGCATCCTTGCAAAAGAAGCCAGACTTATATTATTTTAATACTGTGTTCACCTATTTAGCAGTGAACACAGCAATTGAGTTTTACAAGGAATTTGTTGCTATTTCAGAGACCGAAACTCCATCGCAAACTTCAGAATCAACATCACACAGAACATCCTCGAGAACCCAACATGGACGCAGCAGGAAAATCAGTAGTGAGCGAAGGTGGAGACAAAGCATCAACGGCCACGCCAGCTCGACGCAATCCCCAGACGAGACCCTGCTCAAGCCATTCACTTATCGCTCGCGCAAGGATAGGCTTATCGACAGCCTACAAGCGGAGGGAGACCAAAGGGAAAGGTACGACTCGGATGAAGAAACCCCAGGGCCTAGTCCACGGTCAACCCCCGAGGTGAACGCCGAAAAGCTGTCAGTGGCGAAAATAGTGGAAAACTTACAGGCGAACCTGATGGTCGATAAGAGTCGTTCCAACTCGACAATTAATAACGCAGATAACGATAAAAGTGGGAAACACACGAAAACACCTTATTTGAGCCAATCACCCAGTGGGATAACGAATAATTCGTTGTTGGATTGCGACATTGCAGATCGTCGAAATAGAGATTCTTGTAGGAAGGTGAAAAGCAGAAAAAAGGTTCAGCCAACAGGGGTAGAAGAGAAAATCATCGAAACTTTACTGCATCCAAGAAAAAAACGAGCTCAAGTTGATTCTAAGGATAGTTCGGATAATATTGCTGCACGTTCGAAACATACGATAGTCGATCAGAAATGCCCACCTCCTCCGCCAATAGATTTTACCGATGACAGTGAAACTGACACCGGCGGTCGTCGTAGTTCACATCATGATAGGCCAAATCGGGACAACAACGAAAGACCGGTGGAAAATCTAACCAACATCTCCAGAGAATTGCCTTCGCACTTGAAAGAGTTGAAACTAAAATTCAGCAACGATATTCCACGATCGCCTTACGAAGACAATGTTAATGATATGAATAAAATGCCGCTGGACAAGTCGAATACTAAACATTCCTCTAAACCTAAGAATGGTGAAGAAAGATCAGGCAAGTTCAAGACCAACAGCGATGTTCCTCCCGCAGATTCGTTGCATATAATGTCCGCAAATAAAAATGGGGTGAAATCAAACAAAACTAGTGTGAAACGGGCGAGTAGAGATGCAGATCAAAAATCAAAAAATGATGATAGGGATAAGTATAAAGTGAATACCAACTCGAAGACTGCTGAAAGAGGCAGAAGTAGAAAGAAAGAAATTGAGGGTACCAGCAGAGACTTGAAAGATACCAGTCGAACTAAGAAATCTACTGTGAAAAACACGGGTAACCAACCAGCTGATGATGTTATTGATTGTTTTTCAGTTAAGACAGAATATGATCAGTCTAAACTGAAGATTGATAGAGATGATAAGCATGGTACAAAGAAGAAGGAGCACAGAGATTCACGAAAGGCTCATAGGACAGCAAATAAAACAGCTAGAACTCAGACGAGCAATACAGGACTGATAGATAGTTGCGTTCAAACTTGGCCGGATCTTGCTTTGCAGCAGAATGATTCTAAAAAAGACGCGGAAATGCAGTATGAGGTTACTATAGATAACAAAGCTAGGGAGATATTGAAGAAATTTTCTGCTGAGAGGACGTCTAAAAAAGGTTCTCCCGTTGATCAGGAGAGGAAATCCGATCGAAAGAAGTACAGAAACGGATCCACGCAATGGGAAGATGTGAATTTGCTGGAGAACTCTTCTGTCGAGAAAGTGATCAGCAAAGGGAGAAAAAGCGAGAAGGGACGGCAAAATCGTTCGAAAAGGGAAAAACGAACTAGCGGGGAAAGAGGTTCGCGAAAGTCCAAATCCGAGGGAAGATTGAAGAATGAGCAGAACTGCTGCAAGAGAGGTCCCGAAGACAAAGCAGAGGAGTCGGACGATGATTCTGGGCCGGAAATATGTTGCATGCACCTGCAAGTGTTGCCAGGCGAGGTGAAAGATAGGAAAGTTAACAAGAAGGAAAATTCCAGACAAGGCCTGAGGCTTTTGGAGAGCAGTGAACAGAAAGGGAGGAGTCCACTTTTGCCACGTTCGAGGAGGTATGTTTATAGTGGGTGTGGGTAGTGGAGTGACCACATTCATTCCGAATCTCTTAATTTGGAGCGTTATATCTGTTTATTCTCGTCAGAAACGTTTCGTCCCACAGCGGGGACTTCCTCAGTCTAACTATGTATAACTACTAGCATACTTTAGGCATTGACATGGTGGTGGCACCACACATCTCTTGTTTGTTTGTTACTTTTAGTTTTGTAGTTGACGTTAAACTGTTCACTCCTCCCTGTCCATGTACTCAAGTTGGTCATATTCTCTATTGCTTAGTTGTTTGATCTCAACTAATTAAAATTAAAATTATTGAATGATTAATTTATGCTGCAGTTCCTCTCTCCCCTTTTTGATTTTTATAACAAAACAAAATTGTTTAACTAATTAACGCAGTTGAGATCAAACAACTAAGCAATAGAGAATATGACCAACTTGAGTACATGGACAGGGAGGAGTGAACAGTTTAACGTCAACTACAAAACTAAAAGTAACAAACAAACAAGAGATGTGTGGTGCCACCACCATGTCAATGCCTAAAGTATGCTAGTAGTTATACATAGTTAGACTGAGGAAGTCCCCGCTGCGGGACGAAACGTTTCTGACGAGAATAAACAGATATAACGCTCCAAATTAAGAGATTCGGTATGTTTATCTACTGTTGCTTATGGTACAGAAATCTTATTTAGTTCTTTGTTCTGAGGTGGTACTATGGTGAGCAAGGATGGTCGTATAGCACCCGATTGGTCTCATTCTAGGAATTAATTTCTAACTGTATGAAACAAAAAACTAACCTCTTACATAGAAACTTTTTGGGATTTCGATTTTTTGATATTTTAATCCTTAATTATAATCCCGTAGGGTTGATTTATCGAAGGTTTGTTTTAACAAGAGGTTCAGAACCAGTTCAGAACCGAACACGCCCTTTTTTGGCTGTTTTGACAAGCCAGAACTAGTTTTGAAAAATCTCGAACCTCTTGGTTCGCTGTTCGGACAATGAGTCCAGAACCACTTACAACTAATTCAAGTGGTTCGAAGATTTTTGCCAGAACTTATTGTCCGAGACATGCGCAGTAGATTTATCGCGTTATCAACGGTTATCATCTATTCCCGCCCAACTAAGGCCTACCTACACCGTTGAGGTTGTCAAAACAAACTTTGTTTGTTTGTCAAAAACGAGTGAGTCCATTGTGTTTTTTGGTCATGGCTAAAACATGTTCATGCTGAAAGTGTAGGGCAGAACTGAATAAAAGGCTTCCATTGAAACGGAGGAAACTAAAGACAAACAGTTTGTGTATAAGTAGGTATGTACTCAATAATAGATAAGCAATTAATTCTTCCTTAGATGAGCAGAAGTACAGATAGAGAATCAGTCGTCAGAATCAAAAAATACAGTCACATACAGAAACAGTCAGAAAATTAAAAAACTTAGGTAGTCAAGTTGTTTTGATTTTTGTAGGAATATTATTACGTGTTATTGTTGCTGTTGCCTCTTTTTTTGGTCTCGATGTCTGACGGAACCATGCGGGAAGGGGACGTTCAGGTTTTTGGTTCCAAACTAGTTCGGAAAGCGTTCGGACAAGTAGAACGAATACCGAAAGTTCTCGGTGGTTCTATCCCTCCCCCTGTAGGTTCTGGTTCTATCCCGAACTGGTTCGGAACTTCTTGTCAAAACAAACCTCAAAAGACCGAAATGACTGGCACATCCTGGATCGATTTAGTATTTTAATTAGATTTTTGGATTCAGGTATCTTGAAACGTAAACCAACAACTTTTAAGGGGGTTAAAATTGTTCTTTTGGTCTCTTATAAAGGTTTGTAGTTGAACATGCGAAATTAACAACGCTGTGATTGTGAAAATTTTCGCTTTGAGGACTATGCTGCTGAATCCATTTAGAAGCATTTGTATATGGGTCCAGGATCAGACCCTTGGCATCTTCCGTCTGCCCCCGTGCTGGTGGAAAGAGGGTAATGCAACCTCAGGTTGTGGCATCGAAAGGCATTACGATTCCTCATTGTATTTTTATGAGCCAACTCAGATAGTAGGTAGAGAAATAGTCGCCCTAAACACTGACAATATGAACGTTCTTCCTGTTAGGACCCTGATGGATGTCCATCCATTTCAGCATCATGAGAGGAAAGTCTGCCCATTCCACACCTAGCCAAGTATTGGTTATAGCAATTACCTGAACCTGGGCTGGTTTTTTATCTAAGGGCTTGTTTGCGATATTTAAGATGAGTTCGTTCGTGTTGAGTGGGGTTTCCGGTATGTAGCATTCAAGACATCAGAAAATTCAGGTATTTGCAGGTCTCTGTGCAGAAGAGAGTTTCCAACAAACCACGGCGCATCCGTCTTAACTGTTTGGAGAACTCTGTTCTGGAACGTTTGAATGCGGTTTATTTGAGAGTTTGACGCAGAGCCCCATATCTGGCTGGAAAAGAAGCAAACTCTACTGGGCTGCTCGACGGGAAATGGCAATGTTGCCACCTATCGGCGTTGGATAAAAAAAAAATATATATCTGGCAGCCGCAGAACCATATGGGTCGCAAGACTGTTAGATAGATGAGTCGTTAAGTGTTCAATGGTAATGGAGAGTTCTCATGGAGAAGGAAATATAATTGCCGGTAACGAAGTCTCAATCGCTTAACTGCATCAGTGATCATTCCACGTTAGTTTTGTGAACGTTTGAATGCGTTTTATTTGAAAGTTTGACGCAGAGCCCCATACCTGGCAGCCGCAGAACCATATAGGTCGCAAGACTGTTAGATAGATGAGTCGTTACGTGTTCAATGGTAATGGAGAGTTCTTATGGGGAAGGAAATATAATTGCCGGTAACGATGTCTCAATCGCTTAACTGCATCAGTGTTCATTCCACGTTAGTTTTGTGACCGGCTGCAGGCCCAGGTATCCTACTACCTGTATGTGGGGTATTGGCATGTAGTTCAGCTGAAGTGAAGGAGTTATTGTTTTCCTTCTATTTGTGAATTGCATTAGGCTAGATTTTGTTCTCCTGCGACAGCACCACATTCCAATTTGGTCCACAAAACTCTGCAACTCCATAAGGGACTCTTCATTAGATCCTAACTTTGGCAGAGTTGATCTACGTGATCATGCTAGTGATCTCCTTCTGACTGTGGAAATTTTCACGATCAATGCATTGTTAATTTTTGTGGAATCTACTACTCATACATTGATGAACAGTTTAGTGGCAGCCCTGAGAGAGCCCTAGGTTTGGGCCGATAGATGAGCTAGAACTGAAAATGTCATTTTGTCGTAAAAGAAATGACGCCAATTAGGTAGTGACTCCAAAAATGATAAATTTAGGATTTAGGACTTGTTGCATAATTAATATTCAGCCTCGCAAATACGGTATCATTGATTTTCTACAGAGAAAGTGAGAAGTCATTGTGCAGACGGTGTTCCCAAACGAAATTTCAATCTCCACTATCGGAACTGAGTCGAACAGCCAACTACGCGACGTCGTCTTGCAGGAGTCGCGATTTGTCGCTTTTGTCGCCGTACTGCTCCAAAACTACGATAGCAACGCGAGCGCCGTCCGAAAGGATGTCGAACTCTCGGTTCGCCGGTGCCAAGAATGACGATTTGTACAGGCAAATGGAAGAACTCGGATTGGGATTCCTCAGGAACGGTGAATGGGTGAGTGACAATATTATAAGTAACTACGATAGAATGATCTGCTGAAAGGGATATCCGACCAAAAGGATATCATCAAGATCAGTTAGCGATTTTGTCAAGGGGCGGAGTGTGGTGCAGGAAAAGTGCCATGGAAGATGCTGAATTTGGGCATCTCGTCGGGAGTGCTTCGTGGTGTCACTACCCTCACCTTAACTGGTGGTCATGTTATAGACTCACTTCCTTTCATCCCTTCTCCATCTTCTTCAATTTCCAAAACCCCTAGGAATAACCAGCCGATAACGTGCTAACCTGGTCTTCCCCACTTTCTAATTAAGTTAATGGTTTTAAATAACTGAATAAAAATACGTTTCGGACCATACTAAAACCGAATCCGTATAAAAAAGAAACCATACGTATTCAGGAATACCTGCCATTTGTGTATAGGTTTAGCTATCTGTATATACTATACTACTATATAATATTTGTATTCATATCATTACACCATCACTACATTTCTACTTGGGTGTGGGGTGTGCCGAATTTAATCGATACTGTCTCGCCTAGCTTGATCGATTTCCATGAAGCTTCTTTCCTTGATCCCACATTCAGTTTAGTTTTGCAACAAACCTCGGTAATTCCTTTTGCCTTTGCGAAAGACAGGACTTGAGGGAATAATCCCAAAAAACGTGGATCTTTTATTTTGCTCAATTGAGATGTTGAAGCAGTTTTCTGCTTTTAAGGTCAACATTCTGTTTGGCAATTAAGTTACGTCCGTTACACACCTGTTGGAATTAACGCAACCTTCATTATTATATTAAATACGTATGTATTTAATTACACATATAAACGCCCTTCATTCCCGTTTAATTAAATCAATAATTGATGGTCTCTCTTTCTCGAACGATCGAGGAAGGTGATTGCTGCATTTAATGCACTATTGAGGAATAAGCTTTTACACTCTTCTGCTTTTTTTGATCCCCTATCCGACGATATACCAAGATCTCAGCTCCCAACGTGAAAAACGAGGCTAATTAAGGAGGTTGCATCGCAAAAAGTACTATATCCACCTTGATGAATTTGCAGGAAACTCAAAAATCTGTAGCACATTAATTTTAGCTCATAGGTTCACACTTTTTTTTATTAATTGACCGTTTTTTCTCCTCAATTGTGTGGCAAAACAGTTGAATAGTCGGAGGATGACTCGATCATTCAATTCAATTTTAAATTTGTAAACCATGGATAAAGTACGTTTTTACTGATACAAATGGATAGAGTACTTTTTGTCTGAAACATTCTCGGATCGAGAACGTTTTGGCTGAAAACGTCGGATGTATAAAATGACTCCTAGTGAGGCGAAATAGTGTGGAGGGAGTCGGATATGACTTTGATTTAGTACTGTATGATTGATAAATGGATAGAATTCGTTTTGGTTGGTCCACACGTCAACCGTTAAGTACTTTTAGGTTGAAAATTCGATTTTCATCTTTCATTTTTCAATGGATTTTGCACGTCTTGAGATGAAACGGCTTCATTTTCATGAAGAAACAGTCCCCCCACCCCCCCATTACACCCCCACCATGTAAGTTGATACCCCCCCCCCCCCAAATGTAAAAAGTACTGGTAAGCACCCCTTATTTTATCCAAAATTAAAAGAATAGGTATGGGAAAAAATTCAAACCCAGTCAACAATATTGTCTATTTAGACAAAACGTGTATATTTTTTGAGATTCTCTACCTAGGGTGTAGTTTGTTTTTGAATGTCGTCACGCTAAACACTGTTTCAATCAACTTTGCCCCCCCCCCCCCCCACAGGTGCCCATAGACCCAAACTTTTGAATTTCAGAGATGTAACCTCCTCAATCGTTACACTGAAGTTTATCATTTGTGTCTTAGATAGCCCTTCTCCGTGAGTCACTAAACTATACAGGTAGATATATTAGATGTAGTCTACGGTCCATAGAAATTCAGTACAGCACTCGGCGAAATCTTGTAATCGCATTCAAGATAAAAATACTTGGGTTGCCGCCTGCCACGAGGTCAGACATCCCGTTGAAAATCGTTGTCAAAATCGCGTTTCCTAGAGGATACAAGTCTAATTTTAATGCCATAATAGTTTGGTTCACCTCGTTCGGACCATTTGAAGTCATGAGCGAAATTGATTCAGTCGATTAAATTTAAAAAACGATTGTCTTAATTACACCGTAATATTTGTCGTCTTTCTAAAATGTCATTAATATATTTCTTAAACAGATTAATATTGATGGGCCTACTTTTGCCCTGACTTCTTCATTGCTGGGATTTAGCTCTTCCAATGAAAAATCGTCGAGGTTACCGTTTCTTGTGTAGATGTTTGTCTTCTCATGCCATTAGTCGAACTAGGACCGGTTTGTTGGGATTCGGACCGAAAATATTTTTCATAAATATAAAAAAAGAATTAGGTCGAGCCTAGGAGCGGATTAAAAGACCGCTTTGAACTTTTTAGAGAAATTCTTTCTAGAAGTAGACAAATGAAGAAGAATTTAACGAACTTTCTTACTCAAGTTCTAACGTAGGTATATTCATAGAAAATCTACTCTGAAAAATTAGTGGGAATTACACATTTCTAAGTGCCAGAACATGCCATGGAAAATTGGAGTGCAAACCTCCTCATGATGACATTTCAAGATAAAAATATTGGAACGTGCTGTTTCCCACCATATTAAGTTTCCCTAACAAATTGATCATTTAAAATTAAGGGAATGAGTACAACGCGTTTCCGAAAATCCCGAGTTTCCAACACTCAACTTTCGGGTGGGCTCCTTCCGCCCTTTGTTATCCCGGCATCACCATTTTTCCGTCCGCCCAAGGGGGTCATTCGTGTACCTGCCACCTTGGTAAGCACTACCTCTCCGGTGCTCTGGTTGAATCTACAGATTTTTCCAGGGATTTGGTTAGGCTTAGTAAGTACCGTTTATGAACACAGAATGCGCTCACGTAAACCCTTGTTAGCCCCCCCCCCCCCCCCCCAGTTTTTACTCTATATCCTCTGAGCTAGAATCCCATATTTGTAGGTTGCATAGGCAATTTTTCATCTTCGGTACTTAAATGTGTAAAATTAATCATTTAAATGATCTGGCTGTGAACCATAGAGGTCTACTGTCCCGTTTTTGACTCTGTGGAACGCTAGGAGGCATTTTGAGAAAAATGACCAGAAGTGAGAACATTGATCATAATCAAAGATTTTATCCTGCTCTTTCTTAATATAGATTCTCTAACTATCCAACTATATCGTTTAAATCAGTCTCCGCATGAGAATGTTGAATAATCGGTCCCTCCCAAAATAAGTAGTTGGATATATAAGTGTGCAGAAATCATAGCCGAACAGAAGGTAGGCCACAACCAAGAGACGCCTGAATCACGTGAAAATAACGAAATAACGCCAAATTTTGCGGTGTAGCCTCATTCATTTCTATTGTTATTACTTAGACAGTGACGAGCGATAAGCATGTGTATTATTGGCCCAGTATCAAAGCGAAAATTAGCAATTTCATCAACAGATGTGCAAGGTGCATGGTTTCAAAATACGACAGGTCCCCTATTAACCAAAATTTAATTTAACACCAACCACATCTCGGGTCTTTGAGTACTTCACATTGATAAATTCGCCTTAGGTGAAAGCAAATTTTTTAACATTAATAGACTCGTTTTCAAAATACGCACAATCATGCTACCTGGACATATAGGATTCCAGTCAAATTATGACAACTTTTCCCAACCAAATTAATACTTTTCCCAACCATATTAATACTTTCCCTACCAAATTGATCTGAAAATTAAGGGAATAGAACAACGCAAAGCTTGCACCCAACAAATAATGAATGTATATATTGTGTTGTAATACAAATTATTGGCAGAAAAAATATTGGTAGTTTATCATATTAGTTGAAGTTTATTTTTAGTGTAGGTATATTAATTGTACAAACATATATTCAGTGAAGGGGTTGCCCAGCCACTGCTGCGGGTAGTTTGAGCAAAACTCCTAACACGAAATTTGAACAATCAGTGGGGGACAATGTACCTACGGCTCTTGAAACTGTTTCTCCGAGGGCTTGATCTCGGGTAGCCTGAGAGAGATTTCCTCTAAGCGTACTCAGCCGGATGATAAACGACCAATACTTTTTCTGCCAATAATTTGTATTATAAAATAATATATACCAACATTCATTGTTCGTTGGATTGCAAGCTTTGCGGTGTTCTATTTCCTTAATTTTTTAAGATCAATTTGGTAGGGAAAGTATTAATTTAGTTGGGAAAAGTATTAATTTGAATGGTGAAAGTATCAATTTGGTTGGGAAAAGTATTATTTTGACTGGGAAAAGCTATATATCTCGTATTAATTATGTCGTAAAATCTTAGGTACGAGTAAATTATCTCGTATTTTATTATAATATTCGGAATAATAGGCGTCCACTCTCTACCTAAGGGATTGGATTTGATCATTTTTCCTTACCGTAATTTTTGATTTATTTTCGATTTCTTTGCTATACTTCACTGTTACCCTAATGGGTAACTCTATCTCATCGTATATCATACATCGGGTGGAAGTTACAGCGAACTGTGAATCATCTAACAACCCGTCAGTTTTAACTATCCCTTCGAGCTCCAGCTTTGTTCGAGACGTAGTGTATATAATTTTTACCTCGCGAAATGTGTACGTCAATCCACCCACAGGTTCAAATTGGTGCTTTCCTCCTACAGAGCAGTTCTGTGAGACAACGTCCAATTTCCCAGAGCTATTACTCTTAATTTGGTAAGGGCGTGGAACACTTGGTCTTTCCCAAAGTTACGTAAATACTTGGAAGAATCAAAATGCGTTTCGGTTCTTTTCATACTCAACTCTATCAATCTTCAAATAGAATAGACTATGAAACATAGCGAGGCAGTTCGATGTATTGCAATAAACGATTAAGGCGATTGTCATTGCACTATGCATCATTAATTAAATTAATTTTCGTACCTCTGATTCGAAACTTTGGTATTGAGTCATAGAAATTCACGATCAAAACGATGACTATATCTGCTATCCCAGAGAATAACTGGTCAAGTCGGATTTTTTGACATTTCATGTCTTTGCTATGGCACACAACCAAATTGTCGTTATGTCACGTTACGTTACGTAACGAAATATGCTCAATGATTATTATGATTCGTAGAAGTGAGGTAGGTAGGTACCTATATGATTATAGCTGAAATTTGGCTATATGATTATTATGATTTGGCTGGTAGCCTCCTTAGGACGTGAACAATAAGGTGCAGAGGGTTTTGATCAACTGAGTGGCTCCTGAAGCTAACTTCTTTCCTATCAACTGTGGAAAGCTGAAATTTGGCTGGTAGCCTCCTTAGGACATGAACAATAAGGTGTACAGGGTCTTGATCAGCAGAGTGGCTACTGAAGCTAAAAATATGAGTTTAATTTTTGTTTTCTTTATATTGAAAAAAATGTAATTCACAGAGGAAGAAAAGATTGCTAGAAGATGGAAGGGAAGAAGGAGGGAGGGGAAAGACATGAAATGTCCTAATGCGTTGCAGACTTGTATGCAAGAATTTATTGTAATTTTCAAAATGATTTATCTGTACCAAGGGATGAGACATTTTTAGGTTTTCTTGTGGTAAAACGCTGCAAATTCATTCACTGGGGTTTATTATTCAATTTCATTCATTTGGCTTGCGTTCATGATTTGAATTTCTACTAAGCTTTGGAGTGTGCGTGTTTCCCAGGTGATAGAGTGATTATTGAATTTCAAGAGGCACACAAATATGATCAACTGATTAATCCAAATAGGTATTTTGGTTGAGAACTGATTTGAATGCTCTATGCATATCTCCTGAAATTCAATAATCGCTCTATCACCTTGTAACACGCACATTCCAAAGCTTAGTAGAAATTCAAATCATGAATCAAGCCAATTGAATAATAAACGCCAGTGAAAGAATTTGCAGCGTTTTTTTTTCAAGAGCGATTTCAATGGAAAAATATTCTATTTGGAAAATTTTAAATTTCGTAAGACGGAGTATGCATATCAGAATGCTTACGGCGGACGGACGGAAAATTTTTTTATTGCAGATTTGGATTCTGCACCCTTTGAAACGTTAACCATGGAATTTTCAGGGGGGGATAGAAATTGTTTTTTTCAAGAGCGATTACAATGGTTTATTATTGAATAATAAACCAAAATGGCCCAGTGAGGTGATGTGAACCACGTTGTAGCGATTCATTCCAAATTTCAACCTTCTAAAACAAAATCCTGATTTTATGTGAAAGTTCAAATTTTATTAACGGTCCCCTGTACAATAGACAAATTTGAGTTAAGCATTTATTCAGCTGGGCGACAGATATTGCACTTTATACCAAGCTACTCACTCTTAAAGAATAAATTTATTCAAATGCCGTTTTTCTGAAGTGAATAGTTACCTACTTCTTGAACTTCCTTGTCTAGTAGAATCCACCTCAAAAATGTTACATTTCCCAATATATCAAGAATAACTATTACATCTTACAAATACTACACGGAGTTATTTAAGCTGGGCATTTCGCCTGGAGTACTTCGTGGTATCACCACCCGAGTCCACCGGGGCTCTTACTTCAACTTGTGGTACATATTGTAGAGGCCCTTCCTAGAATGGCTGTTCCATTCGGACGCCCTTCATATCTACTGGAACTCTCAGTCTATTTCCCAGCTTCTTTATTCGAATTAGAATTTAGTCTAGTTTTTTTAGAATTATGGTCACATAATTAACGTGAATAAGCTCGTGTTCTCTCCAACAATATGCGTTACCATGTGGAATTCTCTTCACTTTGTTGAATGAGCGTTGCAACACTTTCTTTCAACTACCTCAGCAGACCACAAACGTGACAACTTTTACGACATGAAACCCGTCGACTTGATGTTGCAAAAGTGTAAGATTTATTGTTAGTCGTCGTAGTGATTGTTTAAGTCGGGGAAATCATTCGTGTTCCTTATTCTATATCGATCTCTTCGTCTCTCGTCGCCAACTATACACTAGCCAATACTCAACAACGAGCTCCGGAGCGTCGAGTAACTAAAGAACTAATGTGTATTTTCTCATCTAAACGCCCCTAAGGCTATTTTGTTCTCGACGGGACTACCATTAAAAAAGGAGCTGTTTCATTCAAACGCTTTCAGCTTTGTGAGGACTGCGGAGATTGGGTAAGCATTGGCTGAGCATCACTTGACTGTGGTTTGAGAGCCGCAGAGAAGCGATTGCCCTAACCGCTCGTTCCTTAACGATACCGACTTGGTGCCTTCGAACCTCAATCGTGCGTCCAACTTGAATATAACGACCTGAGACTCCAGCCGAGCGAAGACTACCTAACAACAGAGTAAGTGTACCCGCCTAATTGATAAATTTAGTTCAACTTCATAGTTCACTAAACATCCAATGATCTATTTACTGCATGATTTTTAAAAACTCCGAGCATTTTCAATAAGACTCAATATTTGAAGTATCTCAGAGCAGAAATAATTTGAATGAGGATTTGGAGGATGAACACTTTCTTTTTGTTTTACCGTCGCAAAATCCAAATTGAAGTTCAAACATACAACATTTTGACCCAACAAATCGCTTTTTCTAATCAATATATCATTTATTAAGGATGCATAATGCCCAAGCATAATTTTTATTGTGAGCCCATTTAACAGTACTATACTTAAAATGGAAATAATACTCTTAGTTTGAACTATAGGTTCAAACGGTTGGTTGGAAATATTTACTGATACACGATTTTCAAAGATATTTCAAAGAACTTTGAGATTTTTGTTTAAATTTGATCATTGTTTTAACCGTAACCTTTACCGTTATAGTTGAACTGCTGTGCGAATGAGCATATCCGTGTTTTCAAATAAATTTCTGTCACTGTATTCTAATGAGTTTAGTATGTATGAGTGTGTTGAGTCAATCAGAAAATCTCTCCTGATTCAGATGGCATTTTCAGAGATGTAATACCCCCCTGATCGTGAATAGGCCTTTTTTCGCGTGTTGACCGTTCGGAATAACAATTTCGATGATTCCGCCCAAAAGCGTAGGTTCATACCAGTTCAATCCAACAGAGTCTTCTGCTTTATTCTTCAACATATAAGATTTCAAATAATAATGATCGTAATGAAAATTCGGGAAAGCTGATGTGACCCCTCTAATTAGGCAGATAAGTTCTTCATGGCACCATTTGCGGTATCCGTAAGGGTTGTTACAGATATATCTCAGGATGGTACATATGCTATTTGTTTTTCCTCACTTTTGAGTTATCATAATATGTTAATCAGTTATTATTTCTGACAGTCCGACAACGTAAACAGTAATTTCCAAATGCACCACAAACAAACTTGACCATGTGATGCTGAAAGTAGGTACCTACAAAACTGCGAGATTGCTCTGTCTTGAAGGAAACCAGCAGCGTTACCGTTCCGAGTTTCTTGTTAGGATTTATTCCCCTTTGACTCTTCACGTGATATGATATACCCCATACAGTTCTTTTCATTGTATAAGTATTTGGTTTGACGAGATTTCAAAGGCGAATGCAAGCTTAAAACTCATCTTTCCCAATTGTACTCCTCGTTTGAACGCTCCCACAAGTATTTGCTTTTTGCCATTCGGTTTTGATTCGGATGGTTTGCATGAACTTCATACAAGTGTGCGTTTTCGTACATCGATGGCTTCTTATAAAAATTAGCACGCCATGGCGGATTTAGCTTTTCTTGCCTGGAACAGTCAGCCAAGTGCAACCTCCGCGCATTTGGTTCTACTAAATCTATAAAGTCAAGTTTGCCGCACCTTTTCCCATAGCATATAAATTTGACCTTATGAACCGTTCCTTTGTTTGAATGTTTATCAACAATAACTTAAGGTGTGGTTTGACTGATATTGTTCTCCTGAATGGATATACTAACTATTTAAACGCAGGATAGCAAAGAGACTTGTGGTAGCACAACTTGTTGAGTTAGAAAGATGTCAGTTTTAAGTGTCTAACGTAAGAAGTTGTCCCATGTTTTTAAAACGTCCTTCAATCGTAAGCACAGCGTGTAATTTTTGATCTGATTAGGATCAAACGATTGGCCTTGGAAAAAAAAACTTCATAAACATCTGTTTCAAAAGACCCTCTTTCTAAATACCTGAAGATATATTTTGTGATTGTTTTTTCGATTGGCTTTTGATCAGGCTACCTAAACTTCAATTTCGCAATGAATTGTGTAATTTTATTTTATCAATTGTCTCAGACTGCAATTTTCCAGTTATCTGGTGATGATTTTGTTTTTGAGCTAGTTGAAATTACATATTATTTGAGTGTCAATGAAATTTTTGGCGGGTGGAGATATCGCGGATGGGATGCTGTTAGGTCTGCCTGCAGTTCTATTTTGGATTGGAGAAACATTTCGTTGTTAATTTTTTTTTTTTTGCAAAGTTGCTAACACCTCTGTTACATATGCGTCACTGATAAAATGTTTACTCTTACTCTTTGGCAACTCATGGCGCATATTTAATCCTAGTGAGTCAAACTGTGGATTTTACTTTCTCTACGAACGAAGGCCCAAAGAAAACCTAGGTATCTACGTCTCAACTAATTGGGAACTCCATAAAAATCTATTCCAGAACACCCTGACTCTAACTCCCTGAAAGCCTATTTCCTAGTTGTTTTATTTTGTGGCTGCATTTTTCGATTGGATTTTGATCAGGCATTTTAATTGATTTATTGGGACGGATTGTTTCTGATTCCGTACTACGTTACCAGGTTACAGAATTCCGCTTTAGCGGGAAGTAGAGAGTCAATGAAATTTCGGCAGTGGACATATCACAGGACGAGATGCTGTTAGCTCTGGTTGCAGGTCTCATTTGGACTGGGAAAACATTTCGTAGCTCATTTTCCGTTCATTTTAATTTCGACAAGTTTCAAACGCTTCTGTTATGAATGTGTAATTGGTAACATGATTAATCTTTACTCTTTGACAACCAATGGCGCATATTTGATCCTAGTAACAGTAAAACAGAAGCGCTTACTTTCTCTACGAACGAACGAGCCAAGAAAACCTAGCACCTCCCTCTGTAGTACTAGACCTGTGGATATCATTTCCCGAGATCGTATGACTCGCTGCCCAATAAATCCGTGACATTGCGGACTCATATTTTTACGAATAAAGACACGTATGCACATGTGTCTGACTACCAAGAATTGAATGTTTCCAAACTCCTAGAGCGACAAAAAAAAAACATACATAAAAATCTTTCAAGTTGGGTGGTTAGTAAGGCCTATTTGTTAAATGTGTAGAGCGTTGAAATAAGTTTGTAAAAGTAGGTATTCAAAATGCAATATCTATTGTAAATATCGTTATAAGTTATTATGCAAAAGCGTAACTTTAAAAGGCAAACAAAATTAATTTATTCTTAATCATCTTGAAGCTTTTATGTTTACGTTGGTATAAGCAGAAGCTATTGATTTAGGAGAATTTAATTGAATAGAGCATTCTGAGGGTGTAGCCAGCGTAATCCCTGAAAATGCCATCAAAATCATGATGAGAAGTGTGGAATTGTACCTACTGTGTCTCAGGGGATTCATGTTTAGCATGTATGTTTGAATAAGAATGATAGGAATGACATCAGCAAGTCAGTTTAGGTGCGATTCAGAGAAGAAGTCCAATGGGAACAATAGGTAGCTGTTTGAGCCCAACTTTTTACCATACCTTTCAGTATGACTTCAGACTTGAAATTGGTGGATTTAACGGGATAGGTGTTGGTTGAAATGTGTCCTACTCATTTTAGTTGGTGCTCAGCAAGCTAGACTAGCGGTGGGTATACGTCGTGCGTTGGGTGTCATACCATTGGCTGGTTGGATGAGACTCAAAAGTGGGTATGGGTTCCACCATCCCGTTTCTTGAAACTGCTACGTCCCCCGCATCATAAACCTGACACTTTTAAGCTTCAGGGGTATACTCTGGTTGTTGCAGGCTAATCGCCTCAGAACTGGGAAGGGGCAACACACATCACGTCCTTGTTCAACGTTAGCAGAGTCTGTTAAGGAAACACTCACCGTCTAATTGTCTGTTATGACTCCCTTTCCTTCACCCTGTCATCATAGGCTAATAAGCAAAATGCTTTTAAATATTTATCCCTGCCTGCCTCCTCTTCCCTGCTTTTTGAAAGCCCCCTGAAGTGTGATTGACATGGTTAGCCCCCCTTGAAACTACTATTCCTCAGAATAAACATAACGCTATATACTTCAAGGTTGTCCCATAGATATTGCAGGATAATCACCTTAGTCCTTGGAAGGGGCAATAGTCCATAACATCACCTCCTTGTAAACAGAAACATCTATCGATCTGCTTTCCACTGGACTGGTTATTTCCAGAGCTATACTAATGCGAGTTCACTTGGTTGCTGCCATCTTCCCATACAATGATAAGTTCGTCTGGCGTACAATCGTTCCACATTAAAAATCAACAAATCTGACCATTAAGATGCGAGAAGATGACTTTTTGATGATCCAACGTTTGAACTTGTAGAGTGTCTTCACTTGGGTCAAGAGCATCGATTTCGAGGAGAAACATCTTAGGTCCAAACCATGTCAGATAGACATCGCCATCATGATACGATAGAATCACGAGTGAATGGCAAGAATCACTTAGCAAAAATTGGTCAGAGAGGTGTAAAGCGTGAAATTCAAATGAGAATATCGATTTCGGACTAAAACGATTCATCACCTCTCAAAATTGTCCAAAAACAATGTTGAAGTTTGAAACCATGAAAGGCGTAAAAAAAAACATAAAAACAGTGCTCAAAAATTTCAATCACAGTCAAAAATGGAAACGATAGCTACGCAAACTGTCGACCTCCTCTCCTTGGCATGGTACCAAATTTGACACCTCACCAAAATCCACAATTTTCCTGGTTCTTGGTGGAAATGTCTACTTTTCTCATCTCACTCGTCAACTTTAGGGTAGTACGAAGCAATTACATAAATAAAATTGTAGGTAGTAACGTTTTACATTGCTGAAATAGGTGTTCAAACTTACGTTTCCCCTCCGCAGCGCCATTGACGAAGCACCGGCTGACCGACTGGAGGTTTTCTTTGTTTTCCCATCTTCAAACCTTCTCAACATTAAAACAACCGTACCAACACAATCTGAGATAAATTCCCGACGTGTGAGAAAAGGGGGATTTTAAAAATATTAATCCCTGTGGGAGGGAAGGTCTGCAGAAGTTGTGGTACCATATTTGACACCTTGCCAAGCTAAGGGTTAAACAGTCATGAAAACTAAAATTTCTCTTTTTTTTTTTAATCTTATGCCTCTACGATTTGCGGCAACTTCGGCCATTCGTCTTCTCGCAGCCCAATATAACGCCGAGTTTCTTATGTAAATACAATTTTCGGCCTCCAAGGATACACGGACGTCTTCAAGCTCTGGACAGTTACCCAGATGCTGACCATCCATGAACCCGCCTCCACAGAGCACACAATCCGGGCTCTGAAATACACCTATTCTGTGCAGGTGGCCTTGGAGGTAGTCATGGCCTGTGGTTAGCCTAAAACAGGCTACAGCTACTTGTCGAGGAAGGTTATGTGGAATCCGTCCGTTTTGCATAGTCAGTGATTGCCACTTCCTACCTTCAGCCTCCCGCTGCTGCCTTACTTCCAAAAATTTCTCATGTAAATTGAATATCTGCTCATTACAAAAGTAGGGCAAAATCCATAAGAGCCAACTTTGGTATGTGCGATATTATTACCTTCTATCTTGAATAATTATTTTGTTTATTCGAATCCTTTAGAGCTACCAATATTGTCTGTTAGTACCCATATTGTCTGTTGGAACAATATTTCAAGGGTTTTACAAGTTATACGTATGTTTTCAGAACCTGGTGCCACAATGAGATTTCGAAGATATTTCGGACCTCTACGTCACCCAACGGGAAAATCTCAAACAATCGATTTTTATCTTCTGGATCTATCTGGAAGTAGCATTTCTTTTTCCAAAAACCCGTTCTCTGTGATGATGTCATTGGACGCTATCGTGATTTCGAATCTCCATAGAATCTTTTTTTCAGTGGAATTTTCTTGTAAATAAAGACAGTTTGAAATGGCGAGCTGTTTTTAGTTTGATGCAGACAATCTGTTCGCGTATCAAGATCGTTTTGGTTTCACGATTCTGAATTTAAGATATATTTAGATTTAGATGTATGAACGTGCACAAACATTAATTTCGTTTTAAGAAGTCAAGGTTATTCAATATTTTATATTGTATAGAATTTCATTCCCATCTGGTGATATATTTTACCTTTCTAATAGTGTTTGCTCGTCAAGTTAATTGAAATTGCATAAACTTTCTTGAATTGACTCTAGTACTGGAAACCTCAACTTTCTTTCTTTCATCGAGTTACCATCTGTTTACTGTTGTGGATATTGGGTGAGGTGAGTGTGGCCCGTCTACTTCTTCAAATTCTTAAGATGATCGAGTACACCATTGAATTCCAAAATCGCTAGCATAAAATTGGAAATTCACTCTGATTTTGAGTGGGTTATAGTTGATTCGATCCCCATATAATTGAGGGGTTTCTGACAAGAACAAGATATGTCCAAAATTAGAATGCGAGAATTTGTAAGTTTTCTGTTTTGACAGTTTCTTGTATTGTTCCCCCACTACCTAAAAAGCGGATTGTTTGGTTCTTGCTGATTTCTCAACGTAGCTGAGAATGAAATTGCAAGAATCATATCGTCATGTGCAGCGCCCCGTGCGGATTCATTTCTTTCTGGCGGAAATAGAGACGTCTATCTTTTGTTGCTGCGAAATATGAATATCCTGATGTGCCCTGCAGACCTCGACATGTGTGTTTCTTCCCGAAATACACTTGTCACTTAATTTTGCATGTAATCAAGTACCGAATTGTCCCTTCATGCTGATTTTTAAAATTTTGGACTTATTTTGTTCTTAAAGGAAATTCTTCAATTAAATAGACCTGAAAATAGCTTCATTTTCTCTACTGCACTTCTACAGGGTCATGGATATGGGTAGTTTCCCCTTCTCGATTATTGAACTCCTATCGCTGAGCGTAAACATAACGCCTTTTAGCTTATGGAGTTCCTGTGGTTGTTGCATGAATAGTCGCATCAGCCTTTGAAGGGGCGACTGCACCATTCCACCCCCTTGTTGCAATACTTATGATACTTACAATCACAAGCCCCAGGTTCAAGAATGATCATATAAAAACTGGACAACATCCCTTTACTGCTTACATTACTTACAAACATGTTTTCACGCGGTTCAGATACCCTTAACATTAATATTCAATTCGAAAATTTTTAGATATTTATTCGCTGTACTTTTCTCTTTTTATCGATTTTTCCTCTCATTTGGCAGTTTTTCAAAAAGCTTCGGCTCCCAAACATCAAAAATGTCTCGAATGTCCCCTCTTGAAAGGTTCACAATACAGCATTTTTTTATTGCTGGCAAAACCGTGAAATCCGGCATAATAACTAGTATGGTAGTAGGATTTCACTCTACATTTTTACGTTGAATCACATGGAGACATCAATTTTCTGTGCTGACCACATTTCACTACAATCACATCCGACCAGCAAGTGGGTCGATCTAGGACCCACGTAAGCCGATTTTACTTCCAAAATAACATTGAAAACTTTCACCCAACATGCTAATGTAACATTAACAAAAACAATCGGAATCCCATTTTGATCATTTGTGATAATAAGTCTTTGTAATCGAAAAGAACATTTTTTAATGACCTCCCTCCTCCTCCGTCAAACGTTGTCATTTTATGTTTCAAGGCATATCTATAAATCATAAAACAAATGTTTTTCAAGCATATATCAAGATTTTATCGAACATAGTCATCTCTTTCCGTTATGTTCCAAAACTGACATTCTCACTGGATAGCCACGATCAATTCATGAGACTTGATTTAATTCTTCTTTCCACCTAAACTCAACGAATTTGTTGTAAAACGGGGTCAATTTTTGTCAACTATGGATATAATGTGTTGAAAAATTGAGCAGTTTGGCGTTTCGGGTTGAAAAAGTTAATGTTTTTTAATATCATTCAAAGTGGCCGACAAAAATCCAAAATTCCGTCATTCATCTCCCATAGTTTGCAAGCATACTCTGGAACGAGTCCAGCATAAATTTCTTCGCTATATTGCTTTCAAGCTTGGGATCCCTCAGGATGAAGTTGATTATGCTGCCCTGGTGGGAGTGTGTCAGCTTCTGCACTTGGAGAGCAGACCTGGAATTTTTGCACAAACTATTGAATGAAGCAATAGTATCGCCAGCACTACTCGGAGAGTACCCTCCTTGTGCCTCGTCTTTACCTTCGTACCTCTCCTTCGTTCTACGAACAAAGACCACGTCTCGAAATAAATCTGTCGAGTGCTGCTTTATAACAGTCAGCTGAAAGATCAGTAACCAACTCAAGATGTGCAGCTTTTGTACTCAAACAAACGAATACAGCAATGTATGCTTTAATGGATTTGGAGTTTCGTCTGGCAGATTCCTTCAAGAGGATGGGTCCAGCCATATCAACAGAAGTAGCGTAAAAGGCTCTGCTCGGAGTCACCCTTTCTGGTGGCAGGTCAGCCATGACAGGATGTTGAAGCTTTGCAAATTATTTTGAGCATGGTTCATCTTTCTGACATAAAGACACGAGCAATCACAAATTATTCCAAAATTAAGTCCTGTAATTCTCTCTTCGGCAGCGAGCAGCGGTTTCTTCCTCATATGAAAATGGGTATTTGGGTGTTGCCTGATTGACATTTAAAAAAATATTTTGTGCGCCATTTGCCACATCCGATTCAGTGACATTTTTCTTTCAGATTTTAATTACCTACGAATAATTGTTATTATCAATCAATAATTTCCATTACCTACCAGGAGAGAGAGAGAGAGAGAGAGAGAGAGAGAGAGAGAGAGAGAGAGAGAGAGAGAGAGAGAGAGAGAGAGAGAGAGAGAGAGAGAGAGAGAGAGAGAGAGAGAGAGAGAGAGAGAGAGAGAGAGAGAGAGAGAGAGAGAGAGAGAGAGAGAGAGAGAGAGAGAGAGAGAGAGAGAGAGAGAGAGAGAAAAAGAGAGAGAGAAGAGAGAGAAGAGAGAGAGAGAGAGAGAGAGAGAGAGAGAGAGAGAGAGAGAGAGAGAGAGAGAGAGAGAGAGAGAGAGAGAGAGAGAGAGAGAGAGAGAGAGAGAGAGAGAGAGAGAGAGAGAGAGAGAGAGAGAGAGAGAGAGAGAGAGAGAGAGAGAGTGGCTACATAAAAATATCAGAATAATATTGCTCGTCATAGGTAAACCAGTGGTGACGAGCAAGAGTCGTGTTAATTACTACAATTTTATCAAATTATTTACTTGAGGTTAATAAGAATAAATTGATTACAAAATAAAATAAAATAAAAACAGAAACAACGCTCTTCTAACTTACAAATAAACGCTCCTCAGAAGCGATTCATAGTCATGGTAGTCCACTTTAATCAACCAGGTAAATACCATACGCTTATATACGTTTCGGGAGTGATTTATGGGGAGTCTCATGGTGGGAGGAAGAAGGTTAAAAATCAGATGAAGGAGGTACAAAGGACTGCGAGAGGATCTAGTTGTGGCGATTTTAGGATTAATGACATTTTTTAGAAGTGTAAATCGGGTTGGGTACAATTGGGATGAAGAAGGGTTGCAAAGGAGAGGATTTTTATAATAGTGCATCAGGAGGTTTTTTATGAACAGTTGGCGTAGGTGGAATACTTTGGCTTCATTGAAGATAAGATACCTTCGAGGTCTAAATAACATAATTTTAATTATGGTTTTCTGGAGGGTGATTAATTTAGACAATGCACTAGGGAGTGAGCCTCCCCATACAAGAATACAATATTGCAAGGAAGATTGAACTAAAGATATATAAATTAATTTTAGCCTATCTCTGGATAGTAAATTTCTTAAATTATAAAATATTGAGCAGAATATGAGGAGGGCTTCACTTCTGTAGATTGTCAAAACAATTTGCCGCGATGGTCATTTACGCTTTCTGTTGACGGGTTCACGTTTCTTGCAGGTTCCCACGGACGTCATTTCTCGGACGCTGTGGAAAAACCTGGAGAAATGCACGGAAAACTGTCAAGCGACTTGGCGCCGCAGAAGTCGCTCGCTCACTCACACGAAAATACTCAACAACGAACAGCCGACCTTGTAAGGGCGATGTGGACATTGATGACGCACATACAACGGTATATTCACGGGGATCTATTAAATTATTGAATGTTACCGACTATTTTATTGGTACTTTAAATTATTATAGAATTGTTCATTAATTGTTAAGGGTGATTCTCAAACTACGTTCAAATTCGTGTAAAAGTCACGCTGTGCCGTTCAAAATCGCCTCACTCTCAACTTTTCCCCCTTATCTGCATACATTTATTGAGTACTGCATTGACCATTAGAAAACCCTCGGAAAAATATAATTTCCATGTTTTTTAGGGTTGAGAAACCGTGATTTGTCATTTTCATGATCTGCAACTGCGTCGAGGTTCCCAATTGGTTTATTATTCAATAATAAACCATGGTAATCGCTCTGGGAAAAAAAATTCTAACCCCCCTGAAAATTTCATGGTTTACGTTTCAAAGGGTGTAGAATCCAAATCTGCAATAAAAATTTTTCCGTCCGTCCGCCGTACGCCGTACGCACGATTTCTCCCAAACGGCTGGAGCAAAAAATCTGAAATTTTCAGGAAAAATCCATGTTGATCCGACAACGCAATTCTTGAGCCAGCTCTCTAACTTAATTTAAAGTGCCCTTTGAAGGTTGTCAAAGTTTTGTAAAATCCCTAAAAACCGCAAAAAAGTCAAGGCGGCTTAAATTCGGGCTTTTTTTTAAGAAGATTCCATGAGGAATCGAATGAGCTCATCCCCAGGTCCGTAGCTCAAACCATTCCCGATGTATCACCCGATTTATGCTGCCAACATTTTCGTTTTAGCGTAGAATACGCTTTAGCCATGGACTAACTAGCCGAAAAGTGTCACGCGGGAGTGGAACGAAAAAGGGTATGGTATCCAGGAACGAAAACGGTGACACGAGACCAATAAACATAAGAATATTTACATCCATGTGTAGTAGTAGTTGCGACAAACCCGTTTGAAGTGAGTCATTTTATTTATGTAAATCGGAGTTTCAGTCGTTCGCGAATCGTCCTTCGGTTCGACAATGAACGTTCGGTGATCATCGTTGAACGTTCAGCGTTCAATCGAGGCTACAGCGTATTCTACGTTCCTATACTTGTGGCAGTAGTCTCTAAATAAAAGCAAAAGGGGGTCCAGGGGGCTTGCCCCCTGGCGAGGCGCGGAGCGCCGAGTTTTCGGTTTATTATTGTTTTTGTTTTGATCGCAGTAACCTAGTGATGTAGTGAATGTGGATACTGGAGTGAACTCCTAAAAGGATTTGTAGCCGATACACTGGTTGAAGCATTCTGATATGCATGAAACGCTGCAAATTCTTTCGCTGGGGTTTATTATTCAATTTCATTCATTTGGCTTGACTGGTATGTTCTTTCATGGTGTAAGTGGATATAACAGCCCCAGTAAATATTTCGCTGAGTAGTGACGATGGAAGTTGTATACCTCTGGTTAGTGATAGCTGTAGGGAGTGAGAAATACCTTTCCACGGAACATGTACATCCACATAGGAGAAAAATTTAAAACACTTACAAAACTGCATTCAGTTGAGTTCGACGGCATTACTGACCAGTGACATACATGTGACCGAAATTTTGAAATTAAACTAATACGTATTCAGAATGTTTGCGAATACACAAACAATAACTAATATTAGATTATTGTAATTCAATATTCCAGGGAAGAAGAGAACTTCTTAATTAAATCTTGATTTCTTCATTACAACGGGGAAATCTTGAGAAATCTTCCGAACGGGTTGGAGTTATTGTTGCAGAGACACAGTGTGTATCTTTTAAACAGATCATTTTTTCACCAGGACGCTGACACTATCTTATTTTATCACTTCTCATCATCGTTTTTCTTTCTCTCTCGCCAAACGATGCACCGCTAAACACAATTTAAGTCCCACGGACGCTTCCCATAGCTCTCCCCGCGCAAAAGGTGGACGCTTTTTTTTTTTTGTTAATATTAATAAGCGAAAGTCGGATGGAAACAAGGCCTATTCGTGAGAGTCTAAGGAGGCAATTACGTGAGATGAGGATCCCCTCTCGACTTCATCGCCGAGTTCCTAGGGAGAATTAGCCGGGAAGCTAATTGCGAGCGTTACACTTGTTTTGTGGAGCAGGCTCAAAAAGCGTGATTCTTCTTCCTCGGGCCGAAACACGAATCGATTGAGAACGCGAAGGGTTTTCAACGTTCCTCAGACACGAACACCCGGGAGCAATACGACCAGAAAACGTTCGTGATGAACCCCGTTGGTAGCGCATCTAAGGGAGGGTCTCCGTTCTAGGGATTTTTCGAGGAAAACTGAGACAGGCTGTTGTTACGAGGGATTTTTGTCAATTTTTTCCTCGTGAAATTCTTTTAAACGATTGTCCTTAGTAGAAGTCTGTTTCTAACGTATAACAAAAAATTCTGGATTAACGCTCTTTTGTTGTTATAAAATAGAAAACGCTGCAAATTCTTTCACAGGGGTTTATTATTCAATGATTAATGATTTGAATTTCCACTAAACTTTGGAGTGTGCGTGTTTCACCGGTGATAGAGCGATTATTGAATTTCAGGAGATATGCATAGAGCACTTAAATCGGTTCTCAACCAAAATACCTATTTATATAGATCAGTTGATCATATTTGTGTGCCTCCTGAAATTCAATAATCGCTCTATCACCTGTGAAACACGCACACTCCAAAGCTTAGTAGAAATTCAAATCATGAATCATTGAATAATAAACCCTAGTGGAAGAATTTGCAGCGTTTCTTTTCAAAAACGATTACAATGGAAAAATATTCTATTTGAAAATTTTAAATTTCGTAAGACGGAGCAAGCATATCAGAATGCTTCAACCCGTGTATCGGCTATAAACCCTTTTAGGAGTTCACTCCAGTATCCACATTCACTACATCACTAAATTACTGCGATAAAAAAAAAGCCTGTTGTTTTTGTTTTGATTGCAGTAACCTAGTTATGTAGTGAATGTGGATGCAAATGTTGGCACCATAAATCGGGCACCATACATCGGGAATGGTTTGAGCTACGGACCTAGGGAGGGGCTCATTCGATTCCTCATGGAAAGTTCTTAAAATAAAAAGTCCAAATTTAGGCCGCCTTGACTTTTTTTTTAGGTTTTTAGGGATTTTACAAAGCTTTGACAACCCTTAAAGGGCACTTTCAATTAAGTGAGAGGGCTGGCTAAAGAATTGGGA
This sequence comes from Creontiades dilutus, assembly GCA_031894815.1. Classification (NCBI taxonomy): domain Eukaryota; kingdom Metazoa; phylum Arthropoda; class Insecta; order Hemiptera; family Miridae; genus Creontiades; species Creontiades dilutus. The sequence goes on along the minus strand of JAVIWC010005181.1, from coordinate 507,785 downwards.
CGTTGTCGGACCAACATGGATTTTTCCTCAAAATTTCAGGAACGGCGGACGGACGGAAAAATTTTTATTGCAGATTTGGATTCTACACCCTTTGAAACGTAAACCATGAAATTTTCAGGGGGTTAGACATTTTTTTTTTTTCAAGAGCGATCACACTGGTTTATTATTGAATAATAAACCAAAAGGTAATGGTAGCTTGAAAATATGGTTTTATGACAGAAGTGGAACCTAATTGATTCCAAGAATGTTTTAAATGACCCATTGCTACTTATCGTTGGGTCAAAATGACTCCACGTTGTCCCACATGTCCTAAAGGTCCATGATGTCTCTAGAAGGTTAAGAAAATGTTCGTAAGTGTTCAATAATGATTATAAGATGATCACATAGAAACGGGACATAGACACGTATCTGTAATGCTGGAATCACTTACCGGTATGTTTTGCTTTAGATTACGGGCAGTGGCGTAACGTTTTTCAGCGGGCGCAAAATATTTTCGGGGCCCCTCCCCCTTTTTTTTTTTTTTTTTTTTTTGGCGAAGCGTGCACTGTTTTAACGGTTATCGTACAATACGCTACGACGATAACCTAACTGAAAATACATAATATAATATAACAATTTAAACTACCTTTACGAACTCGAGACTTCTAGTCTACGTAGCAAACTTTTGGATGACCGTGTGTTATAAAAGTCAACTTTTTCCCAGAGACACATCAGTTCCTTCAGTCATTTTTAAGTATCAACATGGTATACAATTTATATTATAACGATTCGAATCAACAACATGATGAAAAACATTAAACTCCCGCGATCCGCACTAACCTCAAAATCTCAAAAGTTTGTTTACATTGTAACCACCGCTAAGGAGAAGGCGGGGACACCCGGGGAGTAGCAGGCACCTTCGCAACTCTGACACCTTAGCTACTTTACACCCTTCCTCACCTGGTTATAAATAAAACCAAAAGATGATTGATCAATGAACCTACATTACCGTTGATATTTATAAACTTGGTGTTACATAATGCAATTTTTCTGTGTATTGTTAGCTCCGCTTTATTCCTTAAAATTGAAAAAAAAAAAAATGAATTTTGCTAGAGCGATCCCGTTCCCGGGCCCCCTTGTAGCCCCCCCCCCCCGCATCGCGGGGTTTGCGGGGGTGTACGTTACGCCCCTGATTACGGGTTGCTTGTTTAACAGCATGTCGAAGGGCGATCAAACAATTTTGCACAGCTACATCGAGCAGAACTTCGTACAATGTCTTTAGATGAATTCCCACTGTTCACTTCTCGGCCTCATGGCCGCGAGTATTCATTTCCATAATGCGAGCCGGAGAAAGTTAGGATCGGGTTAGTTCTTTCGCAGATTTATGCGCAACTGGCAGTAAAAAAAAAAAAAAGATACGATCAATTAACTCGATCAGTGAGCTCGAAGGTTCGCGGCTGCTGCGTATGCGCGTGCGCTACAACGATGATGCTCCGAGGTGTCAACGTCCTTAACGAATCTGAAATCTCATTATAAAACAAGAAGAGGGAGCTTGAAAGCTCGTGTAAAAATTAATAATTATTAAGGTTAATAGCTGCTATTCGCAATTAGGCGTTCAAAGCCTGTATGAAAATCGCCGTCCTATAAAATGTCCACGTGGACCACAGTGAGATCCATCTCAACTAACCTGTACACATGAAGTGAAAAAGAAGGTCGTGCAAGTTAAAAACCCATTTACAAAAAAAAAAAAACTGCATTATTCTTAATTTTTTAGTATGAGTATCCTTTCATTTCTAATAATGTCATTCATTTGTCACCATCTAAATCCATTCTGAAACGATTTCTGTTAGGAAGAGCGTTAAATTTTGGTTTATTATTCAATAATAAACCATTGTAATTGCTCTTGAAAAAAAAATTCTAACCCCCCCTGAAAATTTCATGGTTTGCGTTTCAAAGGGTGTAGAATCCGAATCTGCAATAAAAAATGTTTCCGTCCGTCCGCCGTACCCCCGATTTCTCCCAAACGGCTGCAGCAAAAAATCTGAAATTTTCAGGAAAAATCCATGTTGGTCCGACAACGGCCCAATTCTTTAGCCAGCTCTCTCACCTAATTTAAAGTGCCTTTTAAGGGTTGTCAAAGTTTTCTAAAATCCCTAAAAACCTCAAAATGAGTCAAGGCGGCCTAAATTCGGACTTTTTTTGAAGAACTTTCCATGAGGAATCGAATGAGCCCCTCCCAGGTCCGTAGCTCAAACCATTCCCGATGTAAGGCCCGATTTATGGTGCCAACATTAGCATCCACATTCACTACATCACTAGGTTACTGCAATCAAAACACACTTTTCTTTTTCTAACTCTTTTTCTTTTTAGTCTTTTTTTATTATCGCCTAGTGATGTAGTGAGTGTGGATACTGGAGTGAACTCCTAAAAGGGCTTATAGCCGAGACACGGGTTGAAGCATTCTGATATGCATGCTCCATCTTACGAAATTTGCATTCATGATTTGAATTTCTACTAAGCTTTGGCGTATGCGTGTTTCACAGGTGATACAGCAATTATTGAATTTCAGGAGGCACACAAATATGATCAACTGATCAATCCAAATAGGTATTTTGGTTGAGAACAGATTTACGTGCTCCATGCATATCTCCTGAAATTCAATAATCGCTCTATCCTGTGAAACACGCACACTCCAAAGCTTAGTAGAAATTCAAATCATGAACGCAAGCCAAATGAATAAAATTTAATAATAAACCCCAGTGAAAGAATTTGCAGCGTTTTTTTATTGAACCTTAATACCCCCCACAATGAAAACATCTATAATTCATCAAGTCCTTTAGCACTCGTATTGCGTTAAAACATCCCCAAATCCAAATTTAAACGATGTAGCCAAAGGTAGACTGATGTAGAGGAGGCACACAAGTATCATCAACTGATCAATCCAAATAGGTATTTTGGTTGAGAACCAATTTACGTGGTCTATGCATATCTCCTGAAATTCAATAATCGCTCTATCACCTGTGAAACACTCACACTCCGAAGCTTAGTACAGATTCAAATTATGAACGCAAGCCAATTGAATAATAAACCCCAGTGAAAGAATAATTATTTATCCCAGTAATAATATTGAATAATAAACCCCAGTAATGATATTGAATAATATTTACCTATATATTATCAGCGTTTCATGCATATCAGAATGCTTCAACCCGTGTATCGGCTATAAACTACAAGTATCCACATCGGCTATCACTCCAGTATCCACATTCACTACAACTCGACGCTATCGGCATCACTAGGTTTCAAACAAACAATAATAAACCAAAAAACGCAAATGTTGGCACCATAAATCGGGCTATACATCGGGAATGATTCGACCTACGGACGTGGGAGGGTCTCATTCGATTCCTCATGGTATGTTCTTCAAAAAGAGTACACATTTAGGCCGCTTCGACTTGTTTTGAGGTTTTTAGGGATTTTACAAAACTTTGACAGCCCTTAAAGGGCACTTTAAATTGAGTGAGAGAGCTGGCTCAAGAATTGGGGCGTCGTCGGACCAAGATGGATTTTTCCTGAAAATTTCAGATTTTTTGCTCTAGCCGTTTGGGAGAAATCGTACGGCGGACGGACGGAAAATTTTTTATAGCAGATTCGGATTCTACACCCTTTGAAACGGTAACTAAAGTCGTTCACAGCGCACGAGATTATAAGATAATTCGTTTAGTTTCTGCATTATTGTTTGCTAAAAGATAATAAAATTGATAGACCTTTCCACGTTGGTTAATCGTGAACACTATTCCCAAGGTTCCTTCCAAGTCGAAGGAGAAAGTCCTCGCTAATAAACGGGCTTCCCTCATCACGTCAAGACAATTATTAGTTAGGTACAATTTCACATGTTTTCACGGATGCCTCGTGCGCAATGGACGGCCAACGACTACCGCCTCGACTGTATCACTATTACTAATGGCGGATAGGTTTGCCTTATTACCTACCTCGTTATCATACGAGTTCAACGCCTCCATCAAATGGAATGATCCTTCAGCTTTTTTTTTCGTTTGGTTGGTGAGTACGTCTTACGTGTTAATGGTCTTCAACGTCAATCGAAAGACCTAAGTCCGCTCGGAGACAATGATTTGAGCCAAACTAACGGCCCTCCCACACCAGCGATTTTTTTAACGCTACAAAATCGCCAAGAAACTGAAACACACAGATTTCAATAGAAGTCTCCACACCAGCGACCAAAAAGTCGCCCCTCAAAAATCGCGACATGTTCTATTTTTCGGGCGACGCGATTTCTCGCTCGGAAAATGTGAAAGACAGAATTGCGCTACTTTTCTAGTATTCGCAGTTTCAATCAAGATGTCGGACGACGACGAGGACCGTTTTTCAGCCAACGATGAAGATTTGTTGTCCTCGCAATCATTCATTGACTGTTCCCTGCTTATTTCTGAAGTGGAAAAACGTCCAGCCATATAAGTATATTATTTGCTTAACATGTACTTTTTTTAATGCCCTGAAAATTAATGGGGTTCTGTGAAGTACTTATTCCATTCTTATTTTCTTGTATAAGTATGTACCTACCCAATGGCGTTCACAAGCTATTGAACTGTCCTTTTCCAAATAGACGGGTATTTACAACGGAAATGTGATATTATAAATTATTATCTCACCTCAATGTGACTGAAAGGCGCTCTTCAGGCGAAATTGGGCGTCTCAATGGCGTGTCTTGATGCGTGATTTTCGGCCGAACCAACTCCAGTAGTTGGTGGAAACTGTTCGCACTCATTCGATAGTAGTTGAAAATTTTTGCTGGATGTTCCAGCAAATCGCCGTGGATCTTGTGGAACTGACCCTTCAATTCCCTTTGGGAGATCATAGGGTGAACCCAAAATCTTCTTTTGCCAGTTCTTTTCTTTTTTTTCAACTTGATTGCGAGAGCAACGACACTGCTAACCTCTATCACATCCATTGTAGCACTGCCGCAGTCGCCGGTATGGGAGTGGTTCTGACACCCTGCGACTTTTTTTTTTCCTCGATCGCCGGCGATTTTGTAGCGCTGCTAAAAATCGCTAGTGTGGGAGGGCCCTAACAGCCCAGCCTCTAACAACCAACAGCCCAGCAACTGATTTCCAGCCTCTAGCTAGCTGATATGGAGATTTATTGGAGACGCATATTACATCGCTGCTGATCTATCTAAACCATTTTTGGTTTTCTATTGTCAATAACAAACCTTCGTAATCGAACAAGTATAGGTATTTTGACAAGTTGCCCTTTGAGGAGCCCCGGGTTAATTGACTTCCATCTTCAGCCCAGGGGGCAAACAACTCACAACCTTTGGGGTAGGGGAACGTGGGGTAATACCGTGCACTTAACTTTAAAACCATACAGTTAAGGGACAGAACGTCATAAAAATGTTTTTCTTGCACGAATGGCTCTAGAATTTATTCTATTTTCGATATCTGAGCATTTCCCTTACATAAAAGGATTTTTAAAGGAAAAACAGCCGTGAATGTTAATTAAGTGCTTTGGGCGGCATTTCCCGCACTGTGGGGTAATGACGCCCAACCTCGAGAACTGGATTATGTTCCCCTCTCAACCGTCATTCAACCCATTTTTTCCAAAGTTAGAAGGTTAAATGTATTTATAACAATAAAAAACTTGAGAACAGTCAATAAACTACAGTTAAAATGAACGATGACTTAGAAATAGGTAAACTACAGTCTTGTATATACAAATTTTGTGAACCCTCATTAATATTTAGTTTTTCTTTCTTTACAAAATTATAAAATAGCCTTGCATACATCACATAGTCCGTGATCAGGTCGTCCCATGGAACACATGTAGTGGCTGCTGTGATTGCAGTGCTCGCAATTCCACTTTGGCGAATTATTATCGGCTTCTTGACAAATTGTACACAAGCTGTCCACAAAAGACGAAGTCAAGAATTCTTCAACATCTTCGTCTGTGTCTACAACAAGGTCTCCCTCAGAGATATCTCCCCAGTCATCACTGTCACTGCTCTCACTTCTGGTTCTCTTGCGCTTCTCTTTCTTTTTTTGAGGTCTTTCAATTTTTTTCATGATTTCCACCTTTGTTCTTCTTCTTCTTCTTCTGAACCCCATCTCTGCTACTAGTAGTGAGTTGATCAAAATCCAGCTGAATTTGGCGCTTTGTCGGTTATTTGTTGTTCTTTTCCATCTTTTTTTGACGTTTCAGAAATGCACGGCATTCCCCCGATACGATGGGCGGCATTACCCCAATGTTTACGTTTTTCGTAATTCATTCACGCTGACTTTATTTACAATCAAAACTTAAATTTGGTTAGTGCTTCAGAAAGATGATGAAATTCTGAGTATATACATGAAAAATAATCTAAAAAAGAGTTGAAAATGGGACGTACATGTATGTATAAGCTTGCTTATTTCCGATGCACAAGAAACAACATCAAACGATTCGAAAAAATACTCACTGCACTCCCGTCAAGAAGGCTAACTTTGCAGGTAGGGTGACGCTAGAACCTAGTTGAAGGGACATTTCTCTAGGATCGGCGCTCATTCCCACGTTTCTGGTGTCGATTCAAATATCCGCAACAGCTATAGGCGGCATTACCCGATGCAAGGTATTACCCCTCATTCCCCTAATAGAATACTGCCATCTACTTCCCAGCGGGTTCACTATCACTACGAATCCAACCTCTGGCGGAGAGCAGGGCGGTCGTGCTTTGCCTTTCATGGGGTCACCGGAGGCGCTGGGGCTCCTCCTCACGTGGTACAGTTTTGGGTAGAATTTTCCTGCAGATAGCCCAGACCAGCTGAGCTACCCCCTAGGAAAGCACCCTGGGCCTAGATTGGTCGCAGGCCCGACAACTGTTCACCTCGTTTCATGGCTGCCCGCCTCCTGGGGGTGGGCTTACCCCATTCATCAGGCAGCCATGAGGGATACGCTCCCTAGAGAACGCCACCTGGGTCCAAAGGAGCAACCCAGGAGTCGCCTCAGTCAATTGAATCGATTATTTCAGAAAGCCGTCAAGTTCCAAAACTTCAATATTGAGAAAAGTAAAAAAAAAAAACGTTGGTGTAGCCATTAAATTTTTTTTGGGTTATGATGTATTTTGGTAACTATTATTCAATTAGATAAACCATTGTAATCGCTTTGGAAAAAAAAATTCATAAAATGGTTTAGAAGAATCCGAAAAAAAAAGCCGTCCGACCGCCGATATCTCCGAAATGGCTGGAGCAAAAGATCTGAAATTTTCAGGAAAAATCCATCTTGGCCAGACGACCAACTCTCTCACCCAATTTAAAGTGCCCTTTAAGGGCTGTCACGGTTTTGTAAAATCCCTAAAAACCTCAAAACAAGTCGAATTGGCCTGAATATTTACCTATTTGAAGAACATACCATGAGGAATCGAATGAGCAATTCCGAACGTCCGTAGGTCAAACCATTCATGTATGGCGATTTATGGTGTCAACATTTGCGTTTTTTGGTTTATTATTGTTTGTTTGTAACCTAGGGATGCCGATAGCGTCGAGTTGTAGTGAATGTGGTTACTGGAGTGATAGCCGATGTGGATACTTGTAGTTTATAGGCGATGCACGGGTTGAAGCATTCTGCTATGTATGAAACGCTGATAATATATAGGTAAATATTATTACTGGGGATTATTATTCAATATTATTACTGGGGTAAATAAGTATTCTTTCACTCGGTTTATTATTCATTGGCTTGCGTTCATGATTCGAATTGTACTAAGCTTTGGGGTGATTTCACATCGAGCGATTATTGTATTTCAGGAGATATGCATCGAGCACGTAAATCTCTTCTCAACCAAAATACCTATTTGGATTGATCAGTTGATCATATTTGTGTGCCTCCTGAAATTCAATAATCGCTCTATCCTGTGAAACGCGCACACTCTACAGCTTAGTAGAAATTCAAATTATGAACGCAAGCTAATTGAATAATAAACCTCAGTGAAAGAATTTGCAGTTTTTTTTATCTAAAAGTACTTATTGCTTCAAGTGTTTTTAAAATTAGTATACACTTTTAACTCATTCCCATTTTGAGAAAAAAAAATTCAAAAATTTCTCACTTGAAGGGTTTCTGCAACAAACAACAAATTTTTGAAGCAATTTAAAAAATAATTACTTTTAATCAGTCATTTTGGTTTTTTTTGGAAGTAATACAACACTTTAGTCAAAGATACATTTATTATATATTAAATAACGATATTACTACAGTTTTTTTCAAACATTCTGAGAGAGTTAGTGAGAGACAGAGAGTAGAGAGAGAGAGAGATGAGATAGAGAACTCTTCATAGAAGGTATGGAGTTCCGTAATAGAGATCGTCTTAAGATTTAGAGAGAGAGAGAGAGAGAGTAAGTCTAGAGAAGAGAGAGAGAGCTTTACAGATACAAAAGATAGTCAGAGAAACATAGCTTATTATTACTTATTGTATACTTATCACTTCAAAAAGTTTAAAAAAAGAAGAATAAAGCATCTCAAAAAGACAACTTACTTTTCCATTTGGATGAGGTCTATCTGTAGGCATGTCAGGGGGCTGGCTTGTCTTGAGTAGCGAGAATGTAGACTTCACTGGATTGTCTATGTATTCACTGACCACTACTCGCCCTTTAGCCTTTGCGTTATAAGAGAAATGTCTGATGAAATTTTGAAGGTATGTTTTTTGCTGGCAGGAGTTCCTCTGGTGGAAGTTTCAACAGAGTATGCAGTTTTGCTTGTAGGAAGTAGGTCACCAGGTTTTAAAACTCATGACTTCTTCTGTGGTCATGTGGTGCACCTTAAACCTATTACTGATACTACACTTCAACACCATCTCAGCATACTGCTCTGGAGTATATATTCTATCAATCTTCCTCAAATTTCAGTGGGAGTACTGATTGCCCCGGTTCGAATCCGGCTGGCACCAATGATTAGGGATAAAATCCTATCAAGTGTTGTATACCTGTCCTGTCGTTAGACAGTTCACCTCTGATCTCGATATCACGTGAATCCAAAACGCTCCCAAGCCAGGCAATGGGAAGCCACGAGCGAAATCGTCAGACCAAGTTCCGATCCTCTCTGGAGGACGGCTGGCGACGTCCGCGACACCTCCGGGTTGTCGGACGGAATATCCAAGGTGAAATTCCTTGTTTACTTAACTTTTTTACTTTACTTCCTCAAAGCACGCTTTATGGTGCCGAGAATTATTCTAGAAGTCCAAACCGAAGGGCTGAAATTTCAAAAGTTCGAATATCGATAACTATTCAAACAACACCATTTTTATCATGTTCGTTAGTAATAGACGAGCCTTCGAAGAATCGAATAAGCCGATGTATGTTCATTCTTTACAGCTCCCTAAGGGTTAGAACGTTGCAGAATGCGGAACGGAAACACGAATGCGAATGTTTTCACTTCTTATTCATAATCATTCAACCTTTTGTGGTCATTTGCGTCAAAAATGAATAATTTATAACAAATTAAAATTAAAAGAAAATGAGGTTATAAAATGCAGTAATACAGGGAAGGTGACTTTAGTAAATGAAACAAATTTTTGACCTGGTTCGAGTCATTCAATAATAGCTCACTAATGATGCTCGGAATTATAACGGCAGGGTCAGAGAATCCTGGACATACATCGAGGTGTAAAATTTTGTTTGTGGGAAATTGCAGATTGTACAAATTGGTAGTGGTTGTCTAGGCTGCGATGACCTGAAGAATCCATAAGTCAGTGTAGAATGTCGGATGAGAAGGCGAGTCAGGATCACTTTTTCTCTGCGTGAATAAGAAATGGTTCCGTCAGTGCTTTTATTTTCTCTGCTTGAAGGAGTCCATGGACGTACATCCGTGTAATGCAATATCCACTATTACGATCTGGAAGAAAGTAACAGAAAATATTGCCACAATGCAGACTCTGCTACCACTCACAATTCTAGTGAGAAATACACCAATATACTCTCGAAAGAGAAGTCAAAATCAAGGATCAAAATGACACAAAACAGCTGAAAGGAAAAGAATAATATAATGATGTGAAATAATAAAAGAAAACGCCTGTCCTCGAGGGAAAAAGAGAAAAGAATAGAATCGTGTGCTAAAGCAGCAAAAAGAGAAATATGAATAAAAAGAGAAAAAACAAACCTGAGCGATAGCTGGAAAAAATGGAAAAGTCAGAAGACGAAAGAAATAGAAATAATAATTTGACAAAAGTCGATTGATTGGGTTTTTAAAGATTTTTGTAAGAAAGAAAGAGGGAGTTGATTGAACGAGCCACGCGAGGTGAGAACGAAAAAACGCTGCAAATTCTTTCACTGGGGTTTATTATTCAATTGGCTTGCGTTCATAATTTGAATTTCTACTAAGCTTTGGAGTGTGCGTGTTTCACAGGATAGAGCGATTATTGAATTTCAGGAGATATGCATGGAGTACGTAAATCTGTTCTCAAGCAAAATACCAATTTGGATTGATCAGTTGATCATATTTATGTGCCTCCTGAAATTAGAGGCACACAAATATCATCAACTGATCAATCCAAATAGGTATGCTCTATGCAACTATCTCCTGAAATTCAATAATCGCTCTATCATCTTTTGGTTGAGAACCGTGCTCTATCTACACTCCGAGAGGATTTTGAATTTCAGCTTAGAACTTTGGTTGAGAACAGATTTACGTGCTCTATGCATATCTCCTGAAATTCAATAATTACAGATTCAAATCATGAACGCAAGCCAATTGAATAATAAACACGAGTGAAAGAATACTTATTTACCCCAGTAATGATATTGAATAATAATCCACAGTAATAATATTTACCTATATATTATCAGCGGTTCATACATATCAGAATGCTTCAACCCGTGTATCGGCTATAAACTACAAGTATCCACATCGGCTATCACTCCAGTAACCACATTCACTACAACTCGACGCTATCGGCATCACTATGCCGAACAAACAATAATAAACGAAAAAACGCAAATGTTGGCACCATAAATCGGGCCATACATCGGGAATGGTTTGACCTACGGACGTGGGAAGGGCTCATTCGATTCCTCATGGTATGTTCTTCAAATAGGAAAATATTTAGGCCGATTCGACTTTTTTTGAGGTTTTTAGGGATTATACAAAACTTTGACAGCCCTTAAAGGGCACTTTAAATTGAGTGAGAGAGCTGACTCAAGAATTGGGGCGCCGTCGGACCAACATGGATTTTTCCTGAAAATTTCAGATCTTTTGCTCCAGCCGTTTCGGAGATATCGTGCGGACGGACGGAAAAATGTTTATTGTAGATTCGGATTCTGCACCCTTTGAAACGTAAACCATGAAATTTTCAGGGGGGGGGGGGGGGGGAATTTTTTTTTTCCAGAGCGATTACAATGGTTTATTATTGAATAATAAACCAAAAGAACAGTCTTGCCCATAGTTGATCGTCCATATTTAGCCAACGAGAGTGCCAGGCGTTCCTCACGGTCTATAGTGGAGAGGAAGTCTGAGCGGAGGTATGTAGGCGATATGACTGGTTGAATGGCTGCATTCTTAGCATGATGGTCAGCTGGTTAATTACCAATTATATTACTGTGTCCGGGGACCAAACCAAAAATTTTTATTTACCAAAATCGAGATGGTATACCTTCATAAGTATTTCAGCAATTAACGGGTGAGAATCAACTCCTTTCTTGATTGCTTGAAGGGCACTCAGTCAATCCAAGCAAATAACGACAGCTCGTTCAATCGGTTTCATCACTTTGAAAGTTATCAATATGGCAGAAAATTCAGCTGTGAATATGGTGATTTTCAGAAGCGTAAACTGGACTACATCACTGGGGTAAAACGCTGCGAATTCTTTCATTTGGGTTTTATTCAATTGGCTTGCGTTCATGATTTGAATTTCTACTAAGCTTTGGAGTGTGCGTGTTTCACAGGTGATAGAGCGATTATTGAATTTCAGGAGATATGCATAGAGCACGTAAATCTGTTCTCAACCAAAATACCTATTTGGATTGATCAGTTGATCATATTTGTGTGCCTCCTGAAATTCAATAATCGCTCTATCACCTGTGAAACACGCACACTCCAAAGCTTAGTAGAAATTCAAATCATGAACGCAAGCCAATTGAATAATGAACCCCAGTGAAAGAATTTGCAGCGTTTTTTTATGTATTATCAGAATACTTCAACCCGTGTATCGGCTATAAACCCTTTTAGGAGTTCACTCCAGTATCCACGTTCACTATATCACTAGGTTACTGCAATCAGAACAAAAACAATAATAAACCAAAATAACGCAAATGTTTTTAGGGACTTTACAAAACTTTGACAATTGACTTTACAACCTTTGACAATTTTGTGAGACCAATATTGATTTTTCCTGAAAATTTCAGCTTTTTTGCTCCAGCCGTTTGGGAGAAATCGTGCGTACGGCGTACGGCGGATGGACGGAAAAATTTTTATTGCAGATTCGGATTCTACACCCTTTGAAACGTAAACTATGAAATTTTCAGGGGGGTCGGAATTTTTTTTTCAAGAGCGATTACAATGGTTATTATTGAATAATAAACCAAAATGGCAGATCCTACTCCTTGGTCCGTCACCATACACAATATGACAGCAAAAACACAGCATCCGAATGCAAATGTAAGCATGCTTTGGCATTGTCAAAATCGCCTTGTATTGTGTGAGGATGCGTCAGCTGATATAACTGAGACCGGAATTTAGTTTCAAGAAATCCTATTGAAATCGCGATTGTCTAATCTTCATCAGGTTATTGTGCTTTAGTGTTACATAGATAGCTGTTTTATTTTACTCTTTTGAATTTCAGTTGATCTACTTGTGAATTTCTTCGTCTGCGTACAGTAAATCAGAGTGCGGTAATGCCTGCCATGTTCAGAAGATGTCCCAGATGCTGAAAGGAGTCTGGTATATCCTCCGGGGCGACGGATTCATGAATCGGGACGGGCCAACTAACCATATCCATCACACATTCCATGCCATTACTTTCTCCGCTCTACTTACTATTACAACTCGAGAGAGAAAGAGAGAGAGAGAGAGAGAGAGAGAGAGAGAGAGAGAGAGAGAGAGAGAGAGAGAGAGAGAGAGAGAGAGAGAGAGAGAGAGAGAGAGAGAGAGAGAGAGAGAGAGAGAGAGAGAGAGAGAGAGAGAGAGAGAGAGAGAAAGAGAGAGAGAGAGAGAAGAGAGAGAGAGAGAAGAGTCGCCACTCGCCAAAAAGCGCAATGTAATAGCCAATCTTTCTCGCACTGGAATTGCTTTCCTGTAGTTAGTATCCTGTTTTCTAATTATGTGTCCAATACCAACAATTAAACTTTCAAAATCGTCACTCGACATTCTTAAAAAGTTTTTTATACTGCCATGGCATCTCAATTCTCCCGTCAAAGGATCTGTATCATCTCTATTCAAATCATTTAAAAGATCGCTGCCGCTATACTTTGCTCTTGCCTGCAATGAAGGTCGAACCCAGTATCTTCTCGGTCTTTTACATTTTGATAAAATAAACATACACGCTGCCGCGGCAAGAAAACATTCTTCAGCACTCGACATTCTACATACTGTCTGATTTTTTTGTTGCACGTTGCAGGTTGCAGACATAAAAACAAACTATGTGCCCAGATTGCAAGTACACGTTGCAAACTTCCATCGGCAACTAGCGTCTGCAATCAAAGTTGGCAATTTTTTGTTGCCAACTCCGGTGTAAACGCGGCTTTAGTGTTATATAGATAGTTGTTTTATTTTACTCTTTTGAATTTCAGTTGATCTACTCGTGAATTTCTTCGTCTGCGTACAGTAAATCTGAGTGCGGTAATGCCTGCCATGTTCAGAAGATGTCCCAGATGCTGAAAGGAGTCTGGTATATCTCCCGGGGCGACGGATTCAGGAATCGGTAAGGGCAAACTAACCATATCTATCACACATTCCATGCCATTACTTTCTCCCGCTCTACTACTACTATTACCAACTCTATGGGTGGATCACGAGTTACTGATCAGAGTAGATCAGACATCTGTAGGGCCAACGGCATTCGTGAGATATGTAACTTACTCGTAGCAAAGGGTTTTAAAGAATAATTCTGAACATTTCCTCGTTATATGATGGAAACGGTATACCACTCATTAACCGGCTAGATTTCCCTGATTAGAAATCAGTTAAGTCACGCCCTTGCGCTGTCCTGCATGCCGCGTCGCGTCGCGTTATAGGAAAACTCTTTTTATACTAATGAGCTCCGGCTTAATACGATAATACTTTCATCCTTCCTCCAACAGTCAGGTGAAAATCCCGAATTAAATGTCTTCCACTTGGAAAATACCGTCCTCATGAATTATGTATGGGGCCGGCGCGTATAGGGTAATTTGTGTACCTAATAAGCTGGGTGTTAGGCGTGTTTGCGGAGCTGAACCAATTAAATTCAATCCGTATTACGGTTCTGCGCTTCAAGTTTTGCCGTCTTGGGCGGTTTGAAATCTTTTCTTTTCTTCTCTCGGAAAGAGGAAAATACAGGGAGCTTATCTTGATGGGCCTTCTTCGGATCAAGGTCAATCTGCAAATTCGAGTTCCAGAAGAATGAAGAGATTTGGGTATCGCGGTTTTTCAATCTTGATCGACCTGCCAGAATATTGTTCAGCTTTAATTGAGTTGCACTAAAAACAGGTACTTGATTTGTAGGATTCACTGAGAACCAACAAAATTATTTGTTGTGTTATTTTCAAGAAGGCGCTGAGTAGCTAATAATTTATTGGTACCAGGCGAAATCAGGTACCAACACATTGTCTGTGAATGTGACAAATTGTTTCAGAGTGCAGGAAAAAATAACGCTGGAATTTCTTTCACTGGGGTTTATTATTCAATGATTCATGATTTGAATTTCTACTAAGCTTTGGAGTGTGCGTGTTTCACAGGTGATAGAGCGATTATTGAATTTCAGGAGATATGCATACAGCACGTAAATCTGTTCTTAACCGAAATACCTATTTGGATTGATCAGTTGATCATATTTGTGTGCCTCCTGAAATTCAATAATCGCTCTATCACCTGTGAAACACACACACTCCAAAGCTTAGTAGAAATTCAAATCATGAACGCAAGCCAATTGAATAATAAACCCCAGTGAAAGAATTTGCAGCGTTTCATGCAAATCAGAATGCTTCAACCCGTGTATCGGCTACAAAGCCTCTTAGGAGTTCACTCCAGTATCCACATTACTACATCACTACATCACTAGGTTACTGTAATCAAAATAACGCAAACGTTGGCACCATAAATCGGTCCATACATCGGAAATGGTTTGAGCTACTCCTGGGATCTTTCTCATTCGATTCCTCATGGAAAGTTCTTCAAAAAATTCCAAATTTAGTTCCTTGACTTTTTTTGAGGTTTTCAGGGATTTTACAGTGCTTTGACAACCCTTAAAGGGCACTTTAAATTAAGTGAGAGAGCTGAAAGAATTTCCATCAGATCTGTTTTCGTAACAATATTGATTTTTTGTTGAAATTTCAACGATCACCGTTTTTATTAGTGTAAGGACTCTCTACTAATTTTAATTGTGTTGACTTTAAATTCTTGAAATAACTTTTCCCGTTGGGAATCTTCGCTTCTTTTGAAGTAAAATTTTAATTAGACATCATCAGAGACTGGGCTAGCGCAAAATAAATCATGCTTTTTGTTGGTATTGTTAAAAAATTTCGAACTTCTTTGAATAAATATATCAACTTTCTCATTCTACTTATCAATTTTTGAACGTCGTTTCCCGAAGCGTATTTATTGGGTACATGTCGAACTTACTTCGGAAAGTGAATATAGTAAATTTTGAAATCGCACAATTGCTCTCTTGATTTTATTATCGTTCGAAACCTATAAGCCTGTGCCAGGAAGCCTCATGCTAAACAGGCCGACTTCTAAATTCTACAACTCATTTCCGAACAGTGCCTCCTAGAATTTTTTTTAGACTTCGTTTTCGAGTTATTCGCGATTTAAATTTTTTTTCGTGTTTTCGATATTATGTCACTAAAACTGCTATAACTCCTTCAATTTTAGAGATAGATCAAATTCGAAGACACCGCTAGAAAGAGCGTTAAATTATCTATCTATTTCACGTCTTCTTCTCCGTGATCTATTTGTATAAAATCTCAATTTTCTCAAAAAAGTTAACTCTAGAAAATACAAAACTAATTATACCATTAGAAAGCTGAGGCTTTTGCGCATTTTTTAGGCTTACAGGCTCAAACGTATCATTAACATCAAAGAGACTAATGAGCCATTAAAAAAGTGTTTTTTTTTTTTTTTTTTCAAAATTTGACAAAATTCACTTTTCAGGCTAGCTTTTAACCTTTTAGTTCTCTTTGAAAAATCACTGTTGAAGACTGAGACGATGGGAAATTCAATGCTTTTCCAACGGTATCCTTAGATTTGCAAATACTTCGAAAACAACGGAGTTACGGCCGTTTTAGTGACGTAAGGTCGAAAACACCTCAACCTCAATTTTAACAGAAAACGCACGTTTTTCTGCAGTTAAACACCATTTTCTTAACGAAAAATATTTTTAAAAACCAAAAGGACTACACCGTTAGAAAGCTGACATTTTGGCGCATGTTTTACCAGGTCTGCACAGTTTTGTCTCAAGTATTAATGGGGTTGCTGGGCGAGATGATAAACAGGCGATTTCTATGACATTTCGCGAGGCAATCGCAAATCTTCAATGCAATAAAAAAACGTCTGCCAAGAGGGTGTGGAACATAGCTTCCTCGTATCCATAACATGACTGTATAGATCATTGAAAATTATTATTGACTAAAGAACTTCGTTCAATTAGGCGAAGTAAATATTGAATTAGGGTAAATTTATTGTTATGCAGGAGCATAACTTGAGAAAATAAAGGTAGGCATGTTCAACTATTGAACAAACTATAAAATATACCTAATAAGTCCGAACAATCCCTGAAAATTTCATCGAAATCGGTCAAGAACTCCCGGAGTTATGCTTGTGGCAAGGATTTCACGTTTGCGCATGCGCAGAGGCTACTATTGATCCGAGGGTCATGAAACTCACAGGGGACCATCTACACATCAAACCGAACAATCCCTGAAAATTTCATCGAAATTGGTCAAGAACTCCCGGAGTTATGCGCGTAACAAGGATTTCGTTTGCGCATGCGCAGAGGCTACTATTGATCCGGGGGTCATGAAACTTATAGGGGACCATTTACACATCAAACCGAACAATTGATCCGGGGGTCATGAAACTCATAGGGGACCATCTACACCCTAACCCGCACAATCCCTGAAAATTTCATCAAAATCGGACTATAACTTCGTGTAGTTTTGCCCGTAACAAGGATTTGCTGACAGACAGACAGACACACAGACAGACAGACACGGAACCAAAATTGTTCAGAAAGGTCTAAAACGCAAA
This sequence comes from Creontiades dilutus, assembly GCA_031894815.1. Taxonomy (NCBI): domain Eukaryota; kingdom Metazoa; phylum Arthropoda; class Insecta; order Hemiptera; family Miridae; genus Creontiades; species Creontiades dilutus. The sequence goes on along the minus strand of JAVIWC010005181.1, from coordinate 490,394 downwards.
ATGCGAGTGGAATTGTTGATTTTGGAGACAAAAAAATTTTCACATTCCGAAGTGAAAACAATGCTTCCGCTACCTTGGTAGACTCGGAAACAAAATGTTATCTGAAATCAAATAGATAGAGAATTTAACGCTCTTTCTAGTGGCGTCTTCAAATTTGATCTATCTCTATAATTGAACGAGTAATAACAGTTTACTGACATAATATCGTCGGGTTCCGGGTAAAAGTGACCAAATTAAATGTTAAAATTTTTTTGTTAAAAAAAATTTTTTTTTTTCAAAATGAGCTTTTTTTGTCATTCCGGTACTAAGGAACGTTGTCTACTGTGTGTTGTTGCTAAGAACGTTATCTTCAAACTGATGTGCAAGAAATACTTGAAAATAAATTTTACCTGCCTGACCCAAAGAGTTTTATGCGACCAAATGGCAATTGAACTCAACCACAAAACACAAGATGGATTATAAATGTACTATCGCTGGTGCATGTAAATGTTATCAATTGCCATTTGATCACTTTTACTGTGTAAGATTTGTAAGATTGCATAGTGGGCAGGTGAAAATGACCAATTATAGTGATAGGTATTGGATAACCTTTTCTAACAGAAATAGTTATATCATTGTTATTAGATGCTTGGCAACACGATAAATTAACGAAAAAACTATTCAATCCCTCAATTTCATGTAACTATGCGACAGATTTTCGAAGAATTGAATTGACCAAATGAGTAAAGCTTGAAACTCCAGGCAGGTAAAAATGATCAAATATAGTTTTCCGAAAAACAGCTCTTATTTAATCTGAAGTGAATTTTGAAGCACGATATCATAGGCGGGCACTAGCTAACTACCTGCAGGATAAAGAAAAATCGAAACATAGTCGGATGAGACATCACACAACCAGTGTTCGTAAGAAGAAAATAGGTGAAACTTCAGATCGCTCCCCTGTAAAATTTTGCAAATGTTACTTGGTCACTTTTACTCGGAACCCCACGATATCGAAAACACGAATAAACTTTAGATCTTGAATAACTCGAAAACGAAGCCTCTAAAAAAAAATTGCTAAGAGGCACTTTTGGTCGGAAATGAGTCGTAGAACACGTAGATGTCGGATTGTGCATAACTCCTAGGACACCCTGTATATCGACAATTTGAAAAAATTTTGCATTCTGTATAAACTTCCGATACTTGAATCACCTAGCCGTTGCACTAGAACGATTTCCATCGTTTTCCTTCGTCCCGGAGGGCGCAAGGACCCCCTGGGGAGGCTTCGGAGTCGGTCCTGGACGCAGGAGCTGCGCAGGAGGGCGATCTGGAAGGGGCGGCCTCTGGTGGGGAGAACCCCTGACTCGGCCCGCTCGGATTCTCCGGCAGGTCAGTCTGTGTTATACCGCGTGTTGCGTCGTGTCTCTGCCGTGAGGAGTTCGCTCGCGTTTTATTGTTATAAAGTGAGTACACCAACCCTTCATATATACCTTTTGTATGTATAATAAGAATAACAACAGCATGTATATATCGTGTAATTACGCTAACAACTTCGTTCACTCGATTTGATCGTCATTATATGAATCATCTCGTTCATAACAACCAAATATCTTCATTCTCGAATAGATTTCCCCTATAGATCTCTCGATTCCTCCACTAACCCTTCATATACCTTCTTTATGATAAGGAAAACAACAGCATGTCTGTATCATGCAATTATGATACCAACATCAACCAAACATCACTCGATTTGGTCGGCAGTGCCATAATTACTTAATCATTTCGATCTTAACAACAATACCTTCATTCTCGAATAGATTTCGACCGATTTCATCCGTAAATAATCACAAAACTATAAAATACTTTTAAAAAACAGTAATTAGCTGATACAATACAGTAAACACGATATAACCTGCACTTTCACCCAACAACTATCGAGTAAACACCATTCTCATCTAATTCAACCATAAAAGATGAAGTTGAATATTAAAAGAACTATCTCGGAGATCGTAGGTACAAGCGATCATTTATCTCTCAGACTAGTAAGTACAAAAATTGTATTCTAATCTTTTTGACATTTTCATGTCTTTGCTTTGGCACATAAACTGAAAAATCGTCACGAAAACTTGCTCACGCGATACCAATAAACAAAAGTTGGTAGCTACAGTTATTGATTCAACACGATCGCGAATTCAATTAAGTACCTATGGGTGGGCGGCCTAGTAATAAATAAAAAAAGAAACACACATGAAAATGTCCCAATGTGTTGCAGACTCGTATGCAAGCGTTTGTCAGCATCATGGAAGAAAAAGCTCCATTCATTCGTCTATGATTTGACATCAACAGACGAAGAAATCTTTCAGCTTAGAATGAACTTTCAAGTTTGCAATTATTGGTGGATTTTGTTTTATCTTTATCCAAACTATATCCACGATAAAATTTTATGCATAATTTAACCAATTATGACGCTCATCCAATCATACAGGAAATTCATCATTCAAAAGGGGAGGTGAAAGTCATTCCCACTTCTACCGAGAAATACGTATCGTTTCTGTAAAAATTCGAGGGATCTAACATTTGGATAAGGTTTGTCGATAGTTTCCGTTTCATGCCCGCGAGTTTATCCAGTCTAGTTGATAATCTAACCGAGTTCCCAGAAATGGAAAAGGTTTTCCCAGACCCTGATAGGAGAAGTCTTCTTCATAAAAAAGGCGTTTATCCCTATTCTTACGTGAACAGTTTTGAAAAACTGAAAGAAACGCGATTGCCGGACATTGATTGTTTCTATAACGATATGAACGAAGAACCGTTAGATCCTGTCGAATACGAAAGAGCTCAAACGATTTGGACCCTTTTAAATCGGCATTTTTAGTCTAGACTCTCATGAACGATACATTCTTATCATATTCATTGACTCAACGATGTGAAATTTATCCTAGAACTCTTTCAAAATGTGGTTCAAAACCCAATGTACAACCAAATGTTCAAGAATCAAAGCAATGCATGTTCAACTATACATGACCGACATGTTCATGTTCGTATTGGTACGGTGATGGGCATTCCAACCATAGTAATTGTTGAAATATTACAATTTTGGCCGATTTTCGCGATATTGTTAGTGTACATAACATTTCGACTTCCCAACTTACCGTTTTTTCGCAGCTTAGTTTTAATTTTTGGGAAAAACAGCGGATTTTGGATGTTCAAGTTCAAGGTTGGATGTTTTCTTCCAATGACACAATCATAAAGTAACAGTAATTCAAAATTGTGTGTATCTCGAATGATTTTCAAGTATTAGCCTGTCTGTTTCTAAGGAACTGTGCGAAACTCAGCTCTCGTAAAAATGGTTATCTACCACCCGTTGGAAAATCGTCATTTATCGCATTATCTTCCGTCATTTCCTCGTTCTAGTCCATATTGTATGTCACTCAATTTCAAATTATGGAAAAATCAGTCAATAGTATAATATACTATTATAGTTCAAGTCCCACCACTTTACTTATTTCCTACATAACATTTTCTTATTTAAAGAAATACGAAATTTCTACTTAACTCGCGAAGCTGGGCATCCACCTAAAGGTTAATGATTTCCACCCTTCAACTACTGGGTGGAAATCATTAAATGTTATAAATTTTAGTACCAACCTATTAAACTTTCATGATTTACGAATTTTCAGACTTCAGTATTGACTTTGCTGTGACCTTGATGTCATTTATCGCATTATCTTCCGTCATTTCCTCGTTCTAGTCCATATTGTACGTCACTCAATTTCAAATTATGGAAAAATCGGTTAATAGTATAATATACTATTATAGTATAGTAATGGTAGTAATACAATTACTGTCATTACTACTAGTCCCCCCTCTTTACTTATTGCCTGCATAACATTTTCTTATTTAAAGAAATACGAAATTTCTACTTAACTCGCGAAGCTGGGCATCCACCTAAAGGTTAATTAAATCATTAAATGTTATAAATTTTAGTACCAACCTATTAAACTTTCATGATTTACGAATTTTCAGACTTCAGTATTGACTTTGCTGTGACCTTGATGTCGCGTTCCTTTCTCATTCGCTAATTTCGTCTGATTTCTCACGCGTGGTATATTCCTTAAGGCTCATTTACGCTCACGCCTAATAGGGTACCCTACATATGGCACCTTTTTGGAAATTTAGGACTAATAACAACTGAACGAAATTGCATTGTAGATGGTTCGTCTAACCGTTCAACAACGTTCCCAAATTTGGTACTAATGGTACGTTATTCAGGTGGAGCCATCCATACACGATTTAGAGTAGGTAACTACATTTGGTTCTTCCCACCCTGGCAGGAGGTGCCGAAATTCAAATTTTAAATCTTACAAATAGGTAGGGTCGGAGATGGAACCGTGTTTCTGAATGTGGACCGTCGTACTTAAGGTGTTACAGCTATAAATGGGAGTGGAAAATCGTGTGGAGCCTCATACCAAAACGTAACATGTACATGGGATGGTTTTCCCGGTAGAACTGACTGGGAAGGTCTTGGCAAAATCCAACCACCGATGTTGGGACCTTCTTGAATAAGGGATGTCAACAAAACAGAAGCAAATTCATTAACACCCTTTCCTGCCAGTTGAGGGCTACTGTTCAAAACATTGTAGGGAGTGAGGAAAAACCGTGTGACTCTGAAATAATGGGCTGATAAGACTACTTGATTTGATCCAATTTTTTTTCCTGAGGCGGATATCCATTGTAGATGGTATGTTCTTTCATAGTGTAAGTGGATATAACAGCCCCAATAAATATTTCGCTGAGTAGTGACGATGGAAGTTGTACACCTCTGGTTAGTGACAGATGTAGGGAGTGAGAAATACGGACTTGCGTATTTTCTCCTTGGTCATGTAGGCACAACTTTTGCATACCTTTCCATGGAACATGTACATCCAGATAAGAGAAATTTAAAACATTTACAAAACTGTATTTAGTTGCGATTTGACGACAATACTGATCAGAAATTTGAAATGACCCCAATGCATACCTATTTAGATTCTTCCTTAACTCAAAAATAAGACTTCTTAAGAGTCTTGTATTTAATTAATGTTGTAATTGCGACTTAGGAATGTTGTTATAGCGACCTCCTTATTCGAGTTCTTAATTACTAAAATCTTCACTTGTAATACGTACCCGAACTTAATCAACCATTATATAAGTAATGCTAATTCATACATATTCCAGACGTGATATGCATATGCACAAATCTGTAAATCATGGTACTTTTAGTAACTCATCATGCTTGGTAAACCTTAGCAATATTGGATTTCATATGATGGCATTTCATCTGCTACGCCTTTTTTCTCTATTCTATTTTTTTACGAATAACGTGGCATTATCTCACGATATACCCAGCTATATGTTAGACAACTTATTCATTGCCTATGTCAAGCTCTTTCTTCAAACCTTCATCACGTTTCGTTCTAATCACAGAATGAACCGTTAGAACTGAATTAAGTGGAGAACAACAGGAAAAAAGTGCAAACAATTCATTTTGGTTTATTATTCAATAATAAACCATTGTAATCGCTCTTGAAAAAAAAAAAAAAAAAAAAATTCTAACCCCCCTGAAAATTTTATGGTTTACGTTTCAAAGGGTGTAGAATCCAAATCTGCAATAAAAAATTTTTCCGGCGCCATACGCACGATTTCTCTCAAACGGCTGGAGCAAAAAATCTGAAATTTTCAGGAAAAATTCATGTTGGTCCGACAACGCCCCAATTCTTTAGCCAACTCTCTCACTTAATTTAAAGTGCCCTTTAAGGGCTGTCAAAGTTTGTAAAATCCCTAAAACCTCAAAAAAAGTCAAGGCATAAATTTGGACTTTTTCTGAAGAACTTTCCATGAGGAATCGAGAATTAGCTCAAACCATTCCCGATGTATGGTCCGATTTATGGGTGCGTTTTTTTTGTTCATTATTGTTTTTGTTTTGATCGCAGTAACGTAGTGATGTAGTGAATGTGGGTACTGGAGTGAACTCCTAAAAGGTTTATAGCCGATACACGGGTTGCAGCATTCTGATATGCATGTCTTACGAAATTTAAAATTTTCAAATAGAATATTTTTCCATTGTAATCGTTCTTGAAAAAAAAACGCTGCGAATTCTTTCACTGGGGTTAATTATTCAATTTCATTCATTTGGCTTTCATTCATGATTTGAATTTCTACTGAGCTTTGGAGTGTGCGTGTTTCACAGGTGATAGAGCGGTTATTGAATTTCAGGAGGCACACAAATATGATCAACTGATCAATCCAAATAGGTATTTTGGTTGAGAACCGATTTAAGTGCTCTATGCATATCTCCTGAAATTCAATAATCGCTCTATCACCTGCGAAATACGCACACTCCAAAGCTTAGTAGAAATTCAAATCATGAGTCATTGAATAATAAACCCCAGTGAAAGAATTTGCAGCGTTTTTTTAACAATCAACATCGGCAACGAATTCATTCCAATATTCGTTTGAGGTCAATAAGAACAACCTATATTGGCTCATACCAAGTTCAAAGTTGAGTCATCCCACGTTCCGTGCCACGTATGTTTTGCAACCTTAGTAATGGGGAATTCCGTTCATTTCATAGAGTTTGTGTGACAGCTACGTCTTGAATAATTTTTACGGTTATCCGATCATCGACGATTCTCTACCGCAATACAGGTTGCGCGAAAGTTAATGAAAACTTGTCTTATTTACGAGAATTTCCTCGAAATAACGTTGACAGTTCGGTCGATTTCAATGGTGTTCCAATCAACCGATTTCGAATAGGTTGCCGAGTTTTTCTAATAGTTGAAATGATACCTAGGAAAAAGCGAACCCCAAGAAAAGTTTCTCATTTTGACAAGTTGTTTTGCCAATGTTCCTCCTTCATTCCAATAAAAAAGCAATTAAAGCAATAAAAAACTAAACTCTTCACCTTTTTTCATTTTTCCTTAATTGATTGAACATTAAAAACTTATGTATTGCGATACAACTAACCACAATAAACCATGACAATTTTCAACGTTCCAAATTACATTGTTTAAAATGTTTAGTTTGCCGTATTGTTGTGTTATTCAAAGTTAGGGATTCCTAAATTTCATTGACATCCAAATTTCAAAGCTATTACCGCAAAAAATTAATTCAACCCTTGGACGGGCGGATATTGCAAATAAAAATTTTATTAATATTTTAGAATTTACAAATTTTTGCCCCCCCCCCCCCCCCCACTTCTTCTACCATGAAACGTAAACCAAGTTTTCGAAGGGGCGTTGAAAAAGATAATTTTCTTAATTTATCATAAACATTCGTTATTGGCATTGAAAAATCAATTACGTACTCATGTTTATAGAAAGTAAACATAAAAACAAATCATGAAAATTGCTAAATTGTTCATTTTGCCTCGGAGTTTGCCTTCAGGTAGCAAAATTCTATTATATTTAATGTATTGTATCCACTATCGAGAGTTTCATTTTTTTTAAAGTCAAAATTTGTGCTCACATTTTCCGTTTTAGACGATTTTGAACAACTTTCGTTTCGTGTCTGTCTGTATGTTCTGTTTTCGGCAAGATTATCGAGAATCCGTATTTTGATAAAATATTAACAAATCATGAAAATTGCTAAATTGTTCATTTTGCCTCGGAGTTTGCCTTCAGGTAGCAAAATCTGCTAATACATTTAATGTATTGTATCCACTATCGAGAGTTTCATTTTTTTTTTAAATCAAAATTTGTGCTCACATTTTCCGTTTTGGAGGATTTTGAACAACTTTCGTTTCGTGTCTGTCTGTATGTGTGTTTTCGGTCCGATTTTGATAAAATATTTAGGGAATGTGCGAGTTAAGGTGTAGATGATCCCCTATGAGTTTGATCGCTATTAAATCAAGACATCACTCTGGGCCTTCGTATACGTTGAACCACACTCAAATTTCTAAGATCTCATATCATCCCGTCATCCTATTCGACTTAGAAAAGCGGGACAAACCCGCAATACATGTCGACTAACCTATTGAAGGCGTAGATGTCCCGCGAAATTTCTGTGGCTTGAATCCTTCTACGAAGCTTGTATTGTAAATCGTTCGTGATTGTCTTAGATCCAAAGGGGCTAGGTTTTGCTAAAAAGCGATCGCTTCTTAAACAGGAATAGGGGACATCGATGATTCATTTAGGGATCCTTGGAATCTGTTCTTGAAAATACCAACATAACTTTATTGTCGGTTCACTCGATGTAGTCTTACCCCATTTACCGTTTCGTAAACATCGACGCGTTCATTTGACAACCCCCGAGGGCCCGGCCTTCTGCCAAGGGCACCGCCCCGTCTGCGTTTTGTTCGAAAAATCGATGAGGCAGCCGCAGCTACCCTCCAGACACCAGCCCAGAACGCAGCCCCCACCATCAGACTCCAAACAACATAACTTCCAGGCCGTTTGCCACTTCAACCCACGTCGTTCCCTTTCGATTTACTGCGTGGAATAGGTAATAAACGGGTTAAAGGCGTAGATATCGCTGCACCTCAGAGTTAAAGCATCGTATTTCTGAAAACGCCTCAAATAATTGCACAAACGTGTATAATTTCTTCATTAGATAACCCTCCTGGACCAATTCACTGGACTACCGAAACAAGACTCGACAGCCAGGGACAATACTTCCTAGGTACACCCGTAAATATACTAGGCAAAATGAAAGACAAAAGGAATGCTTCTGATTGTTATCCTCAATTGAATTGAAGCTTGGGAGATGGCGTTATGGATAGCGTAATAGTTTAGCATCAATCGTGTTATTCGGTCTGTCACCAGCCGTGCCTCTCACTAACCAGCCATTAAAGAACTTTAAGGATCTGCTTTCCGACCGTCTACCTGAACGATTTTTTAAATGGTGAGCAAACCGATGATAGTTCCGCAACCGGAGTGGTCTTATTCAATTCTCAGTACTAATTTCTTAATATTGATACTAAATCAAACGAAAAGTCTACCTTCAAAAGTTTTTGAAATTTATATTTTTTGATAGATGAACTGAGTTAGGTTAATTGATCCAAACGCCGAGATTACTAGAATATGACGGATAAATGTCGGATTTTGAGCCAAATTTCGTAAACTTTGATCCAAAATGTTTCTTCTTGGTCGATTAAAAAGGTTCATTATGGAAAATAATAAACTAAAACTGCAAATTATTACTCAAAGGTTGATATTAAGTGTTACTTTATTGTTTCACCAACTTTGGTACAGAATGAGTCGTTTCAGGTGATAGAATTGCACAAGGTCTATGATTGTAGATTGGTTCACTCAACCGATGTTCACTCTATTCTAATTAGTTGAAGCCCTGAAGAGGTTCAATAGATTAATCGAAACGTTCCTAGAGGAAGAATTTAGGTTTTACTGACTCAAACCTCAAGACCCCAATATCAATTACTCATATGTATTCGAGAATTTTAAATATAGGCTAATGATTAGATTATCTAAAGAACCTGATGAATTATATAAACTTCATAATCGCAGTTCAGATACAAAAAACGCTGCAAATTCTTTCACTAGGGTTATATTCAATTTCATTCATTTGGCTTGCATTCATGATTTGAATTTCTACTAAGCTTTGGAGTGTGCGTGTTTTCACAGGTGATAGAGCGATTATTGAATTTCAGGAGATATGCATAGAGCACAAATCACTTCTCAACCAGAATACCTATTTGGATTGATCAGTTGATCATATTTGTGTGCCTCCTGAAAATCAATAATCGCTCTATCGCCTTGAAACACGCACACTCCAAAGCTTAGTAGAAATTCAAATCATGAATGCAAGACAAATGAATGAAATTGAATAATTAACCCCAGTGAAAGAATTTGCAGCGTTTTTTTCAAAAACGATTACAATGGAAAAATATTATATTTGAAAATTTTAAATTTCGTAAGACGGAGCATGCATATCAGAATGCTGCAACCGTGTATCGGCTATAAACGCTTTTAGGAGTTCACTCCAGTATCCATTTTCACTGCATAACTAGGTTACTGCGATCAAAACAAAAACGATAAAAAACAAAAAAAAAAACGCAAATGTAGGCATCATAAGTTGGACCATACATCGGGAACGGTTTGAGCTACGGACCTGGGGAGGGGCTCATTCGATTCCTCATGGAAAGTTCTTCAGAAAAAGTCCAAATTTAAGCAGCCTTGAATTTTTTTGAGGTTTTATGGGATTTTACAAAACTTTGACAACCCTTAAAGGGCACTTTAAATTAAGTGAGAGAGTTGGCTAAAGAATTGGGGCGTTGTCGGACCAACATGAATTTTTCATTCATTTGGCTTGCATTCATGATTTGAATTTCTACTAAGCTTTGGAGTGTGCGTGTTTCACAGGTGATAGAGCGATTATTGAATTTCAGGAGATATGCATAGAGCACATAAATCTGTTCTCCACCAAAATACCTATTTGGATTGATCAGTTGATCATAGTTGTGTGCCTCCTGAAATTCAATAATCGCTCTATCGCCTTGAAACACGCACACTCCAAAGCTTAGTAGAAATTAAAATCATGAACGCAAGCCAAATGAATGAATAATTTAACCCCAGTGAAAGAATTTGCAGCGTTTTTTTCAAAAACGATTACAATGGAAAAATATTCTATTTGAAAATTTTAAATTTCGTAAGACGGAGCATGCATATCAGAATGCTGCAACCGTGTATCGGCTATAAACGCTTTTAGGAGTTCACTCCAGTATCCATTTTCACTACATAACTAGGTTACTGCGATCAAAACAAAAACAATAAAAAACCAAAAAAAAAAAAAAAAAAACGCAAATGTAGGCATCATAAGTTGGACCATACATCGGGAATGGTTTGAGCTACGGACCTGGGGAGGGGCTCATTCAAATCCTCATGGAAAGTTCTTCAGAAAAAGTCCAAATTTAAGCAGCCTTGAATTTTTTTGAGGTTTTATGGGATTTTACAAAACTTTGACAACCCTTAAAGGGCACTTTAAATTAAGTGAGAGAGTTGGCTAAAGAATTGGGGCGTTGTCGGACCAACTTGAATTTTTCATTCATTTGGCTTGCATTCATGATTTGAATTTCTACTAAGCTTTGGAGTGTGAGTGTTTCACAGGTGATAGAGCGACTATTGAATTTCAGGAGATATGCATAGAGCACAAATCAGTTCTCAACCAAAATACCTATTTGGATTGATCAGTTGATCATATTTGTGTGCCTCCTGAAAATCAATAATCGCTCTATCGCCTTGAAACACGCACACTCCAAAGCTTAGTAGAAATTCAAATCATGAATGCAAGACAAATGAATGAAATTGAATAATAAACCACAGTGAAAGAATTTGCAGCGTTTTTTATTCAAAGTCGTACCTTTTCCACGTTCAAACTCACAGATATCGGTATTTGCTCGTATAAACAAGAACGATGCATCGAGGGTGCTCTCATATCTGAGTCCTTGAAGCCATATGTCTGTTTCGGGCGCTGAGGATCAAGTTCGCGTCAGGTTGCACCCGCCGTGGGTCACTCGGCGATCCTCCTCCTGTTTGGTCTTCGCATCCGCTCCGCTATAATGAAGCCTTTCGTATCTCGTTTTTTTCAAATGGTTCCGATATTTCTTTGTACGTCCGTGAACAGAACCTCTTCTTTATTCTAATGATAGCAGGAACTCGATGCCTTACAGATTGATAAGTTTCGCCTATCTCAACTAATATTTTTCCGTGACAACAAAGTTGAAACATGACGGTTCTATCGGTGAATAATTGAAATTTCACAGATGGTACATGGAGATTCCTTCCTAAACGGTGGTCATCCTTATCGCCGTCCCAATACCAACCTTCTTTTCTCATTCACATCTGTTTAAGTGTTGATACGAAATTTATAAAGGCGATTGCGTCGTTTCAAGTTAATGAAATAGCGTTTCCAGTTTCTCAACACGAAATTAACAACAAGTCTTGAGTTTTTCAAATTTCTCAATTCAAGATCTCATAACCTGGAATAACTTGAGTTAACCCTGGATCGAAAATGTGCGTCAGCGTGACCAACTGCAATTTATTTCACAAAAATTTATTATTTTTGACACCAACTCACATCCTCCCCCTTCCTCTTCCCTCCTCCAAAACTTTTCTTGACACTTGAAAAAAGGAATTAAAAGGAATTGAAGTTTACTCCCTTTTTCTACATTTTTCCTCTTAAAATGAGATTTCCTGCGTCCGATAGCTCGAACTGGTCTGGAACCCTTATCAATCAATTTGACGTCCGAAATTCATAGGAAATGTCACTCCACTTCCTTATTTCGATGAAAAGCCACATTTTGGCAGATTTTTGCCACATAGCATCTATGGGTGTGGGGCGATCGTATTGGCTAGAAGTTGGAATGAGGTCTATACGAGTATATGACAGAACGTTTTCTTATGACTCGATTCACACACAGGCACTTACAGGTGGCCATGGCTGGTGGCGGTTGGACATTGCAGATTCTAAATCTACGCCCGTTGAAACGTACAATCAAGAGTCAGTTTGACTAAAATTAACTTTGGTAGGTCACACTGGCTCAAAATGATTGATCAAGAGATTATTTAGTCTTACTGACTTGCAGTAGTGACATATCTCTAGAACTAACGACTCTAAAAAAAAAAAAACACCCCACCCAATGTCACCTGTCGATTTACTGCTGACAGAAGCTAAACAGCTGATCGAGGAATGGATGAGGACTTGCCAAACATGGGACAACGGTCTTGGAATTCTCTATTCAACGCTGTCTCAAAAGAAATAAAACGAATGGATCACAAAACGACGCAGAACAGAAGCAGTTCCTGTTTCAAATCAAATAACGTCAGTGTTGTGCTACTGTTCACGGGTTAATCCGTCGGGATTTCTTGCGTTGCGCATTATAACCATAAATATAAAGAAAAAAACCTGCAAATTCTTTCACTGGGGTTTATTATTCAATCGGCTTGCGTTCATGATTTGAATTTCTACTAAGCTTTGGTGTCTGCATGTTTCACAGGATAGGGCGATTATTGAATTTCAGGAGATATGCATGGAGCACGTGAATCTGTTCTCGACCGAAATACCTATTTGGATTGATCAGTTGATCATATTTGTGTGCCTCCTGAAATTCAATAATCGCCCTATCCTGTGAAACACAAAGACTCCAAAGCTTAGTTGAAATTCAAATCATGAACGCAAGCCGATTGAATAATAAACCCAAGTGAAAGAATTTGCAGCGTTTTTTTATTGAACCTCAATACCCCCCCACAATAAAAACATCTATAATTTATCAAGTCCTTTGGCACTCGTATTGCGTTAAAACTTCCCCAAATCCAAATTTAAACGATGTAGCCAAGGGTAGACAGATGTAGAGGAGGTACACAAATATCATCAACTGATCAATCCAAATAGGTGTTTTGGTTGAGAACCGATTTACGTGGTCTACGCATATCTCCTGAAATTCAATAATCGCTCTATCACCTGTGAAACACGCACACTCCGAAGCTTAGCACAGATTCAAATCACGAACGCAAGCCAATTGAATAATAAACCCCAGTAAAAGAATACTTATTTACCCCAGTAATAATATAGAATAATAAACCCCAGTAATAATATTGAATAATATTTACCTATATATTATCAGAATGCTTCAACCCGTGTATCGGCTACTAACTACACTACAAGTATTCACATCGGCTATCACTCCAGTATCCACATTCACTACAACTCGACGCTATCGGCCGGACACCACTAGGTTACAAACAAACAATAATAAACGAAAAAATGCAAATGTTGGCACCATAAATCGGGCGATACATCGGGAATGGTTTGACCTACGGACGTGGGGAAGGGCTCATTCGATTCCTAATGGTATGTTCTTCAAATAGGAAAATATTTAGGCCGATTCGACTAGTTTTGAGGTTTTCAGGGATTTTACAAAACTTTTACAGCCCTTAAAGGGCACGTTAAATTGAGTGAGGGAGCTGGCTCAAGAATTGGGGCGTCGTCGGACGAAGATGGATTTTTCCTGAAAATTTCAGATTTTTTGCTCCAGCCGTTTCGGAGATATCGTGCGTACGGCGGACGGACGGAAAATTTTTTATTGCAGATTCGGATTCTACACCCTTTGAAACGTAAACCATGAAATTTTCAGTTGGGGTTAGAATTTTTTTTTTCCAGAGCGATTACAATGGTTTATTATTGAATAATAAACCAAAACCTAAACCCCAAAGGTAACTAATGGAAACAATGTGATGTCACCAAAATCTCAAAACAAAGTTGGAGAGAAGAATGTCTGACCCCAACTGACACATATTTACTATTAATTAGGAGTAATAAGCAATTATTCCAGTTATGCGCCTTTTTTTACCAACTATTCGTCGCTTCCATGATTTAAAATGGATTTGAGCTTAGAAACCTTTTCTTGGTGAGAGTGAATAGCTTTTGGTTGATGAGTTGGTGACGAAAAGAGATTGAATCGATGGTGGTGAGGAGTGAATTTTTGAATTTGGTCCACATGGGATAGAATTTTCATGTGCTTCGGTATGTACGTCGTAATAACTCCATAACTCGTCCCGTCTTGAACCACAGCTAATGGTCCCCCTGTTATTCTTAAACTCGCTGCCTATTATACCAACGATTCTTTCTTTCCCTTCTCAGCCTACCACGGTTGTCAATTCCGAAACAGTCAATTCCTATTCAAGTGCCATCTATAATTTCCCCGAGACTCCCCGAAATTACGGGCTCGGGAGAAAGGTGATGGGGTGATCTTTCAATTACCCGGGTACGCGTCTCTTGAAAGGAAAACGGGTTCAGATCCGAAAGTGAATAGCCGAGATGCGAGATGTGCCCTTAGATGGGCTATCGGCCGGAGCCGAACCGGTATTTATGGTGATTGAACGCGAAAAGCCCTCCGAAGCCATACAACGGAGAGGAGAGAGGAGAAAAAACGGTACATGCATTTTTACGAGGACGTTCTCTAGAGAGGTAATGACGCAGAGTCATAGAAGGTAAGGTACCCTACGTAGGGGGTCATTATGCTTTGATACCGTAGACGTTAGTGATCGGAGTTCAGTTCTTATGAAGGGTTGTGAACTATTTCGTTCGTATAATAAATAATTTTCATCAAAAATGAGAACCGCTGAGAGAAATTTGAACGAAAGATGGCGATTTTGGTTTATTATGCAACAATAAACTTTTATTTAAACAATTTCAATTTAAACTTTTGGCTACTCAATTTCAACTTTTGGCATACCAATTCGAGCTTTTGGCATATCAATTTATACTTTTCACAACCCCAACTATTCCAACATTCCACCCCATATAATGACCAATAAATGTTTTTTCTCTCTCACTATTAAAAATAATAATAATAATAATAATAAACCATTGTAATCGCTTTTGAAAAAAAAATGTCTAACCCCGTTGAACATTTCATGGTTTACGTTTCAAAGGGTGTACAATCAAAGTCTGCAATACAAATTTTTCCGTCCGTCCGCCGTACGCACGATTTCTCCCAAACGGCTGGAAGAAAAAATCTAAAATTTTTAGGAAAAATTCATGTTGGTCCGACAACGCCCCAATTCTTTAGCCAGCACTTTCACTTAATTTAAAGTGCCCTTTAAGGATTGTCAATGTTTTGTAAAATCCCTAAATACCTCAAAAAAGTCAAGGCGGCCTAAATTTGGACTTTTTTTTAAGAACTCTCCACGAGGAATCGAATGAGCCCCTCCCCAGGTCCGTAGCTCAAACCATTCCCGATGTATGGCCCGATTTATGGTGCGAACATTTGCATTCCCATTCACTACATCACTAGGTTACTGCGATCAAAACGAAAACAACAGCGTTTTTTGGTTTTGTTTTGTTTTGATCGCAGTAACCTAGTGATGTAGTGAATGTGGATACAGGAGTGAACTCCTAAAAGGGTTTATAGTCGATACGCGGGTTGAAGCATTCTAATATGCGTGCTCCGTCTTACGAAATTTAAAATTTTCAAATAGAATATTTTTCCGTTGTAATCGCTCTTGAAAAAACGCTGCAAATCTTTCGCTGAGGTTTATTATTCAAAGATTCATGATTTGAATTCCTACTAAGCTTTGGAGTGTGCGTGTTTCACAGGTGATAGAGATGACTATTGAACTTCAGGAGGCACACAAATATGATCAACTGATCAATCGAAATAGGTATTTTGGTTGAGAACCGATTCAAGTGCTCTATGCATATCTCCTGAAATTCAATAATCGCTCTATCACCTGTGAAACACGCACACTCCAAAGCTTAGTAGAAATTCAAATCATGAATGCAAGCCAAATGAATGAAATTGAATAATAAACCAAAGTGAAAGAATTTGCAGCGTTTATTTATGGTTATCAGAATGCTGCAGCCCGTGTATCGGCTGTAAACCAACACTTCCCCATTTTTGACTTTATCACAGAATCTGCTTCCGATAACACACCTTTACAAAAATGCTACACACTTCATTGCTGAAAATTTTTTCGATTTGAACTTATTTTGTCCAACCAACGACTTTCACGAACCGAACCGAACTGCCGCCCACGCAGCGTTTGAACACTTGGCATGATAAGGATGAAATTCGACCCTGGTTCTTTAAAAGTCGACGTTCATCTCTTATCTTGATCGCCCCAAATAATATGACACGGAATATTTAAACATCGGCTCGTTACCCGAGTAGGCATCGGCCACCACGGGTAGGTATCCACATCCCTGTAGGTAACGTACTCGTACGAGGGGAGTACCCTGGTCTCTGAGCATAACATTATTATTGTTGGTATTTCGTGAAGTGAGGTTCCACGAACGGGACTTATTTTAATTACTTTCGTAGTCTTGCGATGATTGTCTGACGCCGTTGTCACTCCGAAATACTGTGTCATTGTCCTCTATTCCATTTCGGCGAGCATCTTAATTCTTCGACTCGCTGAGTTCTCCGGTGATAATTGCAGGAAATGTCTCGTTCTTTTCTTGTTTTCTTTTTTTAGCGCCCGCGTTCAACTCCTGGTAGCAAACGTTCGTTACAGCTTCCAAGACAGAGCACAACAGACGGCGTTCTGATTTCGCTAGACATGACGTGACCTCTCTGGTCCCTGTTGACAGATCGTTTATCTCCATGCTCTTCCAACAGGTACCTAAAATATGAGCGTAGGATGCTCACACATAGTGATGCACAATACGCTCAAAGTTACCAAAAGGTCGAGTTTCATAAGGTGTTTTGAGAATTGGGAAAAACGATGGCATAAGTGCAAAATATCTAGTGAAGACTGCTTTGAAGGAGACAACGTCGATATATAGCTTTTCCAAGTCAGATTCTTAAATTTCCAGAGCAATTTCAGAATGTGATCAATATCCGGGTGGGAGCGTAAAAAAGTGGGATGAAGAGAAGGAAATAAGTAGTTAGCAAAGATGGGCATCCCTGATTAACGAATACTTTTACAATTACATTTGCGATTACAAAAGTATTCGTAAAAGTAGGTAATCTATAATGAGTGTAATCAATTTTGTATTCGCGCGATGCAATTACTTTTTCGAATACTTTTTTAATCGCGAAAAGTGTTCGATTACAATTGTATTTGATTACTTTTGTATTCCATTACTTTTGCCGATTACAATGCCCATGCCGTTGATATTTGTTTTTGATGTTCGTCGCAGACGGTGTTCTGCCTGAATTTAATTAATAAAAATTGACTTTTATAATAAACACTGAAAAAAATCTGCATATTACACGAAGCCAGAAGCAGGCATAGCTCACAAATAAACAATAAAATAGACTATCATTTTATGAAAAATTATATTTTTAGATTAGTACAAATTAAGATTTGAACTCAAACTATGTTTCCATATTTTAACTTCTTTGTTTTAAATTAGTAGGTACTTTTGGTTCCAATTTGCTATGTTATCTCAACCGACTACCTATTATGGTAACGGATATTATTGAACGTAGTTCACAACTAATTTTAGCGAATTCGCAAGAAAAAAAGAACATATTTAAAAAAAAAAGAAAAGTATTGGAAGAATTAAGAGAACTGAAACGCTTTTTCGATAATCGTGTGGGAATACCTAGTAGTTTTTCTTTGTGAAATCGACCAAAATGACAACTTGTGAAGTTTGACCATTCCAGCCTAATGGAAAAGTGTGGTGTGCCATAAGGTTACAATTTTGAAGATTTGGTAGTTATTTCTGCATTTTCCAAATTTTTGGTAGGTTGAAGAAATTTTATACTCATAAAATTATGTGATGCAAGTGCGGGTACTGGAAAGGAATAGCAGTTATAGTTACACATAATATTATGAATAATGATTACGGAAACTGAACGGTTTTGTGGAAGTTTCGAAGTGAAAAATGGGCGCGAAAATTGGGATTTTGAGAACAAAGTTGTGTGGGGTATCGTTTTCGATGTATGTTGTAAATTTTGACGCTGGATTGATTGGAATGTGTCCTGGATTGGACATTCCAATTTCAAGAGCGAGGTATGGTTAAACTGTCAAATTTACTTTTCTCAGCCCGGGGTCATTCCCACGGCAGCTGGGTTGTGACAACAAAAACATAACTTTCCTCTTAATGTCACTCAACAATGAATATTCTTGGATTCTTCGAAGATTCTCAATTCTGAGACTTCGAAAGACAAAGTAATCGTTATTCGTTATTCGTGTCTGTAATCGCAAAAAAGTATTTTGCCAACGAATAACGATTACTTCAAAAGTAATCGTAATCAACGAATACTTTTCACAATTACATTTGTAATCTCAATAGTATTCGTTAATCGATTAACGCCCATCTCTGGTAGGTAGCACACAAAATGTATTATTAAAATCAAAAAATTATCGAGAAGTGAGAAGGAAATTCATCGAAATTGATAAAATATGCGCATGTTTTGCTTCCGAGTCTGCGAAGCAGCTGAAGCCTTGTGTTCCATTTTGAGGCCAAAAAATTTTTGTTGTCCGAATTCAGAATTTCAACTTTCATAGCTTACTAAACAAATTTGGTTCCCTGTCCATCAGTCCGCTTTTCCTTGTTACAGCCATAACTTCCACAATTTTCAATGAATTTAGCTTATATTTTGAGGGATTATGCAGATAAGGTCTCCTGATATCCTATACAAATTTCATCTCAATATAATGAGCGGTACGCTCTGCGCATGCGCTAACGTGAAATTGCTGAAATAGGTATATAGGTCTTCCGAGTCAGATTCGGAAATTTCCAAACCAATTTCAGAAATTTCCAAACCAATTTCAAAAATTTCCAAATCAATTTCAGAATTTTCCATTTCAATTTCAGACTTTTCCATTTCAATTTCAGAATTTTCCATTTCAATTTCAGAAACCGCTCCCACCCGGATATTGATCACATTCTGAAATTGAAATGGAAAATTCTGAAATTGGTTTGAATTGATATCGATGTTTTGAGAATCTTACTTTTGGAAAAGCTATAGATAAATAAATGAGTTAAAAAAAAAAAAATTTAGGGAATTTTTTTATAGCACTTCTTAGCTTGGGCTATGGGGATACAATGATAGTCGTCCCACAGTCGGAACGTTCTGCCAGATAAGATAGCTGTAGTTTAGATTGTCCTATTGCACTGGGGATCTGAGATTCCAAGATACCAACTGTTTCGTGGGAAACGTAATTGTTAGTTGTTCGTCGTATGTAGGTACACGCGTAAAACGTTACCGAACATGTTGGCGCCACGTTCTCACAGTTGAGATCCACTTTGATTCCTTCCTGATATTGCTCAAGTTCGGTAATCGTTTCCGGAAATTGCTGTTCGAACGAAGACTTTTTTTGCCCATTGTCCTCTACAATTAGAACAATTACGAGCTGTTATTTGAATAAACTTCGGGCCAGAGCCTCATAATCGTCGCTCCCCTTCTGAAAAATTCATTGCTGCTTCGTACAATCAAGTTTGATTGAGCTATATGCGTTTTGGTTTGTCATTTTCCATAATGAACTTTTGTGATCGACCAAGAAGGAAATTAAAATGAACGATATCCTACCGCACCTCAAAGTTTGTTGGTTTCCGTTTCATTGTACATGGAATTAAAAATGAAGCAGCCTGTTACTTAAAGGTTTAATTAATAGACAGCCATTGTATGCTTAGTAAGACCTGAAATCCATTCTTACGTTTCACTATTCCGTTCTTGTGTAAAAGGTGTCCTAAAAAGGAACGGCCAAACATCAACAGTTGACATTTTTGTCAATAGTTCGATCTTACCACCTGAAAGCCGCATTGATTTGCTGCCTAAGAAAAAAGTGAAAATGTCTTGATAATTTCGTCAAAAAAATCAATAATTACCATGTTTAAAGTATGGATTACAATAACTCTAGCGAAATACGAGGTGAAATGTGTTTTGTAGCCTATGTGATGGGAAATTTAGTACTCTTCGCAAAGCCGTGATTTTCTATTTAAATTTGAATGAGAAAACGCTGCAAATTGTTTCACTGGGGTTTATTATTCAATTGGCTTGCGTTCATGATTTGAATTTCTGCTAAGCTTTGGAGTGTGCATGTTTCACAGGTGATAGAGCGATTATTGAATTTCAGGAGATATGCATAGAGCACGTAAATCTGTTCTCAACCAAAATACCTATTTGGATTGATCAGTTGATCATATTTGTGTGCCTCCTGAAATTCAATAATCGCTCTATCACCTGTGAAACATGCACACTTCAAAGCTTAGTAGAAATTCAAATCATGAACGCAAGCCAATTGAACAATAAACCCCAGTGAAAGAATTTGCTGCGTTTTTGTTATGGTAATCAGAATGCTTCAACCCGTGTATCGGCTACAAAGCCTTTTAGGAGTTCACTCCAGTATCCACATTACCACATCACTACGTCACTAGGTTACTGATATCAACACAAAAACAATAATAAACCAAAATAACGCGAATGTTGGCACCATAAATCGGGCCATAGATCGGGAATGGTTTGACCTACGGACCTGGGGAAGGGCTCATTCGATTCCACATGGTATGTTCTTAAAAATAAGTCTACATTTAGGCCGCCTTGACTTTTTTGAGGTTTTTAGGGATTTTACAAAACTATGACAACCCTTAAAGGGCACTTTAAATTAAGTGAGAGAGCTGGCTCTAGAATTGGGGCGTCGCCGGACCAACATGGATTTTTCCTGAAAATTTCAGCTCTTTAGCTTCAGCCGTTTGGGAGAAATCGTGCGTACGGCGTACAGCGGTCGGGCGGAAAAATTGTTATTGCAGATTCGGATTCTGCACCCTTTGAAACGTAAACCATGAATTTTCAGGGGGGGTTAGAATTTTTTTTTTCAAAAGCGATTACAATGGTTTATTATTGAATAATAAACCAATAAGGGAGCTATGGTAATTTTAGTGTGACTAGGACGAACGCAAGGAAAAACTCTCAAAAACGAATTTCTTAGAGGCATTATTTGTCACAAATTAAATGCAGAATCGACTCCTGAAGCTTGGCAGCATCTGCACACCCTGTAGACAATGCAAATAGTTACATAAATATGAATTATTTCTGTACGAGGTTCTAGCAGATGACTGATCAAGGGTTTTATGCATAGATTCGCTATGGAACCTCGTGGCTCAAAGTTTTGATAGACTTTGTAATTTCATTCTAGATGCCTCAAAAATACTCCATTTAAACATCTGGGAAGGTGTATAGATATGAAATACGCTCTTCCCCCCGCGACTATCAGGTTTTGGATGTCCTCCTTATCATTCAGGATTATACTCAAGTCTTTTCAAAACAATTATGCCCTTCGGAGTGACATCGGTCTCCTGATTTCTGGTGGATGGACGCAAGTTCTTGGCCTGCGCTCACTGCCGTACCAAGCTCCTTAGTCTCAACTTCTAGACTGGAGAGTAGTTCTTGCAGTGCGCTAATACTCCTGCCCAAAATTGGCCATGACTCGTGCTTCGTTGAGCCAGTATCAAAGAAATTATCCTCAAGAGTTACTCAGCTGATCAGTGTGCCTTCTACTCTGCAATTGTATTATGGAGGTCTAAAAGAAACCTTTTCAAATTTCCGAACCTTACAGATGTGGATTTCATGTGACTGAAACTAATAGAGAACATTAATGAGATGAATCAACTAATTCAAATTGTGTTCATACTTCGAGGAAAAGCTCAAATTAGTATTTGGGTAAAACACGAAAATTTTTTAGGGCTTTTGTCGTGCCATAAATTTAAAGATGGTCTCTCAACTTTATTTCCGCTACAGTTTTACTTTTAGGGTTATTGTATACGTAAATAATTAGTTATTTCCAGATAATCAACTCAATCATTTTGTCAATAATAAAAACTTGTGAAAAAGCTGCACGGTCCAGTTTTAGGCACCATTTTACCAGTTCCCAGTTCTCGGCACCCCAAAGGGACGAGGACATCTCACAAATCTTGACGTTAGGCAGGTATATTAAGAATCAACACAAATCAAGTAAACAAGAAGCATTAATATTGTCATTAATTTTTTTTTTAAATTAATTTTATTGCACCAAGTTATAAACTTATAAGCAACATTATTCTGATATATAGTTGGCGTACATTAAGAAACCTAAGATACATAACTTAGTCCTTATTGTCCTGGTATTTACACTTTATGATGCTCACACTAAGTGAATTAAATCGTGTGGCTTGGTTCTCTTCAGTCTTCTGAGCAGACCCTCTGTGTTGAGAAGCTGGACGACATCCTCATTTACATGATCTTGTAGCAGCCTCAAGAGGTGATGCATGGCTATGCTTCGAATGACCTCATTGACAGATTCAATCTGCAGCTCGTAGTGAAGTCAGTCATTTCTAAAATATCTGTATGCATCTACGCAGCTTCTTAGGACATTATTCTGAAAGCGCTGAATTATGTCACGGTTGCTCTGGGCTCTGGGGATTATGTGAGTTGCGCACCATAAGTCCAGACAGGCTTTAGGACTTGCTTGTACAGTAACAACTTTTTGTGGACTGACAGGTTTGATCGTCGGCCCATCGGCCAGTACATTTTTCTGTATTTGATCATAAGATCAGCTTTTTTTTCTTGACGTGGAACTTCCACCTTAGTTTGGCATTTTGTTATGGAGAAAGGCTGGCACATAGTTGATCCTTTTGTTAGTGAAATCACATCCACTGATGTCTCGTTCATTCTGACTCTCCATCGACCAGTTGTACATTTTTTCTGTATCTTCTTGATCATAAGCTCAGATTTTTCTTTTCTTGACGTGGGACTTCCACCTTAGTTTGGCATCCAGTGTCATTCCAAGGGATTTCGCTTCATTGGCGTATGGTATCGGCTTGTTATGGAGAAAGGCTGGCACATAGTTGATCCTTTTGTTAGTGAAATCGACATCCACTGATTTTGTCTCGTTCATTCTGACTCTCCATCGACCATTTTCATTAATAATGTTGTAAAACGTTTACAATCGAAAGAGGTAACATGTTCGTACTTAAAGGCACCTTATAATCACAGTTCCAGGTTTCTATAAATCAGTCTTCTTGAATGCTATTAGGAACTTCGAAAATGAGAATTTCATCTTACCTACCAAATGCTGATATTAATAAAATCTAGTCACTTGAAAGACAGTAATAGCAATAGGTAACAAATCCGGAAAAATGAGTTGTTAAATAATTTAACTATAATATAAGAGTAATTATTACTCTTATGTCCATCTACGAAAAGGATAACTGGTCTCCTGAGGTTTTTTCCATTAATAATGTTGCATGAAAATTGGAACTTACCGGAGAAGCTAGTGCTTACAAGGCGGACGGAAAAGTGGTGATGTCGGGATAACAAAGGGCGGAAGGAGCCCACCCGAAGGTTAGTTGAAGGAGTGGTGTTGAGCGGGAGGGGGGGGGGGCTGTCGGGTCGGTACGGTCGCTAAGAACTGGATGTACTCCTGTTAATCATTTAAATGATAAAAACTACTACTTAAATACTGGATTCCAAGGTTAATACATTGATTGCTGTGAACAGCTTGGAGAACGTTGTTGAGTGAGTTTTATTGTCTCCGGGAAATCTGTTTTCGGGGATGAGGAAGGAAGTGTGATAGTCGTGTTACGTATTGATCAAAATGTCTTGAGGGGAACGTTGGTGTTGGTCGTCACGCCAACAGAGAACGGCGCAAGGCTTGTACGTCACCCTTCTGGTTGGTTGCATACTAATGCCCTCAACTTACCATTCGAATTCATCATCGGAATACATAACGGGCGTTTGTGTTGGTAGTCGAGGCAGTGTTGCCAGATCCAGAAATCAGCAGTCTGAATGGTTAAAGAACAGTTTATTGTTATTCGTACACGTCATACTCAATATTCCTTACTAAGATCGCACGTAATAAACAGAAAATTCAATACTTGCATCATCATTGTTTTGAATCAAAATGTTCTAAACAGTTGTACCAACCACTTAGGTAGATTATTAGCACTAAATTTATGTAAGTCATTGAACAATATAATCAGTTCTGGACGGAACCCCTCAGTTCGAAACTGTGTTTAGCCGAACGGTTTTAAAGATTATACTGAATTGGTTACTTAAACCAAAACCTACATAGGTACATGAATAACCTTAGTCCTTAGATCAAAATGAATGAAGTTAGGGGAAGGTGGGGTAATTAGAGACAAACTTGGGTAAAGACAAAAATATTTTTCTGGCCGAACCTTTGACTTTTCAATCCCCAATTTTTGTGTAAGCACTTGTTAATCAAAAGATGCCCCAGATTTTTTTGAAAGAATTTTTTAAACAATTCTGGTAATGATTTTAAAATTTGTCGAATTTTCTCAAACCGATCTTTCCTCTTTACACTTGAGACTATGTAGACTAGGCAATAATTGGGTTTTCAATCGATAAGAAATTCTTTCAACTGGGGTTTATTATTCAAGTTGGCTTGCGTTCATGATTTGAATTTATACTCTTCAGTGTTTCACACATAGAGCGATTATTGAATTTCAGGAGGCACACAAATATGATCAATTGATCATGCTCCATGCATATCTCCTGAAATTCAATAATCGCTCTAAAATTGGAACACGCACTCCGAAGAATAGAAATTCAAATCATGAATAAAAACCCTTCCTACTTGAACGAATTTGCAATAAATTTATTGAACATCATGAAGTACGTCACAGCTCTATCAACCTTCCACTTAAAAAAAAATAATTTGATCAAGTCTTTGCAAATAAAATTGAACGTTAAAACTTAAAATCCAAATTTAAACGATGTAAAAGGTAGACATGTAGAGAGGTCACTCAAATATCATCAACTTCAATCCAAATAGGTTTACAAATCCAATAGGTTTATAAATCCAAACAGATTTACGTGCTCCATGCATATATCCTGAAATTCAATAATCGCTCTATCACCTGTGAAACACGCAAACTCCAAAGCTTGGTAGAAATTCAAATCATGAACGCAAGCCAATTGAATAATAAGCCCCAGTGAAAGAAGTTACAGCGTTTTTTTATTGAACCTCAATAACCCTCCACAATAAAAACATCTACAATTTATAAAGTTTTTTAGCACTCGTATTATGTTAAAACTTCCCCAAATCCAAATTTAAACGACGTAGCCAAAGGTAGACAGATGTAGAGGGGGCACACAAATATCATCAACTGATCAATCCACATAGGTGTTTTGGTTGAGAACCGATTTATGGTCTAAATCACCTGAAATTCAATTATCAAACGTTATTTATAGTACAGATTCAAATCATGAACGCAAGCCAATTGAATAATGAACTCCAGTGAAAGAATACTTATTTACAGTGTTAATATTAAATAATATTTACCTATATACTTGAAAAAGTTGTTCCCCCCCCCCCTCCTAAAATCGTCCAAACGGGAGTAAACAAAAAAAATTTTTTTTGAATCTTCATAAGTTTTTCCAAGGATCTCAAATATCATATTTGCGCACCCTGCGCAACTGCGCAATCTTGCGAAACTGACACTAACTTTCTTATTTTAAATGAGAACCCCAATTTTTTATTGCAGATTCGGATTCTACTCAAAATTTCATGAAAATTTGACCCCTCAATCAATTTTTTTGATTGCGCGCAACCGGTTCAGCGAACACGCAAAGTTGCGCAACCCCAAAATTGTCAAATAGTGGATGATGGTGAACTCTGAAGTGTAGCACATGAATTTTCATTGTTTTTTAACGCTGATTCACGTGGTGCTATCCGTTTCTTGATTCGGCTCAATTTTTGCGGAATAATAACCTAAATTTGGTTATTTCTCGTGAAAAAATCATCTTTTTTCGCGCGTGTGTTTGCACATGAAATTTCATCGGTAATTATCCATTTCCTTTCCGTCCTCCTTTCTCAACCGGACCTCGAAAACTAATCCCCGTAAAAATCTGAAAACAGGCGCCTAAGATTTAAAAAAACGGACGAGAAATAACCAAATTTAGGTCATTATTCCGCAAAAATTGAGCCGAATCAAGAAACGGATAGCACCACGTGAATCAGCGTTAAAAAACAATGAAAATTCATGTGCCACACTTTAGAGTTCACCATCATCCACTATTTGACAATTTTGGGGTTGCGCAACTTTGCGTGCTCGCTGAACCGGTTGCGTGCAATCAAAAAAATTGATTGAGGGGTCAAATTTTCATGAAATTTTGAGTAGAATCCGAATCTGCAATAAAAAATTGGGGTTCTCATCTAAAATAAGAAAGTTAGTATCAGTTGCGCAAGATTGCGCAGTTGCGCGGGGTGCGCAAGTATGATATTTGAGATCCTTGGAAAAACTTATGAAGATTCAAAAAAAATTTTTTTTGTTTAAAATCTCCCGTTTGGACGATTTTACCAAGTGGGACTCCTGTATTATCAGCGTTTCCACCAGATTGCTTCAACCCATATCGGCTGTGAGAACTTGTGTAGAACATCGGCTATCACTCCAGTATCCACATTCACTACAACTCGACGCTATCGGCATCACTAGGTTACGAATCAAAAAACGCAAATGTTGGCACCATAGATCGGTCCATACATCGGGAATGGTTTGAGCTACGGACCTGGGGATGGGCTCATTCGATTCCTCGAATGTTCTAAAAATATGTACCATTTAGGCCGCCTTGACTTGTTTAGAGGTTTTTAGGAATATCACAAAACTTTGACAGCCCTTTAAATTTCAGATTTTTGCTCCAGCTGTAAAATGACTTTACGGAAAAATTTGTCCGAATTAGTGACAAACAAACCAAACCATGAAATTTTCAGGGGGGTTAGAATTTTTTGTCCAGAGCGATTACAATGGTTTATTATTGAATAATAAACCAAAAGTTAACTAACTTATTAATTCAAATTTTATTCAATATTTATCAACTATTTAGTGAATGGTTACATGTCTTGCTGATACGACACGTGGAATAGAATATCATCAGTTTTACGATCGCTAACGTGAACTTTAAATTTTCTTCCCCTGGTTACCCTTAAGAGTCGTGCTGGAGTTAATGGACCGTGTGTTTAAATCCTTTTATAAATGTCAAACTGTTGGTAAATGTTACGATAGAAAATGCGTTTTCTCTGACTACGGTAGATGGAGTATGGATTGCTCTTTTCTTGTTAACCAAAGGGCTAAACTGTCCATATACTCAACCGCAATACAGAGGTCTGAATTAAATTGAATATTTAATCAGAATTGAAACGTCCCGGAGGAACGTGTGCATATGTCTGCATTAAAAATAGTTTATTGGTTTATTATTCAAATAATAAACCATTGTAATCGCTCTTGAAAAACAAATTTGTTTTCTTGGTTTACGTTTCAAAGGGTGTAGAATCCAAATCTGCAATAAAAAATGTTTCCGTCCGTCCGCCGTACGATGTACGGCCGTGCTCCCAAGCGGCTGGAGCAAAAAATCTGAAAATTTCAGGAAAAATCCATGTTGGTCCGAAAACGCCCCAATTCTTTAGCCAACTCTCTCACTTAATTTAAAGTGCACTTTAAGGGTTGTCAAAGTTTGTAAAATCCCTAAAAACCTCAAAAAAAGTCAAGGCGGCCTAAATAAACACTTTGTAGAAGAACTTCCACGAGGAATGAAATTTTCCGTAGAAGAACTATGGTGCCAAAATTCGCGTTATTTTGGTTTATTATTGTTTTTGTGTTGATATCGGTAACCTAGCAGTAGTGATGTAGCAATCCCCAACTCCTAAAAGGCTCTACACGTTGAAGCATCTGAAAACCATAGTCGAATCCGAAGAACATACTATTAGGAATCGAATGAGCCCCCACGTCCGTAGGTCAAACCATTCCCGATGTATGGCCCGATTTATGGTGCCAACATTTGCGTTTTTTCGTTTATTATTGTTTGTTTGTAACATAGTGATGTCCGGCCGATAGCGTCGAGTTGTAGTGAATGTGGATATTGGAGTGATAGCCGATGTGAATACTTGTAGTGTAGTTAGAAGCCGATACACGGGTTGAAGCATTCTGATAATATATAGGTAAATATTATTCAATATTTATACTGGGGTTTACTATTCAATATTATTACTGGGGTAAATAAGTATTCTTTCACTGGGGTTTATTATTCAATTGGCTTGCATTCATAATTTGAATCTTACTAAGCTTCGGAGTGTGCGTGTTTTACAGGTGATAGAGCGATTATTGAATTTCAGGAGATATGCATTGACCACGTAAATCGGTTCTCATCCAAAACACCTATTTGGATTGATCAGTTGATGATATTTGTGTGCCCCCTCTACATCAGTCTACCTTTGGCTACATCGTTTAAATTTGGATTTGGGGAAGTTTTAACGCAATACGAGTGCCAAAGGACTTGATAAATTATAGATGTTTTTATTGTGGGGGGGGGGTACCCATTGAGGTTCAATAAAAAAACGCTGCAAATTCTTTCACTGGGGTTTATTATTCAATCGGCTTGCGTTCATGATTTGAATTTCTACTAAGCTTTGGAGTCTGCGTGTTTCACAGGATAGGGCGATTATTGAATTTCAGGAGGCACACAAATATGATCAACTGATCAATCCAAATAGGTATTTTGGTCGAGAACAGATTCACGTGCTCCATGTATATCTCCTGAAATTCAATAATCGCCCTATCCTGTGAAACACGCACACTCCAAAGCTTAGTAGAAATTCAAATCATGAACGCAAGCCGATTGAATAATAAACCCCAGTGAAAGAATTTGCAGCGTTTTTTTGCTACAAGTTGATTTAGAAACTGTATTTCAGTAGCACTAGGTGGCTTTGGAACTTGTTAGGTACTTGATGGTGGAAGCAATTCTAAGCAATTTTTTATTTTAAGACTCACGTGGATTTTTTGATCACTGAATCTCCTTTCTGTACTCAGTCGAATTCGGTGGGCTGGAATGATGACAGCCTGTTAAACCCATCAGTGTTTTTGTGTTCTGTATGTTTGAAGAGGGTTAGAAAAGTCCCTATTTCCCCTGGAGAGCTTGGTTATGCTTCTGTAGTCTTTTTCCGTTCTTCCCGTACAAGACAGATAAAAAGCTTCGTAAAACCCGCTTACTGCAGAGAAGAAAAAAAAATCAAAGAAATTATTCGCTTCAGCTGTTGGGAAAAGACTGTGCAGCAAGTGAAAATTACCCGGATGAGCGATGGGGGTATTCAGAGCGTTGGAGAAGGCGGACCACGAGAGCGGATCGCCCTTGAAACAAAACCATCGATCCGAAATACTTGGGAGATTAACACAATAAAACGCTCCGATAAGATTAAAGAGGCTTCCTGAATCGACTCTTTCATACTTGGGCGAGGGTTGTAAAACTGATGGCTTAACACTCACTAAACTTAAGTGGCGGGTTCAATTGAAGAGGGGAAAACAGGGCGCGTATGAGTTCGAAGACCTCTCCGAGCTGGGAGAAATTATATGAACAATATGGTGAGAATCTATGTTACATGGGTTACTTTTTTGAAATTGGTGGTAATGGTTTAAAATGAATGAGTTTGTACCACGACGTTATGACCTAATGCAACCAGTAGTTATTATGGCCCCACTATTGGTATGATTAGTGGTGGGCAATATATATGTTATGTTACCAAAAACCCTTATTTAGCACCATTTTCGCTGCATTGTAATCGCTCTGGGAAAAAAAAATTCTAACCCCCCTGAAAATTTCATGGTTTACGTTTCAAAGGGTGTAGAATCCGAATCTGCAATAAAATTTTTCCGTCCGTACGCCGTACGCCGTTCTCCCAAACGGCTGGAGCAAAAGATCTGAAATTTTCAGGAAAAATCCATCTTGGTCCGACGACGCCCCAATTCTTGAGCCAGCTCTCTCACTCAATTTAAAGTGCCCTTTAAGGGCTGTCAAAGTTTTGTAAAATCCCTAAAAACCTCAAAACAAGTCGAAGCGGCCTAAATTTATACCTATTTGAAGAACATACCATGAGGAATCGAATGAGCCCCTCCCCAGGTCCGTAGGTCAAATCATTCCCGATCTATGGCCCGATTTATGATGCCAACATTTGCGTTTTTTGGTTTATTATTGTTTGTTTGTAACCTAGTGATGCCGATAGCGTCGAGTTGTAGTGAATGTGGATACTGGAGTGATAGCCGATGTTGATACTTGTAGTTTATAACCGATACACGGGTTGAAGCATTCTGATATGCATGAAACGCTGATAATATATAGGTAAATATTATTCAATATTATTACCGGGGTTTATTATTCTATATTATTACTGGGGTAAATGAGTATTCTTTCACTGGGGTTTTTTATTCAATTGGCTTGCGTTCATGATTTGAATCTTACTAAGCCTCGGAGTGTGCTTGTTTTACAGGTGATAGAGCGATTATTGAATTTCAGGAGATATGCATAGACCACGTAAATCGGTTCTCAACCAAAACACCTATTTGGATTGATCAGTTGATGATATTTGTGTGCCTCCTCTACATCAGTCTACCTTTGGCTACATCGTATAAATTTGGATTTGGGGAAGTTTTAACGCAATACGAGTGCTAAAGAACTTGATAAATTATAGATGTTTTTATTGTGGGGGGGTATTGAGGTTCAATAAAAAAAACGCTGCAAATTCTTTCACTGGGGTTTATTATTCAATCGGCTTTCGTTCATGATTTGAATTTCTACCAAGTTTTGGAGTGTGCGTGTTTGACAGGATAGATCGATTATTGAATTTCAGGAGAAATGCATGGAGCACGTGAATCTGTTCTCAACCAAAATCCCTATTTGGATTGATCAGTTGATCATATTTGTGTGCCTCCTGAAATTCAATAATCGCTCTATCACCTGTAAAACACGTACACTCCGAAGCGTAGTACAGATTCAAGTCGTGAACGCAAGCCAATTGAATAATAAACCCCGGTGAAAGAATTTGCAGCATTTTTTAAGTATTTTGCCGAAAATAAGGGTAAAACATGGCACAAACATTGCATTTTGCCGAAAATATGCAAAATAAGGCATATTATCGAAAGATCGATAGAATATGGCTTTTTGTATGGCGCCATGGCAATATTGAAGGGCTATAATTATCACGTTGTAATTATAAGTAAGTTGGTAATAGAGAAACCTATCGCAATCTAAAAAGCACACCAACTTCCTGCTATCTTTAGTTACTGTCCAGGCTTGCGAAGATGGCAGCGAGTTATTGTATTCCAAATTATCAACTTTTATGAACTATTATGAAATGAGTGAAATATCAAAGGATCTCAGTTCTTCAACGTAATCTATACCAACAGGTACATATATCGAGTCTCTCGTCATGAAATCACTATAAGCTACATACTGCTTCATATTTCGGCCATAATTATCTAGGCAATGTACAGTGCATTATTACGTTTTACAGTACAATACGCCAAACAACATGTGTGTGAAGTGTCTTCGCATTCAGCTTTCATACAAAGTCCCAAATACAAGGGCCTTCTCTCCTGAAGTGTCTTCGTATTCAGCTGTCATACAAAGTCCCAAATACAAGGGCCTTCTCTCCTGAAGTGTCTTCATATTCAGCTGTCATACAAAGTCCCAAATACAAGGGCCTTCTCTCCTGAGGCGAATACCAAGGAAGGAACTATCATAGTTCACGTTAGGAGACATTCATTTCATAATAGCTCATGAATGCTAATCATTTGAAATCCACTTATTCTCTACCGTCTTCGGAAACTGGGTACTAACCAATCAGAGTAGGCAATTGATTGGTTTTTGATTGGTCTAGGTTCACTGCTACCATCTTATGTTCGGTTTCAAAGGGATAATCCAGTTCGTAGTTACAGTCACTGGATTGCGACGATTGGTAGCATCTATAGGGGCAGAAATATTTACTGCAGAGTATGGATTGTGTTAAAAGTTTTAATGAAGATTGTTTGTTGGTTCAGCGAGTTTATTTGATAGTGTAGAACGTTCGGCGATGAGGTTGGAAGTTGGAATCTATAAGTTTCTCTCAGAGAACCCATAACTACGGCAAAGTTTAAGTTTGAAAGACCCCTTAGAACAGTTCTCGTTTCAATTCAAGAAGATAAAGGAAGAGGAAAAGTGCTTAGTATTTGAAGTAGGAACGCAAAGTTTGAATGAAACAGTACAGACCAAGATGAGAGAAGTACCTGGTAACTAAGACAAAGAAGATACGATCTAGGATAAAGTTAGAGGAAAAGAAAGGCTGATTTTATTAAAGATCTCTCGAGTCGTGGCTCCTAGGCAGGTTGAGATTGAAGAAGGTGGTTTTGTTGATAGTATACGGTGTTCGCATTGGCATCAAAGTCATGAATTGTGTATAGAGTGTAAATAAGGATTGTTCATTGATTCAATGAGTGTACTTGATAGGTATGTTGCTAGGGATGGGAATCGATTTTCGCTAAAAATCTATTTTTCTCTGCCGATTATAGATTTTTTACAATCGATTAGTCTTAATTAGATGTAGTCTATCATTGTTTGCTTCTTTTAACGATGAAATACTTAATATATTCTTTGATTTCATTGTTTCAGGTGAGTGGACTTCAAAGTGTTCAAGAATACCTAAAGTTTAAGTAAAAACTTGACCCATCGTCTGCTATTGAAGGTTAGTATGAGAATAGGTTCTTATCTGTTTCAATAATATCTGTTGAGAATGATCTTTCTGATCTGGATGCCGAGATGACAAAACTATATGAAGTGTTGCAAATGAACACATCAGAACCACTTTTAATTCTCTACATTGAATTCTTGATATTCCATATTTGAGATCTTCAGACAGAAATTTCCATAACCATAGGTTGCCTAGGAAAGTAATGTTGTGGTTTATTGTTGTGGGTCTGCACATACGTGTAGTAGTTACTGGTTTCATTTTTCACTTTCTAAATAGTCGTCTATGAATAAACGCTGCAAATTCTTTCACTGGGGTTTATTATTCAATTTCATTCATTTGGCTTGCGTTCATGATTTGAATTTCTACTAAGCTTTGGAGTGTGCGTGTTTCACAGGTGATTGAGCGATTATTGAATTTCAGGAGACACACAAATATGATCAACTGATCAATCCAAATAGGTACTTTGGTTGAGAACCGATTTACGTGCTCTATGCATATCTCCTGAAATTCAATAATCGCTCTATCACCTGTGAAACACGCACACTCCAAAGCTTAGTAGAAATTCAAATCATGAACGCAAGCCAATTGAATAATAAACCCCAGTGAAAGAATTTGCAGCGTTTTTTTTAATGGTTATCAGAATGCTTCAACTCGTGTATCGGCTATAAACCCTTTTGGGAGTTCACTCCAGTATCCACATTCTCTTAATCATTAGGTTACTGCAATAAAAAAAAAAAAAAAAAAAAAAATACGCTGTTGTTTGTTTTGTTTGATGTGCAGCATAACTCTTGCCATACATCGGGAATGGTTTGAGCTACGGACCTGGGGAGGGGCTCATTCGATTCCTCATGGAAAGTTCTTAAAAAAAAGTCCAAATTTAGGCCGCCTGGACTTTTTTTGAGGTTTTTAGGGATTTTACAAAACTTTGACAACCCTTAAAGGGCACGTTAGATTAAGTGAGAGAGCTGGCTAAAGAATTGGGGCGTTGTCGGACCAATGTTGATTTTTCCAGAAAATTCCAGATTTTTTGCTCCAGCCGTTTGGGAGAAATCGTGCGTACGGCGGAAAATTGTTTATTGCAGATTTGGATTCTACACCCTTTGAAATGTAAACCATTAAATTTTCAGGGGGGGTTAGACATTTTTTTTTCAAGATTGAATAATAAACCATAAGTTATAACTATCTAGGTTATAACATAAATGTGAAAATCATGATCGATTTATTTGAATTTTGGCACTTATTCCTGAGAGCCCATGAAAGTCCAAAATTCTCAAACCAGAGGATAAATATGTATAATATCGATAGTCATGACCCGATTAATAGTCGATTATTAAGAATTCAATCTATACCGCAGTAATATGATTATATCAGATCTTAATATTGTGCATAAACACATGTTTATGAATGAATTCAATATCGGCTATCAATCAATCAATCAAAATAACGTTCATTTTCGTCATTATATAACATGAAACGAGTATGATAACAAAAATAATAATACTTGAATAGTTCTAAAATGAACACAGAATCTCTTGCTTTATGGGAAGAAATTAAATTATAAAATTACAGAAATGAGGGAAAAGAAGCAAGTAGCTCATCACCATGCCTTAGTTCTGCAATGTTCAACTGAAAAGTGGTAGTAACACAACCATGAACACGGATTTTTGAAACTATCAAATACTGTTCAGAATATCATTCTTTATTGAATATACAAAGGCTTCTTATTTTGAATAAGGAAATTACAAATTGATGCAGTCGCTGGAGGTCAACTTCATTTGGGGGCTGGATGATCGGTATGACATATTTGGATAGAGGAGGTAACGACATGGTTCTCATCTAGGGCCGACGCACAGTGGTCCAGAATCCAAATCTAGCTGGACAAAAATCATGTAACCGACTCGGAAGGGACCAACGAATCAGTTACTGCGTACAAAGGCTCTTATTTTGAATCAGGAAATTACAAATAGATGCAGTCGCTGAAGTTCAACTTTATTTGGGGGCTGTATGATCGGTATGACATATTTGGATAGAGGAGTTAACGACATGGTTCTTATCTAGGGCCGACGCACAGTGGTCCAGAATCCAAATCTAGCTGGACAAAAATCATGTAACCGACTCGGAAGGGACCAACGAATCAGGTTACTGCGTACAAAGGCATCTTATTTTGAATCAGGAAATTACAAATTGATGCAGTCGCTGGAGGTCAACTTCATTTGGGGGCTGGATGATCGGTATGACATATTTGGATAGAGGAGTTAGCGACGTGGTTCATATCTAGGGCCGACGCACAGTGGTCCAGAATCCAAATCTAGCTGGACAAAAATCATGTAACCGACTCGGAAGGGACCAACGAATCAGGTTACTGCGTACAAAGGACCTTATTTTGAATCAGGTTATGCGAATCAGGAAATTACAATGCAGTCGCTGGAGGTCAACTTCATTTGGGGGCTGGATGATCGGTATGACATATTTGGATAGAGGAGGTAACGACATGGTTCTTATCTAGGGCCGACGCACAGTGGTCCAGAATCCAAATCTAGCTGGACAAAAATCATGTAACCGACTCGGAAGGGACCAACGAATCAGGTTACTGCGTAGAAAGGCTTCTTATTTTGAATCAGGAAATTACAAATTGATGCAGTCGCTGGAGGTCAACTTCATTTGGGGGCTGGATGATCGGTATGACATATTTGGATAGAGGAGGTAAAGACGTGGTTCTTATCTAGGGCCGACGCACAGTGGTCCAGAATCCAAATCTAGCTGGACAAAAATCATGTAACCGACTCGGAAGGGACCAACGAATCAGGTTACTGCGATCATTCTCAAAGGTCTGAACAAGCGTAGATGACCACTTTTATCGCGGCTAGTCATAATATTGGCTTTATCTGGCCCCATCACTGTTAGCAAGTTAGTAAGGACGGGTACCGTTTTGAAGCCGCCTGGGACCTTTTTTCGTGATGGTCCGTTTAATCAGAGATAAGTAGTGTCTGATGTCATTTTCGGAATCTCATAAAGCGCATTTCTAACGTGCTCATAACCTAACGAGATTTTACACTTTTTATGTCTTTTAACGTATATATCTTTAGTGGCGCCTCTTGGCGAGGCCATGAGCGTGTGGGTATGAACCCCAGGACTCCTGTAAAACTAGAAATGTTAGCACGAATTTGCTCGTTATGGAGTTATGGCCTATTTTTGCAGATTGTCCAAAAATCGCATTTTCGCGGAAAACTCTTTTCTCATCCTGTAGGCGCTCGGGGACTTTCCATCCAGAGATGTTGCTGTGGAAGCTTGGATGGACCACCTACGTGACCGAATGGAGCCCGGAGGAAAGCAACATTCTATGTGTTCTTTAATACGCTTATATAATTTGAAAAAAGGCTGCTAAGCTGGCTCGTAAACCTGTAGTTCTTCTGAACTACGTACATTCCATCAAGTTTTAATGAAAAATTTGCTCTTAAATCCGCACATGAAATGAAAGTGAAATCCGCGATATTGATTGCTTATATGTTTTTTGTTTTTCTCTTGCGTGAAAATCTTCTTGCAACTCAAAAACTGAAGAAGGGCTTAATTTTATCGCTAAATGGACCCGAAATTTGGAATCTACGAACCAAAAAACTTGTGGATACGAAATTGGGTCAAAAACTAACAGTTTCAGATTTTTGTCCAGGTAGATTTGAATTCTGGACCACTGTGCGACGTAGAGTTGGCATTCAAAAATAACACGAAAAATAGTGTTGTTAGTTTTGAGGTTGCAGTCTCCACAAATTTCTTAAGGGCTCATCTTGAAGGACTTTCTACCAATTCTGATAGCTGCACTGTAAGATCCCATCATTCTAATTTGCACTGTTGGTCGCTTGAAGGCGAATGACACATCCTTCTAATTTCGGCCATCTATGTACAAGTAGCAATGTGAATTCGACTAGAGCATACAAGTTGAATCGGAAAGTACGACCCACAGAATGGCCGTCTCATATTTTAGGTGAAACCAGCTGATCGCCTGGGCAACGAGCGGTCCGCTCAGCAAATCGACGTTCTCATTAGAGCCGTCCACTTGTGATGTTTCACACCTTGTTATTAGGTTTTGGTAGGTTCGACAGTCTGGCGTTAAGGAAACTCCCTACATCAGCACAATACTGAACCACTGCCTTCTTCATCACTATTCACTACAGAATAGCTTTCTTGTGATGTATATGTGGCGTCATTTTAAAAGATTCTGATACTCGATTCAGTTTTTTTCCATATTTGATGTCGTATCTAATGCTTGTTATACTGAAATTTGATATCAAAATCAAATAATTCCAAAAATTGAAAAATTCGCTTGTTAGCATCTGTCAGATGCTTAGAAGATTAGTTTTAGGGTTCAGAAATGTCTGGATCCAAATTGGACCTATACTTCTAGGATAGGGCGAAAATTTTCCAAAAACCAAATAATAAACGCAATTTTCACTCCCGGAACGAAGAAATAATGTTGATTTTGTGATTTTGGTTTTGTGTTCATTATCATGGAAGGCTCATACCATTCCGTCACCTCACAATTTGTGTGGTGTTAATATTCTGTCAACTCAAGGGGTCACTTCGTAAGAACTTGATTGCTTAGTGTGGGAAATCGAAAACTACAATATTTACTTCGATTCCTGAAAACTTAGGAAATCTGGACTTCAATGCCCATAGGAAATTCTTAATGGAGACATCTTTGCAAAATCATTAGTAGATTTATTGCCATGGACACCCACATGACTTGGCAAACACGTATAAGTATCTGGGGATCATCGGAATATGAGTCTCTGATAACCTCAATGGTACATATGGAGTCACTGCAGATCACTAGTTTCCAACTTCCAGCAACTGCCTGTGTTGTACTGCCAGTGCCCCAGCCCATAGCTCTGCTGTGAGCATAGACGTGGCAGGTGATGAGGGTCTGGTGACTTGGAGGTTGGTCCAACACCATCAGTCGTCTTTGAGCCATCGGTGAATGGGAGAATATGTCCTATCAAAGGTTATGGCATATTCTGGATTGCATCAAGGTACATGAATCTGAGAATATATGGGGTGTATTGTCTTTGACTCCGACTTTCAAACACGAATCGAAGAAAGGTCCAGGATGGAACGGTGAAGGGGGAGGGGTTGCTTATATGGGACTGGAGTGTATCTCTCTATGCTGTACTATCTCGTGAGGTATTGAACATGAATAACCAAAGGGCAAGTTAGAGTTTGAAGCCTGGAATATGTTTCATCTAGGGGTAGTAGTGAGATTGTGTTATGCAACGGCTGCCCTGGGAAATTGTGCAGGTGCTCTGCCAGCAGATAGTGCCGAAGCCTGACCTGGCTATCCCCAAATACCCGAAGAGAAGCTGGCAGGGGAATATGGGATGCCTCAGAATCCAGATGAAGAACAGTGGTCTAGTGTTGAACGGCGTCCTACTGCACTCGAATTGCATTCTATACTGTGATTTTTAGCACTGTTCCTAACTCTATTCCTATTATTCTAATCCTTCCATTTAACCAGGTATGGATACTATTGTGTACCCAATCCGACTTTCCTCCTCTGGAAGGTAGATTAATATGGCTGGATTTGTATTTACATAGTTTCCATGATGAATATAGGAATATATCCCGATAGGATCCGAACTTTCGACTTCAATGAACGATCCAATTATAAATTTAACCAGGGCCGAACCCTGACCATCTACTTTCGCCACTTATTTGTGTTTCCCTCACAAAATTGATATAGTTCCCACATATCGCTTCAATGTTTCCCCGGGTCACTGATCATATCCGGCCGGCGTTTAGAGGTCAGCGCAGAAAAAAAACCCACCGTTTCCGTCCTCTGGCGGCCTATATGACTTGTGGAGCCGCTATCTTGTATTCCTTGTTCAACGGTCATAACATCTCGTAATTCCGCCGAGAAGATAACTATAATTAGTGTGTACTATCTCTTACAGAGGGGTTTACGATTTTCCCCTTGTCTGAAGCAGTCGATGAACTTTCTATGGAAACCAGTTGAGCGACGAATGCACTCGAGAGATTAAAAGCAATAAAACCCGAGTAACTCTCGAAAACAGTTGAATTTAACTAGGTGTAGTAAACGCCGTTTATTATTTGGATATGAGGTAACCTTACTATCACATCTAAGGCCTACACTAATCTATTGTCAGACCGTGTAAAAACAAACTGATTGTAAATATCCTACGAAATTGAGAAATAGAACGATTTGTATTTAGTCAGCAACTGACTGAATCAAAAGCTGACTGTACGAGAAAACATCCGTTGGGAAAACCCCAACATGACAATATCGGCAAATCCTGTACGTGAATGGTCACGCGATGTTTAAAGGAATAACAATGAAATGACAACAATACAGTTTACGCGTTATCTGTTTGATAAAATTGGATTCCGAATAAACGGCACGAAGTTTAAAAACGCTTCAAATTCTTTCACTGGGGTTTATTATTCAATTCGCTTGCGTTCATGATTTGAATTTGATAGAGCGATCATTGAATTTCAGGAGGCACACAAATATGATCAACTGATCAATCCAAATAGGTATTTTGGTTGAGAACAGATTTACGTGCTCCATGCATATCTCCTGAAATTCAATAATCGCTCTATCACCTGTGAAACAGGGACACTCCAAAGCTTAGTAGAAATTCAAATCATGAACGCGAGCGAACTGAAAAATAAACCCCAGTGAAAGAATTTGCAGCGTTTTGTTGTTAATATTATTTTATTATAATGATATTTACCTATATATTAGCAGCGTTTCATGCATATTAGAATGCTTCAACCCGCGTATCGGCTATAAACCCTTTAAGAGTTCACTCCAGTATCCACATTCACCACACCACTAGGTTACTGCAATCAAAACAAAAAAAAAATCAAAGAAAAGAAGGTGATGTTTTTGTTTTGATCGCATTAACCTAGTGATGTAGTGAATGTGGATGCAAATGTTGGCACCATAAATCGGGCCATACATCGGGAATGGTTTGAGCTACTGACCTGGGGAGGGTCTCTTTCGATTCCTCATGGAAATTTCTTCAAAATAAGTCCACATGTAGGCCACCTTGACTTTTTTTTTTTGAGGTTTTTAGGGATTTTACAAAACTCTGACAACCCTTAAAGGGCACTTTAAATTAAGTGAGAGAGCTGGTTAAAGAATTGGGGCGTTGTCGGACCAACATGGGTTTTTCCTGAAAATTTCAGCTTTTTTGCTCCAGCCGTTTGGACGGACGGAAAAAATCTTGCGTACGGCGTACGCCGATGAAATTTTCAGGGGGGGTTACAATTTTTTTTTTTTTTTTTTACAATGGTTTATTATTGAATAATAAACCAAAAAGTCAGAGGTAAACAAAAACAGATCCATTTATTACAGGTAGGCTATGCCATGTACGTTTCATGCCGGGCCAGGTTTGAGAGACACCGGAAATTAATTTTTATTTACTTTTTAATCGAAATTTCCTCACATCATAAGGTTGTTACACGTCGAGAACTTTTTGTCAACCTTCAAACCGTTTACTTATATCATTTTAGTATGGTTGATGAAGGGAAAGGCTTAACTGCCGTTTCAGTCAAACTTGTGTTAGGAGCATGATTTAGATCATGAGAGAACGTATTTGTTATACAAATTGAAAGAAAAAAGATGGAAATACTAATTTATTCTAATTAAATTCTTGATATTCTTAACGGGTCCAGATCCGGATTCGCTTAGGATTTATTGGTCATGTTTCAGAACAGATGATTATTCTGCCTAAGTGATAAATATTGCAGATTCCCCGTTAGTAAGTATACCGGTTTTTGCAATCTTTCTTGCCGAGAAGTCCACTGGAACCGGAAACCTGCGAGCACAGGTTCTTCCAAATACGTTTGAAACTGCACGAATGATCCAAACCTGTGATTCGGACGGAGGCCGAGACCATCATGCCAGGCTCATTCGTA
Organism: Creontiades dilutus; assembly: GCA_031894815.1. Lineage (NCBI taxonomy): Eukaryota > Metazoa > Arthropoda > Insecta > Hemiptera > Miridae > Creontiades > Creontiades dilutus. The sequence continues at coordinate 449,556 of JAVIWC010005181.1, read as the reverse complement.
AGAATATGGACGCAATTCTATTGCACAAACATGGAAGCGAAAACCTCATGTTGCTGGAGCGAGAAAATTCCTGGATTTTTCGAGTTTTGAGTAGATGTTTTCAAGAATGGTTGGAAGGGTCCTCTTTCATTCGAAAGTAGAAGTAAGTGTTTGTCAACCGATTGGTCGATCACGCCACAAATGACCAAGATAGATAGATAGATAACGTGTATTTATTTAAATAAGAAGAAGAATGCAATAACGAAAGGTGCAATACACATATACGCCATGACAAAAGGGTCGTTTGGCGGAGGCCGGCCGTTCTATACATGTAATATACATTGATTAATTGAAAGTAACATATTAAAGGAACAATGCTTAATTATAATAATTATTATTCACAACGGTGACTAAATTTCTCTCAACAAATAAGTTTCAATTCGCATTTTAGGGATTATGGGCAAATGTGCATAACATATACAGGGTGTCAACAAAACAGGTCTGACGTACTGAAGGGGTCGATTCTACAACTAATTTGCAACAACTTTTGCCTCTTAGCAATTTTTTTTTAGAGGCTTCGTTTTTGAGTTATTTACGATCTAAGATTTTTTTTCGGTTTTCGACTAAATTTCTCTCAAGATAATCTCATAACACTCAGAGCAGTAAATTTAAAAAAGCTTTAAAAGCTAATTTTACTTAATTTGGAGTTTTTTCATCGGAAATTGAACTATGAAATTTTTTTTAAAGATGCAAGAACGGTATGCGCTAAGATCATTTCCAACGGTCTAGTCAATTTTGTCCTTAAAAAACACACCTGAGGAAAGAGTTTGAATGTTTTCGAGAAAAATTATTTACATTATGACGAAATCAAAACTTTGGAAGTTGGGAGAGCTCAGTGATGGTACGGAGGGTAGACGCTGAATCGAATAGTTCAGTCATTATGTTCAGTTTAGATTTCAGGGCACTTCAGACCACGTGATAATGGGGCTAAACAGGTGACCAGACAAAAGCCTGTCAAATAAGAAAGGAGGCAATAGATATTAAAAAAAAAACAAAAAAAACAATAGATTTCGGAGAAAAGCTCATCAGTTCAAACTCAATTTCCTCCCCAGGACCAGACCGTTGGAAAGGTGAGATCTTAGCGCAGTTTTTACTCCATCCTCATAGTTCCCGATTGATTAGGAAAAAAAAGATGTCTCAAACCTTTAGGTAATTCGTTTTTTTAAATAGTTCTCCAGGTAGATTTATAAGTAATTAAATTCGGCCACTAAGAGTCTCCTGTAAGACCAAGCTGCTGTATAAAACCGGATCAGATCAGCATAACGGTGGCTATTGGTCAGGAACTCGACGACTTCTTGTGTGCTCAGTTGGGGTTTACCAAGAAATCGGCTCATCATACCGCGAAGTATGGCACATCTCCCCAAGAAGTGCTTTCATATTGCACGTGGAGCTAAGTTGCATCGCATTCAGGTTTCAGCGGCAGTAATTCTCCTCTAAGCTTTATTATAGTTTTATGTCAGGAAAGCTGAGATTTGATTGTACATATTTAGGTTCCTTATCTGTCCCAAGTAAGTGCTCGGCGCATTTGAAAGGTGTGTAAACCCAGGTCATTTCGAGATAAGGTCTAAAAGAAGTTCGCCAGTTCAGAGCATTAATGCGACACCTGCAGTTCACTTCGTGAATGAATGGGACCTGCAGTTCGTCGTCTCCATTCTGAGACAGTCACCAACACTACTGCTATCTCGTGGCTTGACGACTGTCATCCGTCAGAATTCGGCAGTTCTCCTCTAAGAGTCTTTATTATAGTTTTTATGTCAGGAAAGCTGAGATCTGATTGTACATATTTAGGTTCCTTATCCAGCTGTCGGTATAGCAGGTGGAACTGCGCCTGGTTTGAGCTCAGGATCCATTCTTGGCGCATTTGAAGTTTAATTTTCTCCAATACTTTGGCAGCCATATCATTCCACGAATTCATCGAGTTCGCATTGAAGGGTATATTGTGCTTTATGACCAAATTCACCGACCTCTTCCCTTTTTTCGAAAAATAAGTCATCCATATTTCCCATCTTCGTATATCAATCGCTTTCATCGATGATAAATCAAAGGTTATGATTCAAACGCTAAAAATTCACTGTCAGAATCATAAGGAATGCCATTGTAACAAGCTATCTCACATTCTGACCTACTTGGGCCAATGGACAAGAACCATTCGCACAATTTCGGACGTATGGCGTTCGGATGAATTCGCACTGACTGAGTCCGCAGCTTTCCTCGGAGGATGAGACGGCTAATACCACCGGTTCTTGATCCCCTGGGTTCGTCTGAAGTACCAACATAAGAATAATCGCTCCACACTTTGGCATTTCGAACTGTTGTCAAACTGGTCTTACCGGGCGATGGGATTTCCAATGGAAACTGCGACCGCTTCACGACCCCATGCACTTCTTCATTGGGCATTCGTAGTTTTGCTGTCCCTTATATCTTGGGTGTCATACTTTATAAAGTAGAACGCAGCAATTAGCTAAAATTAAATGAAAAAAGGCAAAATTTAGACGTTAAATCTATGTTGATTCCTTCATTTGAGCTATTCTTGAAGGAGATGTTCGCCTCGTGATGGAGATAAAACGCTGGGAACCTTCTCGAGTAACATAGGAAACAATCAATGAATGAAAAACGGTTTCCCTTGCCAGAATCGCAAACTTCAGATCCCACCAAGGAAAACTGTTCATTGTGCTATTGCACTATCCTTCATTTTGAATGGTGGGCAAAATTTCATAACGATCTTAATATCTTCAAAACTAACGTCCGAATTAGTGTAGGTGGGAGTTTTCTGCGTCTGTTTGTACAGTAAGTGATACTGTGCCTTGTACTCACCAATATGTTTCTTCTTTGAAAGAATATTTTTTGGAGTTCAAAACGTGTGGGGTGTAAGGAGTCCCCCACTGTAATTAACGTTTTATTAACGATGGGCTAATAATACTGTCATAACTCCCTCAATTTTGAAGATAGCTCAAATTTGATTAAATCGTTGGAAAGAGCGTTAAATTTTCTATCTATTTGATGTCGAGAATTTTTTATTGCACTGAAGATGTGCGATTGCCGCGCGAAACGGCAGTTTTGTCAAAATATTGAAATCGCCTGTTTTTCAACTCGCCTATCAACCCCATTAATGCTTGACGCAGAACTGTGCAGGCCTGGTAAAACGTGCGCCTAAATGTCAGCTTTCGAACGGTGTAGTCGTTTTGGTTTTTAAGAATATTTTTAGTGATGGAAATGGTGTTTAACTGCTGGAAAACGTATGTTTTCTGTTAAAATTTACGTTTTTTTTTCAAAAAAAGAGATGAAAAACAGGCGATTTAAAGATTTTGACAAAACCGCCGTTTCCCGCGGCAATCGCAATCTCTGCAATGCAATAAAAAAAAAAGAAGTTTTCTGAGCAAATAGAGAGGAAATTTAACGCTCTTTCCAACGGTGTAATCAAATTTGAGCTATCTCCAAAATTGAGGGAGTTATGACAGTTTTAATGACACAAGATCGAAAACGCAAAAAAATCTTAAATCGCGAATAACTCGGAAACGAAGCCTCTTGAAAAAACGTCTGCCAAGTGGGTGTGGCGCATAGCTTCCTCGTATCCATAGCATGACTGTATAATCATTGAAAATTATTATTGACTAAAGAACTTGACCTTTATTTGGTCAAGAACTCTCGGAGTTATGCGCGTAACAAGGATTTCACGTTTGCGCATGCGCAGAGACTACTATTGATCCGGGGGTCATGAAACCTATAGGGGACCATCTACACCCCAACCCGCACAATCCCTGAAAGTTTCATCAAAATCGGACTAGAACTTCGTGTAGTTTTGCCCGTAACAAGGATTTGCTGACAGACAGACAGACACACTGACAGACACGGAACCAAAATTGTTCAGAAAGGTCTAAAACGCAAAATGCGAGTGGAATTTTCGATTTTGGAGACAAAAAAATTCCGAAAATGAAAACAATGCTTCCGCTACCTTGGTAGACTCGGAAGCAAAAATTGCTAGGAGGCACATATGGGCTATTCATCTCGTAAGAATAACCACGTATGAACAATTACAACCCTCATGCTGGTATCAGTTGATCGTTGATAAACGTCAATTTCAGTTGAACCTACCATACAAATCTCGTACAAACGTACATTACGCTGTGTGTTTCCGCCAGCTATATATGCTATAAGTTTACGTTTGTAAATGTGATCATGATAAATGTCATCAGGCATGTATTCCTTAACTATATGTTTCTTCTTTGAGAGGATATTTTCCGACGTTCAAGACGTGTGAGACACAAGAAGCCTACAGTAATTACCGTTTATTAACGATGGGCTAATAATAATTAACATGTGAGCTGCTCATCTCGTTCATCTGCTCATGCTTATATCAGTTGATCGTTAATAAACGTCAATTGAGGAGCTTACTTTCAAAAAGGCACATATCCAAATCTGGGAGAAAACGTTTTTTTCTCAATTTTCTATCTCTGAATATGAATTGAATCAGATCCCCCTATCATTTCCGAACAAAATAGAACACATCCACGTCAATTCCGGGGCTAAAGTTATGTGTTTGCATCAAAAGGTAACAAATCCGTCCCCTACATTTTTTTCAGTGCCTTGCAATCGAAATGGCACATATCCTCCGAATTTCGTCAGGCGATAAGTCGTGGGTTTTCAAAAAGGCACATATCCAAAAAGAAGCATTGCGCCTTCGTCTTGACGTTGAATATTTACACGAGACTCGATAGATGGCAGGCATGACAAATGGAAATATGGAGTCAGGTAAAGTTTTCAATAAAACCTACAGAATGGAGAATGAATTCTTTCTTTTTCAAAAAGGCACAAATCCATGAGTTTTGATCAAAAGGGCACATTTCCAAAGTGAAAATGGATATACAGCCTCGTGTTTTGGAGAAAATTGATTCATATTCTGAGGCATCTTTATCTGTGTCTTCTCACACATTACTCCGATGAGAAACTTCTATCTCCACTAATCTGCAAATCGTCTTTTTTTTTTTTTTTTTCTCTGACACGGATGGATATGTGCTCCGATGAGAAACTGCAGAATAAACATCTCCACTGATCTGCAAATCGTTTTTTTCCCTTCCTGAACATTGTGCAAGCCGGTTTGTGCAAACTTAACTGAGCGTGTGAACGGAGTTTGCGCAAGCCATTTGGTTTGTGCAAACCAAAAAATCTGGCTTGAGTAAAATCTGTATCGGACAGAAAATCGGCTTGAGGTTGGAGCAAAGTTTGAGCGTGTGAACACGGTTCAAGCCAACCCAAAAATCTCGCGCAGGCGCATCGCCCCTCTTCTGGAGGGAATCTATGTACACCATGTGATGTCATCTGATGTAGGTACTACGACGTATTTTTTGTAGTGTGTTTTGTTCAGGAACAATAGGACTATTCTCGCGATGCAGCCAGTAAAGGAATTCGTTTCTGAATGTATAGACAGTTGTGGAAATCATTCGGTTCCCCATTCAACTCGACGATTAACTTCGTATGTGAAAGGAGGTCCCTCTTCAGTAACCAGTCCTTGGTCCTTTCCGCTGTTTAGTTCTTTAATTTCCAATGTCTTTCTTACTGAATAAGCTGCAGTCGCAAGGGAGATAAGCTCCTTCTCATTCATTTTTTATTAAAAAACAATAGAAACCACAATTAATCCATAATAGTTGTAAATTTGAGAACGATCCCACCAAACGGTTTGCACAAACTCAACTGAACGTGTGGACGCTACCGAGTTGTTCAGTTCAGTTTGCGCAAACTGGCTTGTACAAGCCGGTTTGTGCAAACGGCTTGAGCGTGTGAACGGGCCTTAACGCTCCAAATTAAGAGATTCGGAATTACAGTTAAACCTACCAAACAAATCCCGTACAAACGTACAGTACGCCACGTGTTACCCCCAGCCTGCATCCACGTTCCGTACTATCGCTTTTTCGCCCTATCTCCCAGACTTTAACGAAGGGTCCTTTTAAAAATAGCCATCCCTTACCGAAGGACGAACCATAAAAACTCCCGTCTCAAGGTCCTTAACAAATGCCAGAAGCCCTTTTGTGACCCCTTCTCGGATGAACATTACTCTATTTTTTACATCCTCTTCAGTCTTCGTCTTGGCGATGTTTTTTTCTTGTTAGACGTAACGTTCAGTCGTCTGATTGCCCAGTAATTTTTCACTCGAGTAAAGTAGGCACTTTTTCCCCTCCTTTCTGGTCTTTCCTTCATTTCTTAGACAGTTTTTGCCATTATGAACAACCCAGACAGTTCCTATTCATTGACCTGCAGTTCAGTTAGGCAGCGACAGAGTTGAGATGTAATCATTACTTTGAGTAATGAATAATTTTCCGATTACTTTCATTGTAATGACGTATATTTGGCTAGTAACAATTTCAGTAAAAAGGAGGTTGAAAATCCGCAGTTGTGGGGTTGAAATTACTCCAGAAGCAATCGCGATTACCATTCCAATTACTGTAATGGTTAAAACGATACTTTTTCCGATTACAAGTAATGGTAATCGAAAAAACGATTACACTTTCCGATTGCAAAAAATGGTAATCGAAAAAACGATTACGATTAATTGTAATCGGAAAAAGTAAAACGTCATTCTGATTACTTTTAATTAATTCCTTACAAAACAAAAAAAAAACAAGTCGATTTAAAAGGGAAAACACTTTTTACAGAAAATAACGATTTTCCAGACCGGGTCCATTCCATGGGGGATGTATTCTTACAGGTTTGATGCGTTTAAGACGCAAGGTTCAAAGAAAAATTACAATCTAGGTTAAATACTCTCAAACAAATAGATGACATCTGTATTATACGATATTAAATAGATAACATTGTGTCATCTGTCATTGTGGCATCAAATTTGCATTCTACCAATGCAGTAATCGGATTAAAAAAAGTAATCGAATTACCAGTACTCCATTCCGATTACTGTAATGGTAATCGCGATTACCTGTCTTCAAAAGTAATTGGAATTTGTAATGGGTAATCGAATTACTTTCCTAACAACTCTGGGCAGCGACTGCTTCAGGGATTTAGACGGAGATATTTGTCTTCAATAGTGGACACCCTCTTTCCATTTCAGAGGTCAAAATATATAGGCTGTATCGACTTTCCGTCAGAAAAACTATAACTTCCTCACTTCCCGTCATGAGGTAGTCATTTTGGTTTATTATTCAATAATAAACCATTGTAATCGCTCTGGAAAAAAATTCTAACCCCCCACTGAAAATTTCATGGTTTACGTTTCAAAGGGTGTAGAATCCGAATCTGCAATAAAAAATTTTCCGTCCGTCCGCCGTACGCACGATTCTCTCCCAAACGGCTGGAGCAAAAATCTGAAATTTTCAGGAAAAATCCATCTTGGTCCGACGACGCCCCAATTCTTGAGCCAGCTCTCTCACTCAATTTAAAGTGCCCTTTAAGGGCTGTCAAAGTTTTGTAAAATCCTAAAAACCTCAAAACAAGTCAAGGCGGCCTAAATGTAAACTTATTTTTAAGAACATACCATGAGGAATCGAATGAGACCCTCCCCAGGTCCGTAGGTCAAACCATTCCCGATGTATGGCCCGATTTATGGTGCCAACATTTGCGTTTTTTGGTTTATTATTGTTTGTTTGTAACCTAGTGATGTCAGGCCGATAGCGTCGAGTTGTAGTGAATGTGGATACTGGAGTGATAGCCGATGTGGATACTTGTAGTTTATAGCCGATACACGGGTTGAAGCATTCTGATATGCATGAAACGCTGATAATATATAGGTAAATATTATTCAATATTATTACTGGGGTTTATTATTATTATAGCACGTAATTCGGTTCTTAACCAAAATACCTATTTGGATTGATCAGTTGATCATACTTGTGTGCTTCCTCTACATCAGTCTACCTTTGGCTACATCGTTTAAATTTGAATTTGGGGAAGTTTTAACGCAATACGAGTGCTAAAGGACTTGATAAATTATAGATGTTTTTATTGTGGGAGGGGGGGTAGGTATTGAGGTTCAATTAAAAACGCTGCAAATTCTTTCACTGGGGTTTATTATTCAAGTGGCTTGCGTTCATGAACTGACCGAAATAACCATGCAAGATTCATCGTGTATGCGAGATATTGAAGAAGCTTCTAGAGGTAGCACTAAGAAGTTCCAATTCTCTGATACATTTATTCCAATCAATATTTGATTGGACGGAAAAATAAATCATATGATACAACGCTTTTTGTTGTATCTTATGAATGCCTTATTGGATGACAAGATATGAGATTCAGTGTTGTTCAAGCAGATAGGTGACATATTTGACGACGTTCTTTAGCTTTGTTCGGTTGACAGCTCTTACCACTAAATTTTGTAACGTCCAAATACCACATGTTTTACAAGCAACGGCATTTTTGTTCATTCCTTCATATTTTATGGAAGAGATTTCCGCCTCCTGACGTTTTAATTATTTTTTCAAGAAGTATTTTTATTGAAAAATGAAGTAAAAACCCATAAAATTATCCATTATGACAGACGCACAAAGAACCACTTTTATAAAGCTATGGAACACAAAAATTGGCAAGAAAGGTTGATTCGGAAGGACAAGGAGTATTTTCAACCAGCATTATGAGAATGCTGGTTGCTTTGATATATTTCATACATTAGTTTAGTTTTCTGAGTTTCGAGTTTATAGTAGCACTAAACGTGAGCTATGCTATGCACTAGTTAAACAGTTGATATTGAATATACCTGATGTCTTCTATCAGGAAATGTAGTTTTCAACGTTCAAGAACAGAAGCACAAGATCGTGTTGACTGTTTTTGAGTCATCCACTTCCCATGGGTTTGAAGGTTTCTGTAGTCACCAGTCTCCATAAATATGTATTTGTGGACATTTAAAGCGGCAGCGCTGTCAATGATGACAAGGGCGATCGAACATCCGATTCCGTCTTCAGCTATTGCTCTTGCTTCCTGTCCAATTTAATGTCATGTATCCACAGTCGGCCCAAGATGGTGACGGTCAGATAGCACTGGAAAGAGCTCCTTGTATGGGCTATTCTCACGAGAATATCGGCTAGATATCTAATTTTCTCTGTTCCACCGACCCTGAGCGGTTGTTTTTTTTCCTGCATCCAAGTCCACCTAATGAGGCACGACATTGACCTCTTCGAGAAGGCGAGCAAGTAAAAATGCATGTAGCGGTTCGGACAACCGAGCTCTATCATGTGGTTCCTAATGATTTAACAATAAACTATCCACTGCAATCCAAGTGTAGTTTTTAAAAAATGGACGTGTTTTTCGGCTTTGCTGTTCAATTTTTGCCAGGTTTCGATGCATTTTATAGCAATCAACAGTCTCCAGGTATTCGCGAACATTCATATGAGGATACGAACCCAAACATATGACTCTACATGGGTACGTTAATGTTCACCGATAGTGCTCGAGCTATGTGAACGCAACTATTAGCCTGCACTATCGCACTTGGCAATAATTTCACTGCTTCGAACGAGTAGCTACTTGTCTTCGGGCAGTAAAAAAACGTATTCCTCAACATGGTTTTTCCGTTTCGCTTGGAAGTTTTGCCAGGTTCGGATGCAATCGCTAGCACACAGTGATCTGCAGGTATGAGTATGAGTATGAGGATATGAACCCAAGCATATGACTCTTCATTGGTACATCAATGTTCACTGTTAGTGCTCGAGCGGTGTAAACGCAACTACTAGCCTACAAGTTCCCACCAGGCACTAATTTCAGTGCTTTGAATGGGTACCTAAGGTAACGGTACCGGTAGTGGCCACAGTTAAGAATTTTTTTCTTTAGTTTTGACAATTGTGGGCCAACAGTAGTACTGACTTTCTTCAGGACTCATTTAGAATATAGCCCGACTCTTCCCTAACATATCCATTGCCTAAAACTATCAAAAGAACAATTTTTCCTATTTTTTATTAATTTTTTCTCACACCTTTATTTTGATGTAGTAGTGGCCACATCAAATTACGAAATTTCCAGTAGTGGCCTCGTGCATGTCTCAGTCCTTACGTGTTTAATATCATTAAATTCAATACCAGATGAACAAAATTGATTCTATCCAGTAGAAGCTCTAGGATACAGCCCAACAAACGAGGAAACTAGGGACGGTCATATTGAGAAGTTTACCACAATTTCCAATGATGCTCTGCGCACTCCTAGTTCAACCTCTGACTACAAGATGACATGAGCTGTACCTCCTGCAAGTTTGAAGCCACTAGGAGACCGGGAATCCTTAATTCTCAAATATAAACTTTAAAATGGCCACTACTGGAGCAGTGGCCACTACCGGTGCCGTTACCTTATTTGTCTTCGGGCAGTAAACAAACTTATTCCTCAACATTATTGTCCATTCAGTAAAAGAAACCGCTTATGGAAACCTGTGGAACGTGATATTTTTATGTTGAACGGTTAACAAGCCACAGTTAGGTCGTTCTACTACACAATCCATCCATATTCTTTTCGTATGCTTCTTCGAAAGAACATGTAAATACGACTCCGAAATCCCAATCCGAATGCTCCTCAGAGAGCTCCGCCCTCCTCGATTCACAATTTTTTGCCTAAAAGTGTCAGTCCGAGCTATCAAAAGCAGTTGGTAACATGGAAATGAACATCACGGTGATGAAATCAACTGTAAAGCTTGAGTAGCTGCAGATGTTGCCAAAATTTGTTTATTGGCTTCGGGTCTGCTCATCAAGTTTCACCCTCCTGTGCGCTGTCCACGGTAATCGGACAAAAAATCCCCTAGGGCGGACAAAAAATCCCCAACTTCGGAAAACTGGGGCTGAATCACAGAACAGGTAACGCATCTATTTTCCAACTGATCTATACTTTATTAAAAGGATTGATGTAGGATTTTTTTTTGTTTTTGAGATGCGAGCGTAGCGAGCATCCATACGAGCTAACTATATAGGTAAAGCATCTATTTTGGTTTATTATTCAATAATAAACCATTGTTATCGCTCTTGAAAAAAAAAATGCTAACCCCCCTGAGAATTTCATGGTTTACGTTCCAAAGGGTGTAGAATCCGAATTAGAAATCCACACTTTTCCGTCCAAATCCATTTTCACAATATTATACTCTGGGAACAACAATCATCGAAAAATGTTTGGCTGGATTCATCTTCGATTTTTACAAACGATTCGAGAATGTGTGGTCATCCACCTCTGATTGTTTGGAAAAATATGTGAAATAAAGTCAGCAGTTTTTGCACGGACTCCCACAGCCGGCGTTCGTGCGGTAATTCCAACCGCAGGTCTCGTTTAGCAATTCAAATCATCAGGCAAAATAACTCGGGTGCACTGTCTATTTCTGAATTCATTGCTCCTTGTATACTAAATACTTAGCAACTTGCTCAAAACTGTCTTCTCAAATAGGAGTTTTGCTGTTATTCAAATTTGAATTGCTCTTCCTTTGACACGTATTTGAAACGCTGCTGTGGATTTTCAACGTTGAAATTATTTTTGGCTCAGATAGGCTTGGAGATGGTTTACTACCGGAGATTGAAATCGACAAATATATCAAATACTAGAATAGAATATAGAATAGAACAGAAATGACGTATATTTGGATAAAATACAAAAAAAAAAAAAAAACATGCGCAGAGGCTACTATTGACTCGGGGGTCATGTAACTCATAGGGGACCATCTACACATCAAACCGAACAATCCCTGAAAATTCATCGAAATTGGTCAACAACTCCCGGAGTTACGCGCGTAACAAGGATTTCACGTTTGCGCATGCGCAGAGGCTATTATTGATCCGGGGGTCATGAAACCTATAGGGGACCATCTACACCTCAACCCGCACAATCCCTGAAAGTTTCATCAAAATCGGACTATAACTTCGTGTAGTTTTGCCCGTAACAAGGATTTGCTGACAGACAGACAGACACGGAACCAAAATTGTTCAGAAAGGTCTAAAACGCAAAATGCGAGTGGAATTTTTGATTTAGGAGACAACAAAAATTTCACATTCAGAAAGTAAACACAATGCTTCCGCTACCTTGGTAGACTCGAAAGCAGTAACATTATTTTTCAAATAAAAAAGAAAATATCTTCTTCTTCTAAAATGCGTCTACAATGCAATGGTGTACAACCGTCTGCAGAGTTCGCCCCTACCATACATCAATAAAATCTGTCAACAATTACTTCGAAGCGGCTGGTAAGAAGTACGTACATATACCAAACATGTAGGTATATAAATCGAGTAGCCTAATAATATAGTTAAAAATAAATGAATTTATCTACCAGAAACCTCCGATACTTCCCAGCATATTTAATAACATTTCCTAAACTTAACCAGTAACTTCCGTTCAGAAGACTTATTTGTAACCTCATACTGCAGAGCACCCTTTCCAAAGTATTTATGTCGGAATTCAGCTAAAATGGGGCATCTACCAATAAAATGAATAAGATTCTCTGGTTCGTTGAGGTTACACATTGCACAGTTAAATGTACCTACTTACTATCAGCTCGTCGTGGCATACAGTTAAGATCCACCAATTCACCTCGAGCTTTGCAGATATTGCTAACTAACTAAGAATCATTCAATTTCATATAACTGCGGGCAATAATATCAACATCAAGCGAGGCATAAACTCTACTGGATTCTCTGGCTTGTTGTTTGAAATTCTCAGTATTTATTCTGTTGACTTCTTCCGAAATTCTGGAGACAAGAGCTTGGTCTAGGTTTTCAATACCAACAGAATAGTCCTCTAAAACGTTTTCTTTTAGATGTAGCCAATTTTCGTACCAGAAACATTTTCTTCTAATCACTTCTAATGCTTGGAATTTCGTTGGACGGTGATCTGCCAAGACATGACTTTTTTAATATAATTTAAATGCAGTCTTAGCGTACATGCTGATAATTTGGAAATGTCAGTTTTGAGATGTAGCAGGTAAGTAGGGCTGTTTCATAACAAATGACAAACTCTTTTGATGAAAAATCGAACCAATTTTTCTACCACTTCGTGTTCTTCATATCCCCATATCTGTGCCCCATAACACATAACTGATCTTGAGACAGCTTCATATAATTTCACTTTGCCCTCAAATGGCATATCATTATAATATATCAAATACTCTGGTTATGATATGGGCGGATTGGGCTGTCTACCTTGGGATCTCTTAAGGCGTTGTCGGAGCAATTTCGAAGAAGAAAAAAGGGGCATGAGCGAAAATTGGGGATCGATACTTATCAATCCGGGCTGGATCGGATCCTCTTGGGAGGAAAATCGAATTTTCCCGGGTCGAATGTTCAACCTATGTTTACTACTGTCACGTGACTGTTTTGGATCAATCAAGATCAAATCCAAATGCAAACGATTGCGTTCTGTATCATTCCCCCACAGTGTCATTGATTTCTGTAAATACGAAGCAAACAAGGTTTCAGATTCTTATCCAGCACCTGGAAATGGCGATTTAGGTGTAGGTTTTATAAAAATTGAAGATAATTCCTTACGAATTTTCATGAAAAATGCTATTTTAGTTTTTTGTCAAAAAACGGACTTCAGATTCGTGTATACCACCTCGAAATACTCCCTCCCATTCTACTTTCTGCTTCTCTTTTAATACGATTAAAAATTGTTTATTTGTGGTGAATTTTCATGAAAAACCTCGATTTTAGACATGAACAAGTGTTTTTATCGGAAACTGGACTTCAGATTCGAGTTCACCACTTCAAAATAGCACATCCCCTTAGGCTTAGGTTGTATAACAATTAAAATAGTGAAAACAGTTCATTGTTGACAAATTTTCATGAAAAACCACAATTTTAGGCATAAAGAAAGTGTTTTGTTAATAAACGGACTTCAGATTTGTGTTCAGTACCTCGAAATACCATAATCCCTTAGGCGTACGTTTTATAACAATTAAAATAGTGAAAAACAGTTTATTTTTGAAAAATTTTCATGAAAAACCACGATTTTAGGCACAAAGGAAGTGTTCGGTCAAAAAATGGACTTCAGATTTGTGTTAAGCACCTCCAAATACCATACCTCCTTTGGTATTGGTATAGGTTTTATAACGATTAAAATAGTAAAAAATGTTTTATTTTTGACTAATTTTCATTAAAAATCGCGATTTTATACAAGATATAAGCGTTTGATAGAAGTACGGACTTCAGATTTATGTTTGCACCTAAATGTATCCATTAGGCGTAAGTTTAGATTGAAAATACTCTATTTCTGACGAATTTCATGTCAAACTATTTTCCTAATGACACTTTCCAAGGGGTGTATTATTTCTTCATTGACATAGGTGTCCACGACTCCCGCACAGTTATCTCCTTAAAAGTTAACTCCTTAGAAAGTAAAGTTGGGATTACACCCTCATCCTTGGAAGAATCGTGATTTTGTGAGCAAATATTGTAAAATTTGTGGTGCAAATTGTACAGGGAACGATTTTATTGTTAGAATTTTAACCTCCGTATCCCAAACGCAAACCAACATACAAGTGCGGTTGGTGAACGGGAGAAGTTATTATTTCATCCATTGCAAATTGTGTAATAAACTCACAAAAAAGTTTAACGATAGTCCCGACATGTGCTAATAACCGGGGGAATTCTTTGTTTTTAACGATCGGTGCCTTGTCAAATGTATAAATGCGAGGAAGTAGAATTGTTTTAGTGCGTACGAACAAATATTTGTTGCAGAGTCCGAAATGGCAGTTGATAAGGAACGAAGGATAAGGAGATCCGAGTAATTTTCCTGCATCTCACTTGAATTTAGCGACATTAAAAAAATTATTTTTCCTCGAATGACTAAGTCTGCCGAAATAAATAGGTTCCTAAAATTAGCCTCCTTGGATGATTGTTGCAACGAATTGCGGTGGTACGTGACGCAAATCGTATAAAACAGGATTTCCTTGTCTAAGGTACCCTCCCTGAAGTTCCCAAGTACGTACTTGATTTGATCTCAGAGATGTCAAAGAAGACAATTAATCCAGAATAATTTATCAGATAATTAATGCTAATATATATAATTTATTCAGTCAAATAACATTAATAAATATTTATTTGTGTAGATTATAAATTGGGATTGTAGACGTTTGGATTGGTGACCTTCCCAACGATAGTCTTTGCCCGTGTTGTTACGTCTTGGCGATTCACCCATGGATTTAATCTAACATTTCATTGCACTGTATAATCTCATCTTTAAATCTGACACACGTTGCTACAGAACATTATTAAGGACTTGGGATGTGTACCTTTCTCCCATTTCACTTAAACACGTCACTTGCACTTCATACACAATGTGATTCCATACCCTTCAGGCGTCGAGTTTGTGAGGGTGGATAGTTGCCCCTTCCATTGAGCTGAATGCAGTAATGCCCGCTACGCTCAGAGGATGATCTCCCAAGGCGACGGATTCAAGAATCGGGAAGGGCCAACAAACCTGGTCCATCACCAGGTCCCTCATTCACATGATCTTGTACTTTGGCAATTGCTCCTTTTGGGTCTCCTTATTCACACGGTCCAGTTGAAGTTCACGATGGAGAGCCTCATTTCGGTTGTACCATGGTGCATCTTGAAACGTTGAATCTTGACAGATTCAAACAAGAATAGACATTGGTTGGAGCTGTGCAGCCCCACAATTGCGCTACATACGTTCTATCTGGCTTCAGCACTTGATTGCAAAGAAGCAGTAGCAGCTGTGGATGGCCACTTGATTATCCTATGCATACTTTCAAGTTTCAATGGAAGCTCAGTCCTTCTCTTTATGATGTCTCCCTTCCACCTGAGCTAGATATTCTTCTTCATTCGCTTAGGAATCGCCTAGTTGTTGAGGAAATTAGGGATGCAGTCGATCTTCCTGTTGGTAAAATCAAATTGCACCGATTCATCCAATGTGAATAGTCTTGATTGAAGGGGTGCAGATGAAAAACAACTATTTAGTTTACCTTAATCTTCTCCATTCCTAATTTGAGGAATTCCCTTGGACATCCTCGTCTTCCATTGAAATAACGTGAATTCAATGGTGGCAGCCCCACCGAGATGTTTAAAATATCTCCTTGCACAAGTTTTTCTTGAAATTCATAAACCCTGCCTTATTTATTCATAAATTACTGTTTGTATTTATATAAACAGTGTTTCTATTGATGAGTATCAAATTCCATGAACCGCATCTAGAATCCATGAACAATATGGAAATATTAGAGAAAAAATTTGAAATTAATAACAAGGCTATTGCTTAACTTTGATGTTATGATGATGAATGTTAAAATCTCAACAATTTTGCTGCCCCGACCTGGGCAACCTGAGATCAACCGGAGCATGACGAATCCTCGTGTTCGCTAAGAAATCCGTACCATTCCAGTTCGGGAGATTGGAAATTTGGAAGAGTGGGAACAGAAACAACAATAACCAAACAGATTGATAGGATATCGATGAAGCTGATTTTAAAAGGATAAAAGCTTCAATAGCCACCTCGACGGGAAAAGCAGTGCGTGTTTTACAGGTGATAGAGCGATAATTGAATTTCAGGAGATATGCATAGACCACGTAAATCGGCTCTCATCCAAAACACCTATTTGGATTGATCAGTTGATGATATTTGTGTGCCTCCTCTACATCAGTCTACCTTTCGCTACTTTGTTTAAATTTGGATTTGGGGAAGTTTTAACCCAATACGAGTGCTAAAGAACTTGATAAATTATAGATGTTTTTATTTTGGGGGGGTAATGTGGGGAAAAAACGCTGCAAATTCTTTCACTGGGGTTTATTTTTCAATTGGCTTGCGTTCATGATTTGAATTCCTACTAAGCTTTGGAGTCTGCGTGTTTCACTGGTGATAGAGCGATTATTGAATTTCAGGTGGCACACAAATATGATCAACTGATCAATCCAAATAGGTAGGTATTTTGGTCGAGAACAGATTTACGTGCTCCATGCATATCTCCTGAAATTCAATAATCGCCCTATCCTGTGAAACAAGCACACTCCAAAGCTTAGTAGAAATTCAAATCATGAACGCAAGCCGATTGAATATCAAACCCCTGTGAAAGAATTTGCAGCGTTTTATTGATTAGGTTCAGGTATTTGTCGCATTCTCCACAATTGACCCTCAGGCGGGATATCGTTTGTACAAGGGATTTATCAATGCTTTTTTTGCGAACCATGGCAGTTGTAAGGGGTTGGGTTGTATCCTCTTATAAAATGGTGCGTTATTGGAGCGGTCAAATCTCATCTTCCACTTTTCCTTATATTTTTTATTGATATACGGGATAAAGTCTTCGGCCATGATGAGAGAATTAAGCGGGAGTCCATCAGTGATAGTGGGAGTCCATCAGTGATAGTGGGGGTTAGATCCCTCCGGAGATTTAAGGCGACAACGTACCAGGAGAAGGTGCTCCCCTGAACCGCCGTACTTCGCAGTATCCGTGACGCACTCGGGAGAAGTTCGGAAAAAAAGGGGAGGGTACGCTAGAAATTGAACTCGTGTGGAGAGTGATCTAGAAAATGGAACTTGATCTTCAACTCTCTCTGCGAAGTGGTCAGCCCCCTCGTGCCCAAGTGTGTCAGGCCTGCGTCCGGCTCCGCTCCCTCATTAAATTTATTTTTCGATTGGCTTTCCGTGTTAGGCGACGGAAGGTGGCAGAGAGTAGGTGGTGAAAATATTTGGTTTTTGGATCGATTTAAAAGACATTCTTCCTTATTTTGAATTCAGAGGGATCGGAGTTTCGTTCTGTAGCTCTAAATCTGAAACTTCGGAGGAAACCGGTTCTTAAACAGGCAAAACTAATAAATTAAACATGTTATTAGTTACCATGTCCAACCACCAAAACTAACTAGTCTTGGTATATTATCTTATGGTTTATCCGAAATAATACGACGGCCCAATGAACACCAATTTCTTCCATATATGCAACCACACTACCAGTAGAGATGAATTGATTCAATGTTTAATAAAGTTCAAGTAATGCAGCATGATCGTATGAGTGAATTTTCTAAATTATCGTTTTAGAAGGGAATAAATTATTTATGCTAAAATGTGCTTAGGTTTGAGCATTTTGATGTCAAATGTTGGTTATATCTTTTATGGCAGAAGAACTCCTTTTTTTAAATGCCATTTCTGTTTATTAACAGAAAGAATAATTCAACATGTTACAAACAAAGTAAAGCAATTCGATATTTGGAAAAAGAAAATAGGATAATTTGAGGCCGTCACTGGTCTCTATAATTTAAAGAAATAAAAGTAATATTTTAAAAGTATAATTACCGCGAACAAATGAATTCGTGCATTTTTACGATTTTTAAAGTGTTGCAATCGATTTTTGCTTATCGTACTTGAAATATCATACTTCATTGTACTTAAAATCACAAATCTGTCATTTTTAGCGTTCTTTTAAAACCATTTTCTTGTTTTTGTTTTGTTTTCAGTACATTTTTTTTGCAATTTACTCAATTAAATGTGGTCAACAAATGCTGTCAAACGGACTCACTTATTCTTTCTTGGAATTCTTTGATTTCTTAACGAAAGAACAACGGTTTTATCTCAATTATTTTATCTAGGATGTCACACACACACACACACACACACAATTATAGGTATACATATACAGTATCGATCGAGGAATGATTTCAGAACACCTCAAAAACAAAATTCAATAAAAAGAAGTATTTAAAAAAAATTTAAATTACAATAGCTTCATTTTTCGAGGAAATTTTCTAAAAATGTAACGCCATGAAATGGAGATTGATTTACGACGAGGAATCACCTAAATCTCGAGAAGTACTACCCAGCTAAAACATAAATGTTATTGCAATGATTATGGACTTGACGGTTTGGCCGATAATTTCTGCTTTTAAAATGAGTAAAAGATGAAACTCTACCATACAAATTAGTTTTAGAGGATAATTTCTTCTTGAAAAGGGTAGTTGCTCTGTTCGAAGTACTTCGGTGAAATCATTGACAAAAATTCAATTTGCTTCTTCAAAGTGGAAGAAGTGAAGAAAGTACCAGTGACGCAGCATAACCATAGGAGCGAATTTCCGTATTATTGTCATTTTCATCCCATTTTTTCGGAAATTTGTATACAAAGAAATCGTTAACTATGAAATTTAAGGTAAACAAAGTTTTTCAAATTATATTACGTTAAACAAACCAATTTTTATAATTGTTTCCCAGTTTTTACATTGATGTTTATGTATAGCATCAAAATATAAATACATTTTGCTGTACAATTTTATGAACGAATGAATGTCTGAAACTTTCAATGTAAGCAGACTGTGAATTCGGGTTCGTGAACTAACGTGATAAGTAATTGGGGTGTAAAGTTGAATACAGTTTTCGTTCAATCATTAACACTGTAAAGATCCGTTCGGTTTATCCTTAATTATCGCAATTAAAATGATCGAAAATTGTGAAAGGGAAAAACTTTTTATTCGCCGCGATCGCGGGGGTGAAAGCGAGCGGCACAATAGAGTTCTCGCTTGAGCACAGGAGCGCTACCTGCCTCTACCTGTACACGCTTCTCTGGTCCCTCTAATTGGTCCTCAATTAAAAAGATTCTGGTTCGTTACCCCTTCTTGGGTACCGTTCATCAAATTTAACACATCCCCTCCTTCCGATCCTCCTCCTGTAAACCTCGTTTCTCACGAGTCTTCTTTTTGCATTTTCTGCCTGATCTTGAGCATCCAGAGAATGAACAAATCCGTATCATGGTGTGAAACGTTGCAAATTCTTTCACTGGGGTTTATTATTCAATTGGCTTGCGTTCATGATTTGAATTTCACTAGCCAATCATGAAATTCAAATCATGAACGCAAGTGAATAATAAACCCCAGTGAAAGAATTTGCATCGTTTTTTTATTGAACCTCAATACCCCCCCCCCCCCACAATAAGAACATGCCTACGTTTTCTCTATTTGGGAGAAAATGCTTAATTTCAGGAGGCACACAAATATGATCAGCTGATCAATCCAAATAGGTATTTTGGTTGAGAACGGATTTACGTGCTCTATGCATATCTCCTGAAATTCAATAATCGCTCTATCACCTGTGAAACACGCACACTCCAAAGCTTAGTAGAAATTCAAATCATGAATGCAAGCCAAATGAATAAAATTGAATAATAAACCCCAGTGAAAGAATTTGCAGCGTTTCATGCATATCAGAATGCTTCAACTCGTGTATCGGCTACAAATCCTTTTAGGAGCTCACTCCAGTATCCACATTCACTACATCACTAGGTTACTGCGATCAAAACAGAAACAATGATAAACCGAAAAAACCCAAATGTTGGCACTATAAATCGGGCCATAGATCGGGAATGGTTTGACCTACGGACCTGGGGAGGGGCTCATTCGATTCCTCATGGAATGTTCTTCAAAAAAAAGTCCAAATTTAGGCCGCCTTGACTTTTTTAAAGGTTTTTAGGGATTTTACAAAACTTTGACAACCCCGAAGGGGCACTTTAAATTAAGTGAGAGTGCTGGCTAAAGAATTGGGATTTCGGACCAATAATGATTTTTCCTGAAAATTTCAGATATTTTGCTTCAGCCGTTTGGGAGAAATCGTGCGTACGGCGCACGACGTACGGCGGACGGACGGAAAAATTTGTATTGCAGATTCGGATTCTACACCCTTTGAAACGTAAACCATAAAATTTTCAGGGGGGGGGGGGGTTTTTTTAATTTTTTTTTCTTTTTTCAAGAGCGATTACAATGGTTAATTATTGAATAATAAACCAAAATGAAAACGTTTCTCTTTTTGACCCTCGAGTAATAGATATCGGTTCATACGTAGGTATGTATGTAGTTCCTTTATAGCTCTACAACGGTGCAGGGCACAAGAGTTCAGTTGAAATGTTTGCTCGCCTAGATCAAACTTGGTGTTTATTTTCATTGTAATATTAATATTTTATTCTTTGCTCAACCAATTATTGGTTACTTTCATTAATTACGACGGTAAAATCTTAACACTTTCTAAAAAGTTGTTAAAATCCAAATTTTGTCATACATCAATTGGAAATGTTAGCCGTTTCGATGAATTGAATCCCATGCCGACCATCCAGGACCCCATAGGTAATTTTTTATCGAAGTTCCTTAAACTTTGCTTCAGTAGTTTGGAAGAAAAGCTATCTAATTTTTTACTGTGTTTTTCAGAATCTACTTATCTTGAAATGTGATATGAACAATGCGTCATTCTTAGTTGATAATGAAGATTAATAGTGTAAAATAGTTACCACTAAAAACTCAATTTCATATTTTTTGAGTACTAACTTCGATTTTTCTTCTTTTTTCAGATATATAAGTGGTTCGTGTGGTTTGCAACGGCCGCGAGGTCATCCAACTTCCCGTTTCGCCGGATTGAATATTCACCCTAATACGAACAAGAGGTGAGTCAACGATTAAACTATTAATACGATTCAACTATTAGGTAATTAATAAAATTAAACTTAAGGTGCTGTATGTATAAAATATTGAGGGATTTTAACAAAGTAATGAATGTGGTAAAGCTGCAGAGATTATATCGGTGAAAGCTTTCCAAAAGGGTGCCATATCATAGGTACGTACACGATGTCCGGTAATGACAAGGAACAGCCATCTGCAGTTCCAAGTGGCCACCGTTTACACATTTCAGCATCTAGAACAAAATAGGATTCGGCTTAGTCTGGTGATCGGGATGGTCTAATTTTCTTGAAATTGGTTTCCTATGATATTCGAATAGACTTAATTCATATGTCTGTTTTGTATTTAAGGAGGAAATCAGTCATAGAACACGCTGTGTTGCTTTTGGTGAGAGTTGATAGGTAAGGTTAGTCATATGGGTGATTCCTATTTTACGGGACAATCGCTGTCCTTCATTGATAAATAATTTGCTGTTCAACTTTTTTCAAAAATTATTTTTGTAGATTTTATGTGGTAACTAGGCCTACTCATGGCTGTCATAAAGTTCGGCTACTCTTCATTGTACATGCCGGTAATTGATTGAAATGAACCTATAATCTCTTCGTCTTGAAGAATTTGAACTTGATCCGAAATTTTATCCGCTCAAAGTACGTTTTACCGGAAATATTTCAACTAGTATTTTTTTAGAATTAGTTACTGGATGTTAGTGCGCTTACAAGTGGGACTAACTTTTAGATAGTCTGTACGAATCAAGTGCTCAAAGTTTGTCCCAAACCTTCTGTCTCATTGTCATGGGTTTGAAGGAAATCATCGTAGCTCTCTCAAATGAGGGCATTTTTTGGCAATTCAAAGTTTTTACAGCGTTGGTAACCCTGCCCTTTGAGGAAACACCATGCTTCCGCCATTTCTATACAGTTGGGGCTCAAAAATGAAGTTAGCCGTTTGTAAAACAGGTGTGTACGTTTCATACTTCTCATTGTTATGGGTTTGAAAATCACTCTTAATCAATCTTATTGATTCGTTTAGCATTCATTTTGGGATAGAGACGTAAAAACTCTATTTAATGCAAGTTTCAATTTCTATAAGTGTTCATTAGACTCCTAATTGCAGAAGGTTAATGTTGATTTCTCATTGTCGTGGCGATTTGAAACTTCATTGTTGTGGCTACACAAAAGCGGTCATGTCTGTTTGAAACAATTTTTTTTCAAGTTTGTTATTTGATACTAAATAAATACTAATATTAAAATGTGATGCTTGTTCTTGCACAAAGTCAGGAAAAACTGAAATCAGATATCTGTCTCATTCAACCTTACCTACACATCGTTTACGTAATTCTATCGTTATTTGGTTGACAATGCTCATTGTCATGGATAGATACCATTCTCGTAACCTATAAAATTTTAAAACCTGAATTTTGAGGAAACAAACGAAAATCATGCTTGGTTGTACATCACTATACCATTAGAGTAACATCTAGATTGTATAATAAAAAAATCATAAATTTAGGAGAACAAAATTTTTTAGTCGGAATCAAAACCTCGATTGTCCCGTTAAATGAGAATCACCCATATACATCGTGTAAATTTCAATTTAAACCATTAGAAAGAGCGTTAAATTTTCTTTAATTTTCATTCCGTAAATTTTTCTCCTAAATCACGTCTTACATGGTTTTCACTAGCGTAAACTTGAATTTTCGTCAACCTTCTGCTTTTTCAACGATTTTCAATGTTGATACCATAATGCCATCTACTGGAAAATGGATATCGAACGCTATCAGCTGCATGGCGCAAATCGTTTTGATTTCGGCTCATTTCGGCCAAGACATGTTGATTCGTTCAATTCGGAGAGTTTTAGAATCGCGTTCATTCGATTCAGCGAGAAAAAATACGTAGTTACGTCCATCTGCCCCTTTCAATTTCCGAATACCCTGTATTGTGGTGGTTGTTGTAAGTCAAATCAGGTCGGGCACCTTTAAGTTGGACAAAAGACATCGAAACTTGTTCAGGCTCGTATACAGGGTGTCTACCTTTCAGGTGGACCAAACTTTAAGGATCGATTCTACAACTAATTTGCGACAAAAAATGCCCCTTAGACTTTTTTTTTAGAGGCTTCGTTTCCGAGTTATTAACGATTTAAGTTTTTTTTCGTATTATCGACTTTACTTCACTAAAACAGCCATAACTCCCTTGTTTTTGGAGTAATCTCAAATTTGAGGAAACCGTTGGAAAGAGCATTAAATTTCCTATCCGTTTAGTGTGAAACGCTATTTTTTAAAGCCATTTTCTGAAGTAAAAAAATAAGCCAAAGTCAAAGTTTTAATTTTTTTTCGAAAATCAACATTTTTCAGGCTAATTTATAGCCTGTAATAAATTGGAATATTGGTGTGCACTCAACGGAAAAAACTAGCCCAAGACCTCAGCTTTCCAACGGTATCATCATTTTTCTCTTTACATTTGAATAAACCTCGTAAAATGACGTTTTGATGCGAAAAAATAAGGATTTTTCGTTAAAAATCGCAATTTTTCACAAACATTGACTTTTATCCGATATGAGTATTCTTCATTGTACCTATTAATTTTTCCGTTGTGATTCTTCATTTTTTTAAATCCTGAACCCAAAAATGGTGACACTTTTGAACCATCGCGGCCGCCTCAAAACGGACTAATGCGATACCTGTCTACCAAATGAAAAAAACGGTTGAGCGAATGAAATACGCGTACATTTTCTCGGAAAAATACGAGTTTCATTTTTTTTCATTTCATATCACAAAATGAAACTAAAATAAAATAAAAATGAAACTCGTATTTTTCCGAGAAGATGTACGCGTATTTCATTCGATCAACCGTTTTTTTCATTTTTTAAAATTGCGATTTTTTACGAAAAATCCTTATTTTTTCGCATCAAAACGTCATTTTACGAGGTTTATTCAAATGTAAAGAGAAAAATGATGATACCGTTGGAAAGCTGAGGTCTTGGGCTAGTTTTTTCCGTTGAGTGCACACCAATATTTCAATTTATTACAGGCTATAAATTAGCCTGAAAAATGTTGATTTTCGAAAAAAAATTAAAACTTTGACTTTGGCTTATTTTTTTACTTCAGAAAATGGGTTTAAAAAATAGCGTTTCACACTAAACTGATAGGAAATTTATCGCTCTTTCCAACGGTTTCCTCAAATTTGAGATTACTCCAAAAACAAGGGAGTTATGGCTGTTTTAGTGAAGTAAAGTCGATAACACGAAAAAAAAAACTTAAATCGTTAATAACTCGGAAACGAAGCCTCTAAAAAAAGAAGTCTATGGGGCACTTTTTGTCGCAAATTAGTTGTAAAATTGATCCTTAAAGTTTGGTCCACCTGAAAGGTAGACACCCTGTATATCGAAAAACAGCTGTTTTAGCTGCAAATACCACTTGTGTAAATTTATTTCTTTCCTATCGTTTCACACTCAGGCTTTCCTTTCGAAGTACAAACTTTTACTCAGCCTCAACAAACTAAGGGTACTTTCCCCTTAGTTCGACGATACGAACAAAGAATCTTGTTCTAATGGAGCTCTATAAACGGATATTCCCACTTTCCTCTAGTCTGAGTTGGTTCGACGTTCAGTGGCAAACCGCAAAACAACCGAATGATGAGGAGCTCTAGCGGGTACCAGAAAAGGCGTTGCCTCATTTGCTACCGAGTCCACATTCCGAATCTGAGCCGTCATTAATGCGAATGCCTCGCGAGATTTCACTTTGCCATACACAAATGAGATTTTAGGGAATTTTAATGGAGTGTTGGAAATCACTGAAAACCCATTTTCATTTCAAAATCTCAACAAGTTAGACGCCTAGATTTGCAAAATCAATCTTCAAAATCAGTTTCGTGTCGTCACGTAACTTTTTACCATGAAGTTGAAAATTTTGCTACAAAAGATAAGAAATATTTCATTATTTAGGCCCCAATTTAGGTTTCCTATTTAATGAAATTTGTCATTATTTAGACAATAATGTTGCTTTTAAATTTCCTGGAATGTAACCATCAAAAAGATTAATCAGATTTATTCTGCTCCGAATCATTGTATTTTGTCGTAGACAATACTCTCAGGATTTTGTTCTGACAAGTTTGTATTTGTTAGTCTTTTTTAGATCAAATGCACAGCCCCACAGTTGAACCCGTATGTCTAAATAGCGTGTAAAATGTGTTTGTAGATAAGCAGTTTATTGTGAAGTGAAAGAAGGGAATCCGCTCTCAGCAGCCAATACATTTTCCTGTATTTAATCTTCAGTTCTTCCTTTTTCTTCTCGATGTGACGATTCCACGTCAATTTAAAATGAATCGAGAGTCATGCCCAGATATTTCACAGTGTCAGAATATGGGACTTTGTTTGAGTTTAACACAAGTTCTGGGGCATTGATTTTTCGGTTGGTGAAGTTACTGTGAACTGACTTGGACTCGTTCAGCTTCATTCTCCATTTCTTGGTCCAATTTGTAATCTTGTTGGTGGCCTCTTGTAAAATTTAAAGGGTACTATTTGAAGTCGAATTACTGATAATGTCCATTAGAGATAGTACCTGGCTGTGTCAGGTGGCTATCATTGATCTTCCTGCTGGGGTTATGTAATTCAAACTCACTAAAACCTCACCTTCAACATATTACATCAGGTACAGTACTGTAGCCCAGAGAATGATTCAAGCTGTGGAACACCTCAGCAAGTTAATAGGCCTTCTAGGTTATGGACTCATCGTTCTCTCCAAAATGAGTTATTTCACAATCATCAACTGGTGTACTGGCACCAGTCATGGTTATTCAATGGGAAACTTGATTGAACACTTCTGTATTCAGGAACCTGATGCGAAAACCCAACTTTGCATATCATTACAGAACGGTTTATTAATTCAGTATTACTTGTAGAAAGTACTTAACACAATAATAATTGCTGTTTGGTAGTTTTAACAAGATCAACTCCTTTCTGGTAGACTGGTGTCGCATGATACTAGTTTAATGATTGTTTGGAGATATAATAAATTGATGACTCTTCTTTTTGTTGTTTTATGATCGTTCCGAAATTTGTTGGACAAGCTGGGGAAAAAATTGTGGCTCTAATAGCACCACCTGTTGTATCAGGTGTTAAGGTGAATAGAGAAGATTGAAGGTTGTCTGGGTCACGAAAGCGAGGCATCCATCCGACTTTTGGACCAAGAAGTTTTCTCGTTCACATTTTTTGAGGCAACTTTTTAATATCACGTCCAGATATTCATCGGCACGAGTGACCTCATCATGAACGATTTAGCTAACTCCTGGTCGTGTCATGAAGAATGTCCAAGTGGTTACTTCTGTAACGTGCTACGTGTTAGTTAGTTGTCAGGTGGCAGCAGGTACCTTTTTGTTGAGGAAAATCCTATTTCAAACTGCTGGACGAAAATATATGATGGATGTCTTAAATTGTGGCATATGAAACCTAGAACTTCGTATGTTTCCATCGCAGCTTTTATTTAACAGTCGATTAGCAAATGAAATAGATTCTGAGCTCTATTAGCTGATCAGAGTAACTGTCGTTACAGTTCCGGGAAACACAAATTTCAAATTTGTAGTAGGACTACATTCCTGACAACACCGTCAAAATTGCTTCAAACTGTTGCCTCTGTCAACGTATTCGCATGCACAGGAGCTGTCCCACTTGCGGTGACACCCTTAAGCAATCATTATTAGACCATTCTCTAACTACCCCAAATTTTTAGAAATTATAAGGTATGAACGTTTGAACTCCTCCAACTACATTGAAACCATTGGTGGCAGAGGTGAGCGAATTATGTGGTTTATGAAAAGTAACACCAGAACATTTACATCAGTTTCAGCACTTACGTTGCTTTGTGAGCTCTTAGCCTCTTTGGTTTGGTCAGCACCTGCGCTATGCCTTTCATACCTGCAGAATCATCTTCTCCTCAAATGCTGGAGATGGACGATAGACAGCCTATGGTGTGTTGTTGATTGTACGTTCTTCTCAGATCGTTTAGATGTTATTGTTCGTTGAATTTACTGAACTGTCCAGACTCGTGACTTCTTCCTGGTTCATCGGTTGTCTGCGCGGCCCGAATATCCTGCTTTACCATCCTTTCTGTAGACCTCTCAGCAAACTTACTTATTGCTCAAAATGAACCTCGTTATTGATTTCTTCTCGATTTTATTGCTACACCAAACATGAACTGTTGCATATTACCAAATGATTCGCTAATTATAATTGGACTGTGCCCAAATGTATAAAAATAACTCAATAAACACGTACTACACCATAAAATACCATCATAGGGAATCTTACTCTAACAAACTCTGTCGTGTAGGCACATCAATGTCAGAGGGACGTCGAATGTCTCATTAGCTGTTGCCCGTTCCTTCTCGAAAATGATAGTCAATCACCTCGAGTCCACTTTTTATTATCCTTAATTGTTGAGCCATTGCGGGTCATTAAATCATCAGGAAAAGTATTTCAAGGATTACCTAAAAATAATACGAGTAATAGAAGATTCTCTAGGGCCTAAGTCGCGCAATCCTTGAAAATAGCAGAATAATAATTGTAAATAGTTATTAAATTCTGGAAGCCAATTGTCACGAATGTGAATATTTCGTTGATAATTGAAACATACGACAAGTTTTCTGTTATTTTAGAATTAGGGCTTTGCGTAGTAGGATATATTCTTCGACTTTCTGCTAGAATGTGTTTTTCTCTCTATCTTGTTGGATACAAGCTGTCATTCTTGACATTTTTCTCAGCCACTTCAAGTTAGGTTGGAGGTTGGGAACATGAAGGCTTTAGAATTATCAGAATAATAAATAGATACAGATCATGGGAGACGGTTGTCTCTCAAAACTTCGGGCTGGGATTGAAAGAAATGAGGTTTCTTTGTTGAGAGTAAATATTGCATCGCAGTGAAGATCCCTCATCTCCCGTGGATATTCCCACAACAAAGCGTTTTCTCACAATAAATTCCTTTCTTATACTGTATAAATAACGCTATAGATTGCCTTACCGTATGATATAAAATCGACTCCATGTAAACTGATTTATCCTCATGATTGCTGTTTACGACTAATGTTCTTAAAAAATAGCTAAGAGGGATGCAGTGTTTACGAGTATCGTTTTGCGGCCTTCTATTTAAAAACGCCGCAAAATTCTTTCACTTGGGTTTATTATTCAATAGGCTTGCATTCATGATTTGAAATTCTACTAAGCTTTGGAGTGTGTGTGTTTCACAGGTGATAGAGCGGTTATTGAATTTCAGGAGATATGCATAGAGCACGTAAATCTGTCCTCAACCGAAATACCTATTTGGATTGATCAGTTGATCATATTTGTGTGCCTCCTGAAATTCAATAATCGCTGTATCACCGGTGAAACACGCGCACTCCAAACCTTAGTGGAAATTCAAATCATGAACGTAAGCCAATTGAATAATAAACCCCAGTGAAAGAATTTGCAGCGTTTTCCTGAAAATTTCAGATTTTCTGATTTTTCCTGAAAATTATCAGAATGCTTCAATTCGTGAATCGGCTACAAAGCCTTTTAGGAGTTCACTCCATTATCCACATTACTACATCACTACGTCACTATTTTACTGATATCAACACAAAAACAATAATAAACCAAAATAACGGGAATGTTGGCACCATAAATCGGGCCATACATTGGGAATCGTTTGACCTACGGACCTGGGGAGGGGCTCATTCGATTCCTCGTGGAGTGTTCTTCAAAAAGAATACAAATTTAGGCCGCCTTGACTTTTTTTGAGGTTTTCAGAGATTTTACAAAACTTTGACAACCCTTAAAGGGCACTTCAAAGGGCGTCGTCGGAACAACATGGATTTTTCCTGAAAATTTCAGATCTTTTGCTCCAGCCGTTTCGGAGAAATCGTGCCTACGGCGGACGGACGGAAAATTTTTTATTGCTGATTCGGATTCTACAAAACGTAAACCATGAAATTTTCATGGGGTTATTTTTTTTTTTTTTTTTCAAGAGGGATTACAATGGTTTATTATTGAATAACAAACCAAAATTAACATAATTGATGCAATTATCAATCAACGTATTATGGGATTTTCCTAGCTATCTTGTATTTGAATTTTTGATTCAGTCGTTGATATAAACGCCACCCTTATTTACTTATTTTGATTCATATCACACTCATCTCTGGCGATGACTGTCCCAGGATGTTTATTTAGAACGCGAATGCGAAAACAGGACGACATCCTCTCAGAACAATCCATACTAATACGCCTCATCGTTCCTCTTCTAAACAACCTTTATTTTCCAAGTATCTTATTGAATATTCATGATGAAAGCGGGGTCCGAATTTATTTGGGGTTCCCACATTCAGGTAAAGAGTTCACCTCAATCTCACACCGTCTTGCTTGATTGATCCGCTCGCTGTTTTCATCAAGTTACTTCTCGCCGAACTATTCTGCCGAATACTGTGGACAACTCAAGTTCCATGCATCCAATTCCATGGATGTTGCCAATGTCGATTGGTGTTATCGAACGTCAAACCTAACCCTTCAATACGGTTTAAAATTCAGTTGGTGAATCCTCATTACCGGGAGCTAGTATTTTTCTCCCAGGTGTTTTTTAAGAGGAAATAAGTTTTCGGGGCAGTAGACCGACGGTCTTGGAGACGCGTAAACTGCCCCATGTCAACATTGTAGATTTTACGACCTTCATTGACGGGACACTTATGTCCCAGCGTAAACCTAGCTCATCGGAAATCTTGGACAGGGTATGATCCTGCCGTAATACTAGAGCCACTAAAGGTCGGACAGCATCTTTTCCCCAGCTACTTTTTTGATTCGTAACTCTCAAATTCATCAACTTAACCTTTCCTTATAAATACTTACCCCAATTCTACGCCCCAGTTTTTAATTTCTACATATTTTTGTTGACTGGAACATATGTTGTCCCAGATTCCCTCCGAGATTTCCCATATTGGGACAGCTTACGACCCAGCCGGCTTGAAAGAGACGTGGTAGTAACCATTTGGTTATTCAAAAACAGTTTGCTGTTCAGAACTTTTCATTTCTACCTATAATAAATACTACGTTAATGATTTGGTTGGCCCATGATAACCTCACAAACTACCGTCAATTCCATACAAATTATTTGTCCGACATAACTCGAAACTCTGGAATATTAGGCTGCGTTATTGTTTAATGACGTAAAATATATAAGTTATATGAATCAGAGAAAGTACAAAATCAACTTTGCACTCACACAAGTTGCCACTACATCCAGTTATTGATTGCAAATTGCTTGCAAAGAAGAAAAAAGAAATATCAGAATTTTTTGGTTTTGATTCTATTGATTGTCTGTAGAGGGTGGAAAACAAAGTCTAGAACTAAAAATTCTTTCGCATGTTGTTCATTCAAACAGATTGCTTGCTAGGCCATATGAATTTAGACGTATCATTTATGTTGGGAAAAGCTTTCAAATTACGCGGTAAATGGGGAGGTTCATTATGAGATGTTATGTTACTTGTCAGCAAGTTCTTTTCCCGTTCATTTCGTACTTGATTTGATAAGATAATTAGAATATTGTTGTTTATAAGAAACTAAATGCTCATTTATTGATCATTATACTGGTTTAATGTTGGTTTATTGTTTCCAATAATGAACCTTTGCAATTGACTGAGAAAACTTTAAACCTCCTCAAAATTTGTTGTTTTACGTTTCGAGGAATAAAAAAATTGAATGCGAATAAAGTTCTCAGAGCTGTTCAGTCTTTAATCATGTTTATTATTGTACGTTTCGCCCATACATCGTAGGCTTCCTCAGCTAGTTTTTTCTTAATTTTTGATAAACATCGGTCTTTCTAATTATATTCTTATGACATCTATGTTGTTTAAATCGTCATCGACGTGATCATTAAAATTTTTATTATTTCTTATCATAAATATCCTCTCGCTAGCTACGTATATTTGTATGTTCATATTGCAGCATTGGTAATCCATCAGCAAAGTAATCAACTAGATCTAAATTGTTTATATGTGCTATCACAGTCATCAGTCTTGCCATTTTTTGCATACTTTGGTCACTTTACCTTGGAAAAATGGTCACACCATACCCCAACAACTCAACCAAAAATTGAATGAAGAAACAATCCGTCCATCTTTTCTCAGAAACTACTAGATCGAAGTTAATGAAAATTGGGTGAATAATCACATATGGGGAGTAGTTGAAATTTAGTTACCATAAAGAACGAAATTGAAGGCCCAAATATTGAAAAAATCAATATATAAATCCAAATATCACAGCTTCAATGAATCCCCAGAACTTTGATCGAAAAATATAACGTTAAAACGAATGTGAATATGAACACGTGTGTGGAAAAATGTGGTAAATTGGAACGAAAGAATCAGGTGAATTGCAGTGCCGTCGTCTTTTTTCAAAGTGCTCCTTTAGAAATCGAGTTTTTCATCACTTTTGTTATGTGTTTGTGAACAAGTGGAGCGTGGATAGGTGTCTTTATTTTATAACGTTAAATTCCAGAGGTTCTACTCGCGGATTTTTACGTCTGCGTCGATATACAGTCCATTGCACCATCGAAGAGATTCAGAAATAGCTTTTTTGACGTATTGTGGGGGCTAGAGTAATGTTGTTGTTGACGATTTCAATTCGTTCCAATATATTTAATTTTAACCCTCCAAAGACAACGTGACCCTTTAGGACATGATAGATAACGCGGGGTCATTTTGACGCAACATCACAATGAAGGGTAAGGCTTGTCATTCAAAACATGAGAAACAATTCGGTTCTATTTCGGTCATAAAACAATATTTTTAATCAACTATAAAGTAATTATTATTAAAAATCACAAACTAGTTGGACTTACCTTAAGTACTCCTCTGTCACAAGAAAATTGGCTTACGTTCATGATTTGAATTTCTACTAAGCTTTGGAGTGTGCGTGTTTCACAGGTGATAGAGCGATTATTGAATTTCAGGAGATATGCATAGAGCACGTAAATCTGTTCTCAACCAAAATACCTATTTGGATTGATCAGTTGATCATATTTGTGTGCCTCCTGAAATTCAATAATCGCTCTATCACTTGTGAAACAAGCCAAACTGAATAATAAACCCCAGTGAAAGGATTTGCAGCGTTTTTTTAATGGTTATCAGGATGCTTCAACCCGTGTATCGGCTACAAAGCCTTTTAGGAGTTCACACCAGTATCCACATTACTACATCACTACGTCACTAGGTTACTGCTATCAAAACAAAAACAATTATAAACCAAAAGCCCAGTGAAAGAATTTGCATTGCGTCTTTTTTTAATGGTTATCAGAATGCTTCAATCCGTGTATCGGCTTCAAAGCCTTTTAGGAGTTCACTCCAGCATCCACATTACTACATTACTACATCATTAGGTTACTGATATCAAAACAAAAACAATAATAAACCAAAATAAAGCAAATGTTGGCACCATAAATCGGGCCATACATCGGGAATGGTATGACCTACGGACCTGGGGTGGGGCTCATTCGATTCCACGTGGAAAGTTCTTCAAAAAGAGTCCTAATTTAGGCCATTTTTAGGCCAATAAGGAAGGTTGTACTTAATATATTTTTTTATCCACTTACATTGGTAATAAACCTACCTATCAGTAGGTATAAATATGTACTGTATTTCAAAAGTATAAGTAGTTGTGTCAAAAGTAGGTTGAATACCTACCTAAGTGGGTAGGTATTCAATAATAAAAGTAGCAAGTATTTATTGAAGTAGTAAGTAGGTCTAAAATAATACATAATAACATTTTTGGTCATTAATAATAGGTAATGTTGCGTGTTACTTAAAAACATTACTCTAACTTCACATTGGTAGGTCCTTTTTTCTTAATACTTAATACTTTCTTAATACAGAACTCTTAATGAAGTATGCCGGGTGGGTTTTATACCAATTCTAGCGATTGTATACCAATTTTTTATCACCTCGGATCGTGCCAGTTCAGCTGCAGCGCGGAATAGCTGAATGGTCCTGCCCTGACGTGATCTGACCTTGACGTGACTCTGACCTGACTGTGGTCTGACTTCCCCGCTACCGCAAGTGTGAATCCGCCTTTAAGCTATTTTTCTAGGGAATTATTACTATTAGCAAAGTAGTTCCTATATTTTTGATGATTAAGACATGGTACTCTGTTTTCAAGTTTATTTCAAAGGGTCTTTTGTGAAGTTGCGCCAAAAAGTAAGTGTTTTCGAAGTTTTTGGGCTCCTAAAAACTTGGGCTTCGAAAACACGAAGTTTTCGGGCGCCGCGGCCACACCCTAGTCTCCCTCCGCCGGCCGCCTCGTATAGGAGATCGGGCGGTCTCGACCAGTTCTCTCCTGTCTGTGTTCGGGCGCGCGTCTCCGGCAGTCTACTCCGTGTCGTGTTCGCGAAAAAAGCCTTCCATCTTTATCTTACATCTATTCGGAACGTGAATCTTCATGGATTGGTGAGTACCAAGTATTTTCCTACAAAATCTCTAATCAAAAATCATATACCTACGCTGAGATTAGGTAGGTGCCGCATGTTTAGGAAGTCCCATGCAATGATTGATCAATAGAAGGATAGGTAATAGATTATAATTGGTCTAGTAGAGGTTGTAGTACCAGCTAAGCCCAAGAGGAATGAATAACATGATACAAATCCGTTTCAGACTTTTCTCAGACCGAATTCGTGGAAAAAAACCAAAGGTTTTTCTTTACTCTGATAGTACTCCTATTTCCTCTCGAACCATCTTCGTTCTTAAAGTTTTATTATGCACGAAATAATTCGATAGTGTGATTGTAGCTTAGACTACCTATGAGTTTAACGATTATCCGTAGTTGAACACACACTCATAACACTTCGGAACAGGCAGCATATCGAAAATAGTTCCCTGATTATACGAATATATTCCAACTTGTCTATTCCCACAATGTGCAAACACGTTCTTAAATATGTATTATGCACGTATAAGTTCACTAGCGTGATCGTTACCTACAATACCCATGGGCTTAACGATTATCCTTAGTTGAACAAACACAACACTTCGAAACAGCCAATATATCGAAAATAGTTCGCTGATTATACGTATATATTTTAACTAGAGTATTTTTGCTTCCGAGTCTACTAAAGTAGCGGAAGCATTGTTTTCACTTTCGGAATGTGAAAATTTTTTTGTCTCCAAAATCAAAAATTCCACTCGCATTTTGCGTTTTAGACCTTTCTGAACGATTTTGGTTCCGTGTCTGTCTGTGTGTCTGTCTGTCTGTGTGGCTGTCTGTCTGTCAGCAAATCCTTGTTACGGGCAAAACTACACGAAGTTATTGTCCGATTTTGATGAAATTTTCAGGGATTGTGCGGGTTGGGGTGTAGATAGTCCCCTATAGGTTTCATGACTCCCGGATCAATAGTAGCCTCTGCGCATGCGCAAACGTGAAATCCTTGTTACGCGCATAACTCCGGGAGTTCTTGACTAATTTCGATGAAATTTTCAGGGATTGTTTGGTTTGATGTGTGATGGTCCCCTATGAGTTTCATGACCCCCGGATCAATAGTAGCCTCTGCGCATGCGCATACTTGAAATCCTTGTTACGCAAAAATTCCGGGAGTACTTGACCAATTTCGATGAAATTTCCAGGGATTGTTCGGTTTGATGTGTAGATAGTCCCCTATAGGTTTCATGACCCCCGGATCAATAGTAGCCTCTGCGCATGCGCGAACGTTAAATCCTTGTTACGGGTATAACTCCGGAAGTTCTTGACCAATTTCGATGAAATTTTCAGGGATTGTTCGGGTTTGGGTGTAGATGGTCCCCTATAGGTTTCATGACCCCCGGATCAATGGTAGCCTCTGCGCATGCGCAAACGTGAAATCCTTGTTACGCGCATAATTCTGGGAGTTCTTGACCAATTTCGATGAAATTTTCAGGGATTGTTCGGTTTGATGTGTAGATGGTCCCCTATGAGTTTCATGACCCCCGGATCAATAGCAGCCTCTGCGCATGCGCAAACGAAATCCTTGTTACGCGCATAACTCCGGGAGTTCTTGACCAATTTTGATGAAATTCTCAGGGATTGTTCGGTTTGTTGTGTAGATGGTCAGCTATGAGTTTCATGACCCCCGGATCAATAGTAGCCTTTGCGCATGCGCAAACGTGAAATCCTTGCCACAAGCATAACACCGGGAGTTTTTGACCGATTTCGATGAAATTTTCAGGGATTGTTCGGACTTATTAGGTTTTTTATAGTTTGTTCAATAGTTGAACATGCCTACCTTTATTTTCTCAAGTTATGCTCCTGCATAACAATAAATTTACCCTAATTCAACATTTACTTCGCCTAATTGAACGAAGTTCTTTAGTCAATAATAATTTTCAATGATCTATACAGTCATGTTATGGATACGAGGAAGCTATGTGCCACACCCACTTGGCAGAGGTTTTTTTTTTTTTTTTTTTTTTTTTTTTTTTTTTTTTATCCAACGCCGATAGGTCGTTGCCATTTCAACATTGCCATTTCCCGTCGAGCAGCCCAGTAGAGTTTGCTTCTTTTCTTCCATGGAGTGGAATCGTCTTGAGCAGTTGTGGTCGCGGGTGGGGTTAGTCTATGGCACACGTCGAGATGGCCTATTATCAGATTAATAATGATAATTATTAATCTGAAGATAGGTATTCTTAATATCTTTATAGAAAAGAAAGTAAACTGGTTTGACAGCAACTCAAGGCCCCAAACCCCTCCCGTTTGCTCCTTTGAGTCAAATGAGCGTTTTCCGTGTCCTCGAGTCATTTTGACCCGTACGTTGTCTCTGGAAGGTTAATAGTCAGAGAAATATTTCGTCATACCAGGTAACATATAGGCCATGTTTTTGTTGCTCGCTCAGTAATGAGCTAAGACGATTTCGTATTCAAGATAAAGAGAATTTATTTTAACATACAAATCACGCTTAAGAAAAATATTAGGTGGGAAGTGAACAATGAAGTAAATGAGTATTGAAGATCAGGACAATTTCCTAGATAAAAAGTTTTCAAATACGTTTATATACCTTTAAGAAGGTAATTTAACCAATTCTTGCAATTATGTGTCCCAAGAATATGATTTTATCATGCTTCCGAATTTGGTTGACGAATCACGTGAAACCACACAAAATACTCGATCCTATGTGGTTCTATGTGTGAGAAGACCGTTTCAGGAGTCGTCACTCGCAGTCGTAATGATTTTCTACTTTTATACGGAAAAAAAATGTGCTGATTCATTTTTCTGTGTGTAATTTCCCTCGAAACCTAAATCATCTGTTTTTTTTTCGTGTGAAATGAACGGAGAAAAATCTCAACAGTCGCTCGCCCGTCATAAATGAAGCGCCCTTTCTCCGGTTGACGGGGAAGACGGTTTTCCCGTTGTAAGTTGTGTGGGAAGTTCGAAAAAGTTTTCGCTCCATTGTCTCTCCGCCTCCTTAATAGGTTAGAGGGGAGGGGAACACTTGTCATGATGTTTGGAGTATGTAGTGAGTGACATGGTACTTTCTAACTGACATGATGTGAAATGAACTCCAATAAAACGTACTTGCTTCGGTACTTGCTGCATGACTTCTGACATTTTATTCGTGTATGTGATCTTGAATTTCAGGAGATATGCATAGAGCACGTAAATCTGTTCTCAACCATAATACCTATTTGGATTAATCAGTTGATCATAGTTGTGTGCCTCCTTAAATTCAATAATCGCTCTATCACTTGTGGAACACGCACACTCCAAAGCTTAGTAGAAATGCAAATCATGAACGCAAGCCAATTGAATAATGAACCACAGTGAAAGAATTTGCAGCGTTTCATGCATATCAGAATGCTTCAACCCGTGTATCGGCTACATAGCCTTTTAGGAGTTCACTCCAGTATCCATATCACTACATCACTAGGTTACTGATATAAAAACAAAAATAATATTAAACCAAAATAACGCAAATGTTGGCACCATAAATCGTCGTACGTCGTAAATAGGTCGTACGTACGTTAGGTTGAACGTTCTTTAGGTATCGATACCAAACTGTTTCTGACAATGCCCCCCAGATGAAGGACAATGCCGAAGAGGACTCCCACAAGTATCGAAAAATATCTATGTTTCCTATCGATATATGTAGGTCCACGCTTTCGATGTGTGTTCGAATGTGTTCTGTCCTAGTTTGCTGGTATGGATGCTCGCTTCGCTCGCATTTCAAAAACAAAAAAATATCTTAAATCAATCCTTCTAGTAAGTATAGATCAAAATGAATCATGAACATATCGATTGCATACTTATTTCTGAGTATCTATCCTCCCTTGTTGGCTGAGTTTACTACTTCCAAATTCCACGTAATCTGAGGGTCTGGCTGAATTTTCCACTTGCTGCAGGGGTCGGATTAGGATTAGGATTTGGGCTGAATTTTCCACTGTTAGAAGGGATTTGGCTTCAATCTTCCATCGCCCCTTCGTTGAAATAGTTTGCAGAGTATTATTCTTGCTTCGTTTTTCTGCATATCTTCAATTAATCATTTAGATTGAGCCCAGGTGGTCTGGTTCCACCCAAAATCCGTGTATATCCTCGCTGATTGTTGGAGAATCCGAGCTTTTCCCCTTGGCATTGTACGTGAAAGTCTTACTCCGTAGCACTCATCAAATGTGGCTTGCTGATTTTGAGCATTGGTGTAGGGTATATTCGGCGAGATGTATAATGAATGACATTCAAACAAAAATCATATTCATAAAACATAGGTACGTACGCCTGACACGGAACTCAAATGATTGAACACAACAATGTATATTTGTACAATTGCCAAGTAAAATGAACTGTACGGGTTTCGTGGGTTGAGTGCTTGTCTGTACTCTTGCGGTTACTCTGCGGTTTTCTGAAGACCTCTGGGTCTGGCAACGCCGCCTCAAATCCGAGCCTCCAGGTAGTGGCCTGATGGCTCCCATTGTACCCTAATTACGGTGCGATACTTAAATCTTACGCAATTCAAATGTGATCTAATAGTTAATTCGATCATGACCATCACCAGAATCGTGATGTACATGAAAAAAGGGACACAACGAGTATAAATTTGAACTGGAAAAACATACCTAGACGTTATGTAAAAACTCGTCAAGCTCAAACAAAAATGGGTTTTTTGGCATGTGGGGTTTCGTGTTCCATGTAATTTTGGACGCTGAAGCGATTTGAGTGGGTCCCAAACCTGTGCGATTGACCCAGAGCAAGGAAATCCATTTTCATGGGGTAAAATGGTGCAAAATGACATTATTTCCGTACTTTTTCGAGCCCCATCCCATCTGACAGGGTTGGATCAAAGAAACACGAGTTTACCTAAGTGTAATATAGTTCGACACAAGAATAATAAACCCATGTGTAATCAAATTTGCAGCGTTTTTTGCAATTTATTACACTGTTGCAATACGTCCACACACTTGTTTGATGAGGTGTTTCTGAACCGAATGGTATAAAATTTAGACTTTTTTTCCTCAGAACGACGAGAACATTTTGAATCTCACAAAAAATTACAGTTTTCAACAAAAGCAACTAAAACGTCTTGCGTTAGGAGGGGGAGATTGAAAGGGGCTTTACTGCTGCTAATGAGGGATAGTCGGCCGAGTTAAAGGGTCCGCTGAGGTGTTGCCACCTGATGGCGGGGAAGGGGTTTTCGTCCCTGCGGTCCGGGGTCGCTCCTATAGTGGCAATGGTATAGTAGGTGCTTATCTAATAGTTACCTTAGCCAAACTAAATGCCCGGTCGTGTGTGTTTATATGGGATTACATCAGACTACCACAACTAAACCGATCGTGCGTCACATTCGGTCAGTGACGTTCCAACGGTAAAGCCGTCATTACCATCGCTCAATCCCAATTGACGTGTGCGATGAAAGCGTACCGTCGGAACCTTGCGTTCACAAAACACACTATTAGCCGATGTCAAGCCCTCCGTATGGAAAACGACCGGCCTGCGGCCCGACGTCCTGAACGAGAAAATTACTATGTGCATCCCAAGTGGCTATGGGTGTCAGGAGACCCGCATTTACACATGGGACGCGTGTGCCTCGACATAATCCTCCGTTCCGACTTTTTCCTCCCGTCGTAGGAAAAAAGAATCGAACCTTCTTATTTTTAGTCACGCACTCTTCCCTGACTTTGAAAGGGAGAAAGTTACGACGCCGGGTGGGGCCACAGGGCTAATTACGATCCGTAACAACTTCACTAACTTTACTTCGCTCGTCTTACGGGAAACTATCTTTATAAGGCAACAGCTGTGCTTTCCCAGTTCGGCCGGTGATGTAACGAGTATATTTCGTCTCTGGCTTGTAAAAATAAACGAGGTTTCGACAAAACAAGCCCAATTCTTGTAAAAAAACGCTCATTTTCGTTGTCACTTAATTGCTAGATTATTTCCTCAAATCGGGTTTGTTCCCATAAAGTACAGTACTGACTACTAACCTATAGTTCCTGCCACATTGCTTAACATTTTTTCCTTTATCTCTCTTAGTTGTGAAATTATGACAGCTACGAGATTTGTTCGTGATTTCAACTCCAACTCATTAAAATTGTTCAAAAATTGAAACAAATTCAAAATTAGTATTAATGAATATTTGACGCAGAAATTTGTCATTTTGTTTGGGTGATGATTTTTCCTTATTAAACCTCATTCATTAATGAACGTAAAATATATCTTTTATTACTTTTAATATTCTAATATTTTCGATTTTGTTTCATTCCGTATTAGTGGTTTAGCATAGTATACTGTATTTTTTACTCAACTCCTAATCTCCGGACAATTTCTTTAAACTATGGAGATGGAACGTACAAATTATTCATTGTCAGTAAACGGCATTTTAAAAAAACCCCTAATTGAAGTACCAACATCAAATTTGATTATATCGTAGGTAATAGCGTAAAATTTCCTATCTCCCTGAGAGGAGCCTAACT
This sequence comes from Creontiades dilutus, assembly GCA_031894815.1. Taxonomy (NCBI): domain Eukaryota; kingdom Metazoa; phylum Arthropoda; class Insecta; order Hemiptera; family Miridae; genus Creontiades; species Creontiades dilutus. The sequence continues at coordinate 409,262 of JAVIWC010005181.1, read as the reverse complement.
GCTTTCTATAAGTTGAGCGGATGATGAATGAACTTGAAGAGGAAAAATTGTCATACCTTGAAAATGTCATCACAATCTAAATTTTTGTATTTGAAACATTTTCCATTAATCTCACTTAAACACGCGAAGTTCATGGGGATTCAATGATTATGATTTTCCTTTCTACCAAGATTGTGCGTGTTTTTCAACGTGATAGATGAATGAACTTCAAGAGGAAAAATTGTCAAATCTTGAAAATTCATCACACCACACATTTTTTTTCACTTCTTAATCACTATTTGTATACCGAAGGTTCCGCTCGCAGCTAAACTTCCGATCTCTCCAAGGTAGAAGCATTGTTTACGGAATGTGAAAATTTTTTTTGTCTCCAAAATCAAAAATACCGCAAATACTCCGGCGTTAATGTCTGAACAATTTTGGTTTGTCTGTCTGTCTGTCAGAAATTTTCAAAACTACAAAAGTTATAGTCCGATTTTGATGAAATTTTCATTGATGCGGGTAGGGTGTAGATGGTCCCCTACAGGTTTCATGACCCCCGGATCAATAGTAGCCTCTGCGCATGCGCAAACGTGAAATTATTGTTACGCGCATAACTCCGGGAGTTTTTGACCAATTTCGATGAAATTTTCAGGGATTGTTCGGATTGATGTAGAGATGGTCCTCGTGAGTTTCATAAAGATCAAAATAAAGCGCAAACGTTCTGGCATAACTTTGGAGTTGATGATTGTTCTGATTTCGCCTTTTTGATTGTTGGATCGAACCTGCATAACAATAAATTTACCCTAATTCAATATTTACTTCGCCTAATTGAACAAAGAACTTAAGTCAATAATAATTTTCAATGATCCCATGTTATGGATACGAGGAAGCTATTTGCCACGCCCACTTGTTTTAGCCTGCAGTCTTGAAATATTCTCCAGAATCTCAACTTTAATATTTCACGCTTGAAGTTAACGGGGAAATTGACGTTTGAATGGGAAAAAACGAGGATTTTTCTTGTTGTTCTTTCGGTGACAGATGAGAAATTCGAACATACGATAGAGTCCTTCCTTCATTTATCGCAAATGGTGGATGATTTAAAAACCACTTGCGTAGAATATGTGGACTTCGTGTGAATTTTCACGGTTCATCTCCGACATATAAAGTATTTCGGACGGCAAAACCGCCGGAGCGGGTCGGAGGGGAATGTTGACTTGAGGCAGCCGAGCCGTTGAACCCACGAGGTCCGTGATCTCTTCACAGCGCGTTATGATACCATTCACGGGAGCTTCGCCCGGGCGGTGTTGGGTAACAGGAATAAAAGCGTTGAAACCGCGGGAGAGGCGGGAACCGGAGATTTTTCGGTGAAACCAACCGACAAACAAATGTTACACGTCACTCAATAACCCACAATCAACACAATAAACGCTGAAAACACTCAGTCACGTCAAAACTTTATTTGATTAGCTTAAATGTTCTACAAAATTTCAATGACAATATCAAAAGTATGTAGTATTTTGCTCGGAAATCGAAAGTCACAAAGACATCTGTAAACAAATCAATATAACGTGAAAACGGGAAAGCGACGTAGAAACAGAAGGAATACAAGAGTTTTGTCTACACTATGAAATGTCAACTAAATGATCCCAGGCGATAACAAAAATAAAAACCAACGAACAAACTAATGTTGTAAACAAAGCAAAATAACTTGATAACAGGAAAGAGACAGGCAAACATAAGGAATATGAGAGTTTTGTCTTCTAAATAGTCTCATATGCTTAATGAAAGCGTTAAATCGCGAGACAGGAAAGAACCAGAGGTTTTGTGGTGAAAACAACAAACAAATTAATGTTAAACATTAATCAATTGCCCATTCTGTTTAATAAATATTGGAAACACCCATAAAAGTCAGAACTATATTTCAACACTACATTTCAACAAAATTACAGTGACAATTTCAAACTTCCGAATCCCTTATTTGGAGCATGAGTTTTTATTTTCATCGGATACGTTTCGTCCTTCAACGAGGACTTCATCAGTATTATTATGTCATCAATACATGTAGAGTTCTGGCTTAGACATGGTGGTGCCACACATCCTTTCACTTTGTTTCAATACTTGTAGTATGGGCAATTGAAGTTTTTTAAATGCTCCCTCATCCTTCTTTATATAAAAACTGGTCATGATTAAAAAACTGTTTATATTATTGTTGTTGTCATTAATTTAATTAGTGAAAAAAAGGATAAAAAAGAGAAAAGGGGAGAGAGGAGCTGCAGGCAAAACTAAAATTCATTGCATGAACATCATTTAAAAAACTTCAATTGCTCATACTACAAGTATTGAAACAAAGTGAAAAGATGTGTGGCACCACCATGTCTGAGCCAGAACTCTACATGTATTGATGACATAATAAGACTGATGAAGTCCTCGTTGAAGGACGAAACGTATCTGTCAAAACAGGTCCTCAAAATCCCCTCGATGAATGTTGAAAACACTCATACACGTCAAAAGTATATTTAAACAGCTATATTTTCAACAAAAACTCTATGACAATTCCTAAGTAATGTGGTGTTTTGTTCGGAGATAAAAAATGAGAAGATGGGAAAAAACAAAATAACATTAAAACGAAAAGCGACGTACAAACAGATGGAATATAAGAGTTTTGTCTACTCCATGAAGGAGAAGAAGAAAAAAGTTTATTAATAATATACGTGGTGCAATACAACATCTGCAAATAACAAAATAAACGTTAAGGCATTTGGTATTGCTTCTCATGAAAACAAAAATAAGGAAATCTTAACAGGTATCCTAAAATGAACAAGCTTTTCCTAGTTGCTTAAGTCTCTCAAAAATTGAACTCGCCAACTAAAAACCGCCTGTATCGCCAAGCTGTTCTGCAAAAAATATCCACTTTCGTCCAGTCTGGGCCATTAAGGATCTTGATCGCATCGTCACATGCCAATGTGTTGGTGTTGAAGGTGGCACGCCGGAACTCCGATAGCACCGGGCATATGCAAAAAAATAAAAAAAAATGGATAACACCTTCTCGCTCATGGAGATAGCACAGTGAGCATTCCTGAATTCCGCCGGACTAGTACGGTTTTACGTTAAGCCTCAGACATTCAGCCCGGATCTTAAAGGCCCAACGCACAACCCGCGAAGGGATTCCAGAATCATTAACAAGGCTGGCACACTTAACTGCTGGATCTAGTTCCCGGTATAATTGAAGAAGTCAGATTCTGCAACACGCCTCTGAAATGACGACCTCTTTTCCATCGTGAACGATGCAACCAACCTCTCCATATCTGACTTCAGGATCCGATGGTCAAACGTTGACAAGTTATTCTCTACCCCATATTTAGTACACAGAGTCGCATAATGCTCCGCCCAACCAGCACTGCTCCCAGCTAGCTCAACAGCAACAACTCTAGGGAGGCGAGATTCAGGCATTCTGCAAATTCTAATCAGAATTCTAATTCTCCTTGAAATGTCTACTAAATTAGCCCATCTGCAGATGGGAATAAAAGCTTTGAAACCGCGGGGGAGGAAGGAATCGGAGATTTTTCGGTAAAACCAAGCCACTCATAAATGTTACAAATCGTACAATAACCCACGACGATCGTGATAAACGTCAAAAACACGTCATACACGTCAAAACTATGTTTAAACAGCTTCTTTTTTGTAACTTAATCACAATGACAATTTCAAAGTTATGTTGTGTTAGGCTCGGAGAAAGTCAGGAAAATTAACATCATCGGCAAATAAATCGATATAGCATTAGAAAGATGGGGAAGCCATTACACAAAGAGAATAAATCTAAAATTTGTCCTCCCTCCATCATGATCCTATCTGCTATCGACCTTTAGTTCACCACATAGTAGGTACAGATAAAAGCGAGTCATGGACCATTATATATGCGATCCATGTAGGAGAATATTTATGGACCGACTCTATTTATATTCCAAATTTGGTTCGAGAAATAATAAGAAACACGTTCTTAAAGGTAAAGCCCAATTATAGCTCGTTAATTGGCTCACTAAACATTTTCAATATGGTCGTGGTGATTGATCAACAATAATAATTATTATTATTGGTTACAATCGGTTACTTTCCAGTTTTCTCTTTGATATCTTCTGTTCTTATGGAGCCATAAAATCTTTTACCGTTATCGGAAACCTACCATTGAAAATTCCTTAATTACTGTCAGTAGGAAGCAGTGATTTCACAACGAACGACTCGTATTTGTGTTTTTTATACCAACGATGTAAGTATTCCTGTAGTTGATGACTCCCTGAATTTACCATTTCGACTGTAGATGGTTAATGTAAAGACAATCATCGAACACATTTTACAGTCCTGTTATTTCATAATTTTCTCTTTAGCAAATAATGTGGATATCGAGGTCTGTTAGGACAGAATGTTCAGTTGAGTTTGTTCCAGATCTGTCTCTTAGAAACATTTTTATTTATATTCTTCATTCTCCTTTTCGGCGAGTGCATATTAGAGAGAAGGTATCCTGGAAGATAGGGTGCGTCATTAAGGGTTAAAGAAGTTTTACTGTAGATACTGGAGTTGAATATTGGAAATGTAATTAGGAACTGTAAGATAAGGATAACAGGTAGTAAGAACAAAGCAAGTTCACGACTTTGAGGCATTGGTTGCAGTTTCTTCTACTCAATTGAGCATAGGTTACTGTGATGAGAGATTCGCAACATCCTAAAACAGAATGCACACTGTTTCAATTCTTCCGATGAAATGATGGTTCGTTCAATCGGACAAATGATGGTCTCGAGGTTGGTAACTGATCGCCAAGCAGTTAGCCCCTCGGCAGAAAAGGTCGGCCAACACCATTAGGACGAGGGGCCCTGGGAGGCGTTCTGTCTTTAGGTGCGTTCCAAGAACACGTAAGCAGTCTTTGATAACGGTTGTAAATTGCGACTCGGGAGAACAAGGGTTCCGAAGCTGCTATCTGGTAATCGCTACAAGGGGCCCTTACAACGGAGTAGTGATTCGTAAAACGGTTGATTCCAGTTAACGTCACTCACTTCACTCCGTCAAAATGTCTTATCGTCTCTTTTCTTTTCTCAAGAACAATTATTGTGAAAAAATGGATGCAGCCAGATTGGAGTTCCCACTACAACTTCTTCATGCAATAGGTCTACATCCAAACATGAAATCAAATTTTTGCGAATGGATGACATGCATGTTTGAACGGCATAGGATCCTCACGAAATTAATAGTGGGTGTGGGTAGTGGAGTGACCACATTCATTCCGAATCTCTTAATTTGGAGCGTTATATCTGTTTATTCATGTAGAGACGTTTCGTCCCGCAGCGGGGCCTTCCTCAGTCTTACTATGTGTAACAACTAGCATACTTGAGGCATTGACATGTTGGCGGTACCACACATATATTGTTGTTGGTTACTCTTAGCTCTGTATTTTTCTTTAAGCTTTCCACTCCTGCCTGTCCATGTATTCAAGTTGGTCATAGTATCTGTTGCTCAGTTGTTAATTCTCAACTGCGTCAATTACATAAATAACTTTGTTATTTTTTAAAATCAAAAAAGGGGAGAGGAGCTGCAGCATAAATTAATTTTACTCAATGAGAATTAGACACTCATTAGAGAATTAGCAACTGAGCAATGGATACTATGACCAACTTGAATACATGGACAGGCAAGAAAGCTCAAAATACAGAGCTAAGAGTAACCAACAACAATATATGTGTGGTTCCAACAACATAAATGCCTCAAGTATGCTATTGTTATACATAGTTAGACTGAGGAATCCCTGATGTTCGGGACGAAACGTCTCTACATGAATAAACAGATATAACGCTCAAATTAAGAGACTCACGAAATTGTATCTGGTGTGCATATTTTATTGTGTATATTCAAATATATCGTGGGGTTCCGGGTAAAAGTGACTAAGTAACATTTTTTTCAAAATGAGCTTTTTTTGTCATTCCGGTACTAAGGAACGTTGTATACTGTGTGTTGTTGCTAAGAACGTTATCTTCAAACTGATGTGCAAACTCGACAGTGGGTCCACACAATTGCCAAATGAGGATTGGCACTCGATTCAGGTGTTACACGGAGGTCAGTGTTTTGTTTAGTTTGGAAGTCTTGATAGTACGCTTAAATCTCAAAAATAAGGAGGAACAAATAATAATAAATTAATAGTTATAGTAAGATACACATCAGTTGTACAAATAGATCGAAACCAGTGATAAAACTATAGCGGTGAAAAATTAGTGGCCTCTGTGTTTACATCTAATACGTCGCGGCCTCCGTTTAATACCCGATGCAAAATGGAAATTGAGCTATTGCGCTTGCGTTTGTTGTGTGTACCCACCGGCGAGTGATGTGCAAGAAATACTTGAAAATAAATTTTACCTGCCTGACCCAAAGAGTTTTATGTGACCAAATGGCATTTGAACTCAACCACAAAACACGAGATGGATTATAAATGTACTCTCGCTGGTGCATGTAAATGTTATCAATTGCCATTTGATCACTTTTACTGTGTAAGATTTGTAAGATTGCATAGTGGGCAGGTGAAAATGACCAATTACAGTGATAGGTAATGGATAACCTTCTCTAACAGAAATAGGTATGTCATTGTTGTTTAGATGCTTGGCAACACGATAAATTAACGAAAAAACTATTCAATCCTCAATTTTATGTAACTATACGACTGATTTTCGAAGAATTGAATTGACCAAATGAGTAAAGCTTGAAACTCCAGGCAGGTAAAAATGATCAAATAGAGTTTTCCGAATAAACAGCTCTTATTTAATCTGAAGTGAATTTTGAAGCACGATATGAGAGGAGGGCACTAGCTAACTACCTACAGGATAAAGAAAAATCGAAACATAGTCGGATGAGACATCACACAACCAGTGTTCGTAAGAAGAAAATAGGTGAAACTTCAGATCGCTCCCCTGTACAATTTTGCAAATGTTACTTGGTCACTTTTACTCGGAACCCCACGATATATAGAAACATAAACTTCTATTCGAACAAAAAAAAAATGGAAATTCATACTCTCCAGATATATATAGAAGAGATGGGTAAATAGAAGAGATGGATATCTCAGAGCGGTTATTACAATGCTCCTACATGGAGCAGAGGAGCGAAAATCTGTTGGGCTGCCCTCAAAAAGATGGAATCAATTGAAAAATTATTGAATCAACAAAGGGCGTAGTTGAAAAATAAACAATAATATTAATAATAATGTAAACCAATAAACCTAGATGGCAGTCAGATGTCAATACCCCTGAGAAAATCACTGCACAAAGAAAATATAGCCCATGAAAAATCGGTATACGTGCAAAAGTCCAAATACCATAACTTTGTTACTATACATACCACAAAAGTTTGAACGGGCGAGGAAATGCTTTTTTGTTGAATTTCAACTTTTGCTCAAAGATTCCAACGATCTTAATGAAATCCACAAAACTTAATTTCACTTTTAGATGGGTAAAAGATATAGATATCCCTTAGTCACTTACTTGCTTCAAGATTTGAATCGTACGATTTTGGAAATTGGCCCTGACAAAAACGTGAATTTGAAGAGTTTGAAGTAATTTGTCCTTCCTAAATATTTTATCTGACAGGAACTTGTCTGTAAAGTAGTACTGAGAGGCACTTGAACTCTTCAAAACACTGTTTATCAAGTTTCTTGAGCGAAGAATCTTGTAGCTTCACTGAATGTTGACAAAGATTGATGTCTCATACCAGAAAATCCATATGTGAGGAGCTTACTTCCAAAAAGGCACATATCCCAATCTGGGAGAAAACGTTTTTTTCTCAATTTTCTATCTCTAAATATGAGTTGAATCAGATCCCCCTATCATTTCCGAACTAAACAGAACACATCCACGTCAATTCCGGGGCTAAAGTTATGTGTTTGCATCAAAAGGTAACAAATCCGTCCCCTACATTTTTTTCAGTGCCTTGCAATCGAAATGGCACATATCCTCCGAATTTCGTCAGGCGATAAGTCGTGGGTTTTCAAAAAGGCACATATCCAAAAAGAAGCATTGCGCCTTCGTCTTGACGTTGAATATTTACACGAGTCTCGGTAGATGGCAGGCATGACAAATGGAAATATGGAGTCAGGTAAAGTTTTCAATAAAACCTACAGAATAGAGAATGAATTCTTTCTCTTTCAAAAAGGCACAAATCCATGAGTTTTGATCAAAAGGGCACATTTCCAAATTGAAAATGGATGTACAGCCACGTGTTTTGGAGAAAATTGATTCATATTCTTAGGCATCATCTGTGCCTTCTCACAATTACTCAGATGAGAAACTGCAGAAAAACATCTCCTCTAATCTGCAAATCGGTTTTTTTTTCACTTCCTGAACATTTTATCGGAATGGATGTGTGCCTGTTTGAAAGTAAGCTCCTCATCTAAGGTCTTTGATACTTCAAAAAGGGATGACATTCAATTTGGTGACAGTGGAGTATCTTAATAAAAAAAGGTAGCTGTAAATGCTTGAAACGTTTGAATATTCAAAGGTAAATCTGCTATCTTTATTAAATGTCTTTATTATTTCACATTCTCGCTGCACGTCACCATGCATGTATGTGGAGTCAAACAGAATAATTCCTTCGTTACTTCATTCAATTGGCTTGCTTACTGGAAGCCTTTAACTTTATAAGTTGGTAGATGAATCCTGGAACTGTTAGTCTTCACGCAATTCAACCAACTTAAAAATCGATCAGAATTGTAATTATTCTATCACTTGATGATACCCCTTCCAATCAGACCATGGTCCACCAATATAAATGCCTCTGCTTAAATCAGTGTTGAATGCATTTATAACGTCATTAAAATTTTGTATTAGTTGTATTGGTTTGAATAAATGATTATTCTTGGTCTAAAGCTTACACATATAAGAATATGGATGGCACACCAAGCGAAAAGTGCATCGAGGGATCTCTGCAGGTGCCTAATCCTGCAGGTTTTTTTTTTAATTTTTTTTTCCCAAGAATTTCTCCGTTAGAAACATCATAACAACTGAGCATAGCCCATCAAGTTAATTTACATTAATACAGTAACTACAGTTTGTAGAGGTAATAGCCCAATGGCAACTACTCTATATGATCACTTCAAGCACTTGTCACATTGTCACGCCACAAGGTCGAGAGGTTTTGTTCTATCCAGACGTCGGATGACGTTGCTGTTGTCTAATAATCGTAGAGCTTCTGGGTTCATATGTTGATGAAGCCTCTGCTCGTGTTTAGCGGCAAATAGTTTGATCACCTCACTGACTGGTTCTATCTTGAGGTCCCGATGGAGGTCGTCATTACGTACGTACCAAGGAGCGTTGACAATACTCCTTAGTACCTTGTTTTGAAATGTTTGGATTATTTTGATGTTGGTCTTTTTTGTACAGCCCCAGAGTTGAATTCCATATGTAAAAACTGGTCTTAGAATTTGCTTGTAGAGAAGCAATTCGTTATGTAGGGATAGTTTGGAGTATCTTCCAAGCAACCAAGTCATTTTTCGGAACTTGATGTTTAATTCTTCTTTTTTTTAATCCCAAGATACTTTGCTGTATTGGCAAAAGGAATTTCTCTTCCGTTTAGTATAACTGGTATTTTAGTTATATGCTTGTTCGTGAAATTGATGTGAGCCGATTTCTGCTCATTGAGCTTGAGGCGCCACTTCTTTGTCCAAGTACCGACGTTATTAATAGTCTCCTGTAGTTTCCTACTTGCATCCTCTACTGTATCTCCTACTGCTAGAAGTGCTGTATCATCGGCGAAAGTTGCCACTATTCTGTCGTTATTGGTAGGTATATCACGTGTATACAGAAGGTAGAGCAAAGGGCCAAGCACGCTACCTTGCGGGACACCTGCCCTTATCTTCCTGAGACTGGAATACTCTCCCTCATGTTTCACCCTGAAATGTCTTTCAGTTAGGTAAGATTTCAAGATTTGGTAAGTCTCTTTCGAGTTTGTACTCACGTCCTTGATGCCAGACTTTATCAAAAGCTTGGGAAACATCCAGGAAGGTGGTTGCGCAGACTTGTTTCATTTCCAAGCTATTTTCAATAATTTCAGTTATACGATGAACTTGATCAATGGTGGAGTGTTTTTCTCTAAATCCAAACTGGTGATCCGGGATTAATTCTTTCTTTTGGACAATATCGGCAGGTGACTCAATCAGTTTACAAATCTTCAAATCATCAGCGAAGAGACAGAACTCAACTCTATCCAGCACAGTACAAACGATATTGATGACCAGCAAGAGAAGTAGTGGACTTATATGCATACCCTGAGGAACACCTGATGTTACAGGGAAAGGTGTAGAAATTCCGTCCTTAATCTTCACAATAAGTGATCGGTCGGACAGGTAACTCTCAACCCAGTTGAGGAAACTCCCATGTACACCAAGCGAAGCAAGAACCGACAGAATGTGCCTTATTCAAGTAATGAAGTATGAAATATGGATGGAAGTACTTTTCCTCAGTGTTTTTTGCTCAGAAGTGTTCTTAGAGTGTCAATTTTTTATTGGTTCCATTATCCATTCGTAAGACTCCGTTTTGCGTAGTTAGTTCCAGGTGATTGAAGACCGTCATTACAGATTCCCCCTGACGTCCATTAAGAAACGTCTCGTTTAGAAAACGCACAATTGAGCCTGCGAGGAAACCGTTTTCCCAAAAAGAAACCGATGATTGATGGACGGGCTCGGACGAAAGAATCCCAGTTATCTCGGATATGGGAAAAAAAAGAAGCTCACTTGAGTGAAAGATGCGACAGAATGAAAACGCTAATAGAGGTAGTTAGCTAAGTATGCGAGGAACTGCCGGCCGCGACCACTCGACTCCGCTGCTTTGTCAACTCATCCCGTTTCTCTTACATCGTCATCTATAAATTGTCACCACTTTCTAAAAGTACCCGCAAGTACTTACGTTCAGTCGTAATTGAGACTACAGTACGTCACTCTATTTCTTGCCTCATTCATTCGACTGTGCAGACTTCTTTGGAGTCAATTGTAACTTCGCAAAACTAGAAAGAAAGCACCGCAATAATTGCTCGAGAGTTTTCTTTCTTTTCTCTTCTTCACCTGTTAACGCCGAAGCGTTTCGGTTATTTTATCTGTCTGATCCATCTTGTTTACATAATAAGCCTCGGTCGATGTTGATGTGTGGAAGTGTCTGTGTGTGCTTTAGGCGGGATAAGCTATCGATTTCCAGTCCACCTGAACTTGATAGATTGTTTGAAAAGTTACTAATTCGATTTAAGTCTACTTCCTCCGAAGTAAAGATACAATCTGCAGAATTAAGGCGAAGCCCTGCAAATTTTGTTCCAACTAAACTTCAATTCCCTATTGGTCTAATCTAGTACTTTTTGTCCGAAACATTTACCCACATTCATAATTTTGAATCTCATACTAATCTCAGCAATTTGAGTTATCCCTTTCTTTAAAAAATTAAAAACTGAAAAAAATGCCAAAAATGGTTGGCTGCTCGATCCGCGATACATTTTATCTAGCCTTTTGAAGGCGTTCATGGAACATCCTCCGTAGCTTTTCTGTCCCGTTAATAGTTGCAACAACTGTATATTCTACGTCTTTCAAGATCATCTAAAACATTTCAAATTATCTATTCGTTAGTGTTACCTAGACGAGAAAGCTATGTACCACAACCTACTTAGCAGACGCGATTTTACTCATTTTGGTTTATTATTCAATAATAGACGATTGTAATCGCTCTGGAAAAAAAAAATTCTAACCCCCCCTGAAAATTTCATGGTTTACGTTTCAAAGGGTGTAGAACCCGAATCTGCAGTAAAAAATTTTCCGTCCGTACGCCGTACGCACGATATCTCCGAAACGGCTGGAGCAAAAAATCTGAAATTTTCAGGAAAAATCCATCTTGGTCCGACGACGCCCCAATTCTTGAGCCAGCTCTCTCACTCAATTTAAAGTGCCCTTTAAGGGCTTGTCAAAGTTTTGTAAAATCCCTGAAAACCTCAAAACAAGTCGAATCGGCCTAAATATTTTCCTATTTGAAGAACATACCATGAGGAATCGAATGAGCCCTTCCCCACGTCCGTAGGTCAAACCATTCCCGATGTATGGCCCGATTTATGGTGCCAACATTTGCGTTTTTTTCGTTTATTATTGTTTGTTTGTAACCTAGTGATGTCCGGCCGATAGCGTCGAGTTGTAGTGAATGTGGATACTGGAGTGATAGCCGATGTGAATACTTGTAGTGTAGTTAGTAGCCGATACACGGGTTGAAGCATTCTGGTATGCATGAAACGCTGATAATATATAGGTAAATATTATTCAATATTATTCCTGGGGTTTATTATTCAATATTATTACTGGGCTAAAAAAGTATTCTTTCACTGGGGTTTATTATTCAATTGGCTTGCGTTCATGATTTGAATCTTACTAAGCTTCGGAGTGTGCGTGTTTTACAGGTGATAGAGCGATTATTGAATTTCAGGAGATATGCATAGACCACGTAAATCGGTTCTCATCCAAAACACCTATTTGGATTGATCAGTTGATGATATTTGTGTGCCTCCTCTACATCAGTCTACCTTTGGCTACATCGTTTAAATTTGGATTTTGGGAAATTTTAACGCAATACGAGCGCTAAAGGACTTGATAAATTATGGATGTTTTTACTGTGGGGGGGTATTGGGGTTCAATAAAAAAACACTGCAAATTCTTTCACTGGGGTTTATTATTCAATTGGCTTGCGTTCATAATTTGAATTTCTACTAGTGTGCGCGTTTCACAGGATAGAGCCATTATTGAATTTCAGGAGGCACACAAATATGATCAACTGATCAACCCAAATAGGTATTTTGCTTGAGAACAGATTTACGTGCTCCATGCATATCTCCTGAAATTCAATAATCGCTCTATCCTGTGAAACGCGCAAACTCCAAAGCTTAGTAGAAATTCAAATTATGAACGCAAGCCAATTGAATAATAAACCCCATTGAAAGAATTTGCAGCGTTTTTTCTTTTACTTCAGTTCAGTTCTAGCACAGTTTTATAGCAGAGTCAATCAGCTAGACTTAGCCTTTCGTGAATATGAACAATAAATCAAACCAGTTTTTCTTCTCAATCTGTGGTTATCCCTAGAAATTAAGTTCCAATTTTACTTGGTTTTCTACGGGGAAACGGCTTCATAACGCAGACAGGAAGCGGCGGATAGGAGACACGCTACGGCCACGCGACGAGTCGGCGAGGTTGACTGACCCAGTTGAGTCCTCGACCTTGCCCGCTCTTGACATCGCTGCCTCAGACCGGCTTGAGTCATTAATCCTCGTGAAATACCTGCTCAAGATCAACTTTCTACATGCCGCCGCTGTCGATTTATTGGCACGCCGTGTCACCTGGATTCGCGTTATTTTGCTTAGAACTCCGGGTGGTAGAACTAAAAGTTTTTAGTGGGGCAGATACGAATCCAACTTTCGATAAATAGTCAACAATGGGGGAACTGTGAAATGAACAGCCACTATACGCCTAAAAGTACGACGATACCAAACAGACGCTGTTCCTGAACGTTCGGAAATGTTCAGAAAGTGAATGGGTCTTGAAAGTGTGTGAACACTGCTCGATCTTCCTCGAGCATCGAGCACTCGCGATGGAGCATTTGCCGGTTTTCAACGAGCACCCCGGTTGACACTGCTCGGGCATTCCCGACTATGAGTCGCTCGCGAGCGTTTCGGGAGATCAGATGAGAGCTGTTTGTCGAGAGCTGCGTTATCGCTTCATCAAATCGATAACAATTTACAAAATAGCAAAAGTGAACGTCAAAATGGGAGAGATGTGGCACCTTCAACAACTTGGCTGGAACTATGTTCGGCGACGAACGAGCATCCCTTTGATGATTCGTCAGAAAACCGACATCGGATGGATCAACCTCGAGCTCGAGCAAGCCTTCTGCGCGAACATTGCGCGGCTCGAAGCGACGAAACGAATGATCGTTCGAGTCCCCTGCTCGTGGCAAAAATGAAGGTATGATGCAAAATTCATGAAGGTTGCAATCTGTGCTTTCAATCATGCTTTTATTTCATTCCAAGCATCAATCTTCTTTGATTTATTATAATGGTTCTTGTGGTTGCGTTGCCTCAGCTCTCCGTTCTCTTCGAACAGCCCAATTAATTCGAAGGATTTCTCGTTGTAACACTCTGTTTAAAACTGCATGATAACAAAAACGCAATAAACAGAGAAGGGTAATGAAGATGTCAATGCGTACCAACCTCGACAGCTTATGAATAATGTAGCACGTTTGAACACGAATAACTTCGATGATTCGTCTTGTTACCGACTAGTGGCGGAACGCGTTCAAACGTTCAAGAACGTTTATGAACAGGGTTCGCGAACTTACTCAGCGCTGGTGACTTGTTCACTCCGCCCGAGCATCTTGTTTACGATTATTTGGGAACAATGTTCGCAAATGATGCTCATTTGCTGTAAACGGACCTTGACTGAAGACACGTCAAGCTATTGTTGCTTGACAAGGAAACGCGCAAATGGTCTATTGTCACTTGGGCTCAAGACCTTCGAAAACTTGTGGTTCTACTCATTGGCCGTTACCCCTTGATATCCAGTAATATAGAGTGCCGGCTTTGCTGGGAAGCTAACCACTTTCTCTGTCACTGTGCTACTGCTGCATTCGTAAGATTCTGGATATTGTGCCTTATCTCTTCCGATAATGCCAAAGAATCCCCTTAAAATCTCCTCGACTTTATGAATGAAAAGGTTAAGAAAAATTGCCTGAACTAAAATAGGGATAGTCTCGCAATAGATCGTAGTAGTGTCTGAGACCTGGTTCTCCCTATACTATCTCTCATTGGGGCACAAGTTTTCTGAGATTAGCAAATTTGTTATTCAGATATTACGACAAACTAACAAACTTGATTAAATTATTTAGACTAATCAGTTTAAAACCATACCGATATGAAGACAACATTTGTGGCAGTGAATATAAATTTCTTCTTTCTTAGCTGCATCAACTAAATAATTGAACACCAAACTTAGCAAGACGTTATGTTTATTATTTAAAAGCGAAGAAAGGAGCTAAGAATTGAACAAAATAATGCCAATATCTCACAACATATCCTCATAGTGTTAATTTGGTTACCACTTCCTATGTTTCTTATTATATTAAATGTGTGGAGTTGGTTTAGCTTGATCGAAGTCTATACCAGGTTAAACCATGTGTCTAACCAGATGGTGGCTCTTGGAACAATTTAAAATTCCCAAAATGACAGCGTTTTATACACATGTTTACTTTTGAACAACATCGATTGAGAATATTAATCGATTTCAAATCTTAATTTGATTTCACGATCAGGAATGCCGACCGTCAAACAAAACCAAACCTTGTTGAGAGAGCAATTAATCATTTTTCATCAATTTCAATTCTAAAACCTCCATCCGATTGAGTAGAGATTTGCCTCATTGCTTCCTATTTGCTATCCTACTTGCATTGCTTGGTTTCCTATCAGCTTCATTGAACCTTGCCAATATTAATACACTTTCAAAATGAGCAGTTTTCATAGTGTAGAATGGGTTTTGGAACTGCAATTATGATCAGCAATCATCAGAGTGTTTTATACAAATTTCTTAGACATTGCAGGAAATAGAAAAACATCCTTATCGTGCCACCGAAATATCTATCCGCACTATATCCTCAATGAATCTTAATTGATTTGAAGTCTTAATTTGAGATCAGAGCAAATTCCTAGATCAGGAATGCCAACTATCAAACAAAACCAAACTTTGTTGAGAAATAAATTGTTCAATTTTCTTCGATTTGAATTCTAAAACCTCCATCCGGTAGAGTAGAGATTCCCTATTTGCTTCATTGGACTTGGCCAATAACAATATACTTTCCAAATTATTATTGCAGTTTTCTTAGTGATCAGAAAGGTCATGAACTGCAATTATGATCAGTAATTATCATAGAGTGTTTTACAACTTTCCAAGACCTTTCGGGAAATAGAAAAAAACGCTGCAAATTCTTTCACTGGGGTTTATTATTCAATTGGCTTGCGTTCATGATTTTAATTTCTACTAAGCTTTGGAGTGTGCTTGTTTCACAGGTGATAGAGTGATTATTGAATTTCAGGAGGCACACAAATATGATCAACTGAACAATCCAAATAGGTATTTTGGTTGAGAACAGATTTACGTGCTCTATGCATATCTCCTGAAATTCAATAATCGCTCTATCACCTGTGAAACACGCTCACTCCAAAGCTTAGTAGAAATTCAAATCATGAACGCAAGTCAATTGAATAATAAACCCCAGTGAAAGAATTTGCTGCGTTTTCCTGAAAATTTCAAATTTTCTGATTTTTCCTGAAAATTATCAGAATGCTTCAACCCGTGTATCGGCTACAAAGCCTTTTAGGAGTTCACTCCAGTATCCACATTACTACATCACTACTTCACTACGTCACTAGGTTACTGATATCAACACAAAAACAATAATAAACCAAAATAACGCGAATGTTGGCACCATAAATCGGGCCATAGATCGTGAATGGCTTGACCTACGGACCTGGGGAGGGGCTCATTCGATTTCTCGTGGATTGTTCTTCAAAAAGAGTACAAATTTAGGCCGCCTTGACTTTTTGAGGCTTTTAGGGGTTTTAAAAAACTTTGACAACCCTTAAAGGGCACTTTAAATTAAGTGAGAGAGCTGGCTCAAGAATTGGGGCGTCGCCGGACCAACATGGATTTTTCCTGAAAATTTCAGCTTTTTTGCTTCAGCCGTTTGGGAGAAATCGTGCTTACGGTGTACGGCCGACGGACGGAAAATTTTTTAATGCAGATTCGGATTCTACACCCTTTGAAACGTAAACCATGAAATTTTAAGGGGGGGGGTTAGAATTTTTTTTCAAGAGCGATTACAATGGTTTATTATTGAATAATAAACCAAAGATCCGTATCACGCCACAGTAACAGCCATAAGTACTAAATGGAACCCGAAATGAGCCAGTTTAATGATGTTTTGTTACAACATGGCGCTTAAAAAGTGCACTATCCTTCAAAAAAGTTATATTTTGAGAAATTATGTGGATAATGTTGCTGGAAACTGAAGTTGAAAGTAGTTAACTATGTATTATCGATTCCCAGTTGTTTCACCTGACTATCTCATTCCTATGTAGTGTAGTATGGCCATGTAATTATCCATTAATTACAAAAGTGGGTAGCAGGTACACTTACGGTGTTTTCTTATCTGTTATTAGTTTGGAAGGAATAACAGCTTCAGTGAATAGTTTTCGCGACCAGCTGCATTCGCCGAACCAGCTGTTCATTTCTTTCACTGTTTCTTTCTCAGGTTCTTCGTCGGCCTCCCACTGAGCACTTGTGTGCTGCATATGCGACAGTTGACTTGATTTCGGCCGTTCCATGACGATTCAGCTTGAAGTCGACTTAATCCGACTTGAAGTCGGATTCAAAACTTTATTTTACCAACTTTTCGATTGAATCGATATTGGTGTCCACGAAGTTCAGCACCGCCAGACATACCCTGAAAAAGTCATTATGATTCAACTGAAAGATATTAAGGAAGAAAATTTCGAAAATCACAATAATCACACTATATAAAGACGAGCTTATCAGAGTATATCCACTTTTCAGAGGGTGGTAACGCTGGGCGGGTGGAATTCTCGCCCCCGTCTCCCAGGGCAACCGACGTGCTCCCCTCCTCGGGGATTTGGGATATACGATTTTTTGACTTTGCTTATTGTTATTATACTCCCTCATTGTGTTATTCACCTATTTCTTTTTAACTTGCGTAGCAGGGCCATTAAACTAGTGATGGTAATAAAAAGCTTTCATTTTGTTGAATACATGTTTTGATGATGCTTAGCGCAGACCGAGCAAGCAATGGTAGACATCTTTGCTGGTACTAGAGCGAATATCTAAATTAAGTCAAGTAAATGAAAAATAACAACAGGCGCGCGCTGTGCGTTGAGTTGTAAATGCAATGGTGGCATATGCTGAAATACACAATAGCTTATGACGAAAACACCTGTAAGGATTGCCATCTTTAAAGAATATTTTAGGGTGATTCAGAATTTTGTTACGCTTAACATTAGCAATAGGTTATTATTTGAAATAACAAACAATAAGATTCCTCATTCGATTCCTCGTGGAAAGTTCTTCAAAAAGAGTCCAAATTTAGGCCGCCTTGACTTTTTTTGAGGTTTTTTAGTGATTTTACAAAACTTTGACAACCCTTAAAAGGGCTCTTTAAAGTGAGAGAGCTGGCTCAAGAATTGGGGCGTTGTCGGACAAATATTGATTTTTCCTGAAAATTTCAGATTTCTTGCTAGCCGTTTGGGAGAAATCGTGCGTACGGCGGACGGACGGAAAAATTTGTATTGCAGATTTGGATTCTACACGGCCGAACAATCCACATGTAATCCAGAAAATGCGCATGAGCGATTCGAAGTACTGATTGTCAACAAAGAACAAAGCTGAACAGTGAGGGCACGGCTACCTTTTTAGCTCGAAAGCAATTTGAAATCACTCTGGTCCAGGAGCAAACATACAATACATCAGCCGTTTGGTAAATTTGAATGCTAGGATTCTTCTGATTGCCATTCGTATTCGGGCATGCAAATTATGCTTTGGTTCGTAAAATTGTAGTCTGCTCGACGCATAAATTATACCTTTATACCCTCATAACGTGAAAGTAGTGCATCGTGCAAAACGCGGTGAAAGGTACGAACCCGATCGAAAGGCGGCGTGTTTACAGCTCCATAAAACATCCCCATGGTCTCTAGCAATCAAAGCTTCTTGTCTTCAATATAATAAAATGGAAAGAAATTCTTTTACGACCTAAGTTGTCTGCTACGTAAATTGCGTTTCTCCCTCTTTTCTCAAAACTCGGTGAAGGTGAAAGGCGAAAGAGATTGAGATGCAGCGTTCCCTCGTGGGACGGGTTTTTGCAAAACGCGTCCCGTTATCACCGGAAAACCGGTCTGATTGCTCTCCGGGCGGTTTTTTTTTCTTTAAAGGATCACAGGAATCACGGAGGAATGTAATGACGTTCCAGTGACCTTCTCAATCTCGGGTAACGAATAGGGGGCATACACCGGCGCCTTAACCAAGGGAAAATGAACCGTTTCTGGGGGTGATTTAGCGATTTTAGCGTGGCGGAGAGGTGCAGAATCATGGTTGTTCCTTTACGACCTAATTTTTATTGCTCGCCTGTTTTCTTGCCTGTGTTTTTTCCATGTCTGTCTGTCAAACGTGACACGACGTTCTTACTTGTCCCAAAAGTGAAGACTATGGAGTGAGCAGTGACTTGATGGCATCTTGGACTGAAACAAAATGTTACACAACGTTCAATATTTAGCAAAGTCTCCATAATCGTTAGAACCACGCAAGATGTGATGGGTAATTTCACAATTATGGTGCAATTCTTGTCCATATCCTTTTTCTTAAAAAAACCATAATACTTGAAACGTTCTTTCTTTTACCTAATAGGATGTGGATCTAGTTGAGCTTGATTGAATGCATGATTAATCAAGGCACTAAGTGTTTTCTATAGTACCTCAATTCTAGGTTAAACTAAACTTTTCTATGTTCAGGAATAGTTCATGGGCTAATCATAAGATTTTTCCTCAGTTTTAAAATTTGAGTTCCTTGAGGGGATGGTATTTTATCCAAAAAATCCGTTGTCAGTCAAATCCAGGTCATGTAGTAGATTTCAGAGCTTTAAGATGGTCTGTCCCACGATTTTGGCTCACTCCCTAGGAATTTTTTCAAATTCCCACCAATCATGGCAGAGCGGGAATTTTCCGTTTCTCCAAAGCTCTGGCAACAACACTATAACATGTCACCTGTTGAGAGCCACGTGTTTCAGAACTTTCAGTTGCCATTAAACAGTACAACAAGTGCAATCTCCATTAGAATGTGGTGTATTTTTATTAACCCTCACTTATACTATTAATTTTCATAAAACATTGTGTTAGTGTTTTGGTATTGTAAAGATGTACCACGTGGTTTTTTGAAATACTAGAAAATGTCGGCTTGGACAGCCTATAGCAAGGGATTTACTGGAAAACCTCACTCCCTACTCACTCACTCCCTAGGAACTTTTTTTTCCAAATCGATATTTATTTACAAGAATATCAATAATATAACAACTGAGCATAGGCCCATTAAGTTAATTTACACTCGTACAATAATTTACAGTTCATGGAGTTGATAGGCCAATGGTTATACTCCGGATAGCACCCATTTATTACACTGACTCACTAATCACGTGACATCACTAGGTCCAAGGTTTTTGTCGTATCAAGCCGCCGGTTGACGTTACTGTTGTCTAGGAGGTGAAGCGCTTCAGGGTTTATGTGCGCGTGAAGTCGCTGTTCATGTTTAACTGCGTGCTGCTTAATCACTTCGCTCACTGTTACCATTTTAAGGTCCCGATGGAGGTCGTCATTATGAATGGGGGCATTGACGTTACTTCTTAGCACTTTGTTTTGAAAAGTCTGAATCATCTTAATATTAGACTTCTTCGTACAGCCCCAGAGCTGTGAACCATACGTCCACACTGGTTTCAGAACTTGCTTGTACACTAGCAGTTGATTATGTATGGAAAGCTCTATATGCCTACCAAGCAACCAATACAATCTTCTACATTTTATCTTCAGTTCTTCGTTTTTCCCTAGGAACTGTGAACATTTTTATTAACCTAGGGTGTGAGCTTATTTACTAGGGAGAGATTACGGCAATAAAAAATATTATTTATTCAAACAATTTCAAAAAAGGAAGTTAGTTATGGCGTTTGAGATGTTAAGTGGTAACCGTTAACGATTCAACAGTAATAATTCATTTTCAATGAAGAAGGCGATATGATTTTGAAAACATTCCAAATTTTCTTGTAAAACAAATTAATGAATGAATAACTTCTTTGGAATCACTTACAATATTCGTTTTCTGTACTCCATGGTCACAATAATCACTCCCAAGGTGACGTTTTTCTCACTCCATCAATTTAATTAATTTCCAATAGTTAATATCGCGGTTATTATCAACGATTATGTGCGCCCGTTCAACAGACATACTATCACCAACCTGGTGAACGAATTCACAAAGAGGAAAAACATGTTTCAAGACTTTTTAGAAACCGAACATTTCTGACTGAAATTGTACCATAGTTGTGAAATTACCATGATAAGACATCGTATATTACGTTTGAGGTCTATTTGGGAATAAATTCTCGGCATAGATTTTCGTCAATCCTAAAGGATGTGATGGATATGGTTAGTTTTCTCTTCACGATTACTGAATCCTCCGCTTCGGGAGATATACCAGACGCCTTCCAGCATCTCGGACATCTTTTGAGTGTTGCGGGCATTATCCGTATTTAGCTGATGGAATGGATCTTCTTAACGTGGCGGTTAGTAATGTTTTACAATGAATTCTCAAAATGTGCCTTGCCGAATAAAAAGGCGGCATGAAGGTATGGGGGTGTAACCATTCGATTCGGCGTCAAAATTGCCTCAACCGCCGACACCTAGAAGCCTTTTACAAAGTATGGAGACTCAGTGGTCAGCTGGAGGATCCTTGTGGCTAGTTTCGTTCCTAATCGATCTACCGTGCTAAAATATAAATATGGCTCTTACCATGGCATGTAGAATGAACAATAGAAGATATGTGGGAGCGAGGATTCGAGTTTTGATAATATACCAATGATAGCACCATAGATATACAGTGATTCACGTGGAAATGTTATTCCGATACAGAAACAATAAAATTCCATCTAATGATTAGAGATGTGCGATCCAGTGACTTACGAATATCGGTGACTTCGGTTCCAGTGACAAGGAAATATCGGTGACTGGCATATCGGTGACAGAGAGTAAAAATGAATGAAATGTGGCCCTGTCACAGTTTTTTGAAGGAAGGAAGCATAAAAAGAGATGTTGAACATAAATTTTCATGATTAAAGAGGGATTGCTTTACATTTAAAATAAAAATTATCTGTTTTTATTCTTGTATATTTTAAAAAACTGTTTACTAAATTTGAAACTTCTGAATAAGAGTGAGAGAAAATTAAAAAAACACATTCATCGCTTTAAAAATTTATTTTATTACGTGAAAACGTCATGTTTTAAGGAACTTGTGAATGGTAACATAAATTCATGTCGAATGATAACACAAATTCTGTAGCATTAAATATTTATGTACCGATATTTTTGTACCCATATTTCTGTACCGGAGACAAAGTCACCGAAATGATATCGGTGACAAAGTAATCATATCAATATCATATCGGTGACTTTGTCACCGGTACAGAAATATCGAACATCTCTAGCCATGTAGTCCCAAGGAAGGTTTCACTGATAACAGTTTTATAGAGTTCGCAACTATTTCAGGAGATTCTTCGGCGCCTAGCCACCGTTCCGATCCCGCGCATAGTAGTACTTCGTGTTGGAATCCAGCGCAGTCACCGAAATATCTGTCACTGCTTTTTCCAGTTCCTTGTCACCGATATATCGGTGACAAACCCATATCGGTGACTTTGTCACCGGTACAGAAATATCGAACATCTCTACTAATGATTCGCAATTAATGCGGTTATTGAAACGGTCCCGTGTGAAAACAAAGCTTCAGCTACCTACAAACGAACTCGAAAGCATGAAGAACAAAATGTCACGAGAGAAAATCCGGGAACCAAGTTAATACATCAATGTAATAGGACCTGGAACTTATCTGTGTTGTAATCTACGGGGAAAGGTTGACTCGTGACATTAGAAAGAGAACGTTCACTTGACATGGAGGCGAGAGAAAGGCCGAGATCTTCGTGATACGTATCGGCGTTCTTGAGTAGGCAGCTTAACTACCCTTCTAAAACTTCGAATACTTTGTTTCGACGCATTCCGATTCATTTTTTTCAATAATGAACCTTTGTAAGCGAACAAGAAGGAAAAACGCTGCAAATTCTTTCACTGTGGTTTATTATTCAATTGGCTTACGTTCATGATTTGAATTTCTACTAAGCTTTGGATAGTCGCCCTATCCTATGAAACACGCACACTCCGAAGCTTAGTAAGATTCAAATCATGAACGCAAGCCAATTGGATAATAAACCCCAGTGAAAGAATACTTATTTACCCCAGTAATAATATTGAATAATAAACCCCAGTAAAAATATTGAATAATATTTACCTATATATTATCAGCGTTTCATGCATATCAGAATGCTTCAACCCGTGTATCGGCTATTAACTACACTACAAGTATTCACATCGGCTATCACTCCAGTATCCACATTCACTACAACTCGACGCTATCGGCCGGACATCACTAGGTTACAAACAAACAATAATAAACCAAAAAACGCAAATGTTGGCACCATAAATCGGGCCATACATCGGGAATGGTTTGACCTACGGACCTGGGGAGGGGCTCATTCGATTCCTGACGGTATGTTCTTAAAATAAGTTTACATTCATGCCGCTTGGACTTGTTTTGAGGTTTCTAGGGATTTTACAAAACTTTGACAGCCCTTAAAGGGCACTTTAAATTGAGTGGGAGAGCTGGCTCAAGAATTGGGGCGTCGTCGGACCAAGATGGATTTTTCCTGAAAATTTCAGATTTTTTGCTCCAGCCGTTTGAGAGAAATCGTGCATACGGCGGACGGACGGAAAATTTTTTATTGGAGATTCGGATTCTACACCCTTTGAAACGTAAACCTTGAAATTTTCAGGGGGTTAGAATTTCTTTTTTTCCAGAGCGATTACAATGGTTTATTATTGAATAATAAACCAAAATTTGTTGAAAAAAGTTGAAAATACCCCCAATCAAAATTTGTTGTTTTTTTAACATTTCAAGGAGTCCGAAAATCGAATTTAAACCACAGCAAATTATCGCTCAGAGGTCAATTATTCCTGTATTAGATAGCTCTTTTAGGAGTGACGTTTGATTCTCAAATGAAATGGACCCACCACATTCAAAGTTTTCGTCAAAAGCTAAGAAAATGTGCCTATACCCCGTATAGAATCAAATTTCCATCAGAAGAACTAAATATCAATATTATCAGGCGCTGTTCGAGTCAAATTTAACATTAGACCGTAATGTGGGGAGGTACTTTCAAATAATTGATAACATTTTCAAGATTCAAAAAATGACATTAAGGACATTGTTTAATAAGCCCAGGTGCCATACCACCGATATATTATTTCACGATTTGAATTTGTTCACTGTCCGTCAATTTTACCCATTGAATATGCTCAAACTTATAAATAAGCAAACCAATTAAACAGAACTCCCGGAGTTATGCTTGTGGCAAAGATTTCACGTTTTTTTAGAGGCTACTATTGTTCCGGGGGTCATGAAACTCATAGGGGACCATCTACACATCAAACCGAACTATCCCTGAAAATTTCATCGAAATTGGTCAAGAACTCTCGGAGTTATGCGCGTAATAAGGATTTTGTTTGCGCTTGCGCGGATAATACTATTGATTCGGGGGTCATACAACTCATAGGGGATCATCTACGCATCAAACCAAACAATCCCTGAAAATTTCATCGAAATTGGTCAAGAACTCCCGGAGTTATGCGCGTTTCAAGGATTTCACGTTTGCGCATGGGCAGAGGCTATTATTGATCCGGGGATCTTGAAACCTAAAGGGGACCATCTACACCCCAACCCGCACAATCCCTGAAAATTTCATCAAAATCGGACTATAACTTCGTGTAGTTTTGCCCGTAACAAGGATTTGCTGACAGATAGACACACAGACAGACACGGAACCAAAATTGTTCAAAAAGGTCTAAAACGCAAAATGCGGGTGGAATTTTTGATTTTGGAGACAAAAAAATGTTCACATTCCGAAAGTGAGAACAATGCTTCCGCTACCTTGGTAGACTCGGAAGCAAAAATATGTACTAAAATCGCTGTAAGTGGCAAACTGCTGGAATCGTAAAGTTCTTTTTGAAGCAGAATATAACTTGAAACAATCTGTTTACTCACAAAGTGTACTAACATCAACACCCAAACTAACTGTTTTCCTAATTAATCGACTATGTTAGAATTAATCGGTAAATTGATATAACTAATCGATGTTTTGTCGTTCGATGCCCATCCTTAACATGAACGTACATGAATTCACTCTTATTCTTCTTCATCTTTTGTTTTGTGACCCAACCAAACGATACTTGAAGTTACACAAAGAGACGCCATCTCGAGACATTTGAGCTCTCTCGCTTTGTCTGTAA
Organism: Creontiades dilutus; assembly: GCA_031894815.1. NCBI lineage: Eukaryota > Metazoa > Arthropoda > Insecta > Hemiptera > Miridae > Creontiades > Creontiades dilutus. Next base: position 384,038 of record JAVIWC010005181.1, on the reverse strand, counting down.
CCCGAGAACTTTATCCCTCGTTAATTTGACGCTAGAAATTATAATTGACATCTTGAAAATGACGTTTTATCGATCTCGAGAACTGAGCTGCGATTTTTTTGTGTGGATGTTCGAGTGTCACGAACGATATTGTGACGCTGTGTCCAATAATGACGTTCAAAACTATTTTTGAGACGTGGTTTATCGAGTGGATGCGATAAGTTGATAAGTTTTAAATGTTTGTAGTACTCAGTTTTATATGGAACAAATAAAATAACCATTTGTAGCTCCGAAAAATAATAGTATTACAGCTTGATTTCTGGAAGGAAGGAACTATTATGTCAGTAATCGGTTTTTCGGATTGACTCCGAGTATTTGCCTCATGGGTCGTTAAGTACATTCACTGGAGATTGGCTATCATATCAACGATGGTGTTAGCAGAGATCACAGAAAACATGATGTAAAAATGAACCAATTGAAAGTGAACTATATCACAAATATAATCAAACTGATATCACAGCTGAAGGATATAGGTATGGACGTGATCTTCATGTGGGTTAAGTCTCATGCAGGATTGTCGTTCGATGAGCGAGTTGATACGGCAGCTAAGAGGGCGTCACGCGAAGGTGTTCCAATCATTTACCCATTACCCAAGGAGGAGCTTTATGCCATTATGAAATGTAGTCAAATTGAGAATTGGCAGCACGAATATAGTCTAAGGGAACAAGGGAAATTCTTTAAGGAACTCAACACAAAAATAAACAAAATGCCATGGTTCAAACGCATAAATAAACCGAAGCGGTTTGTGAAAAAAGCCATGCCATCTGCCCTATGTATCTAAGCCGTATAGACCGCAGTGATAATGGAAATTGTGATTGCGGACACCCAATGGGTAGTGTGGAACATTTGTTGATGGAATGTCCGATCTATGATAGGGAAAGAGAGGAGATGTTTCACCGTTTATCCGCAAAAGTTATTAACCCTTTTAATTTTAAAACATTGTTGTTAAGTACTGGTATGGAAGTGTGGAATGACATATACAATTTCATAAATTGCCATAACATTAAAATTTAATCAAAATAATAAATATATATAAATTCAAATACAAACATATGTAGAAAGTAGAATCTAAAATTAATTTTGAACTTGAGTAGAAATTCGTGTAATAATGTAAGTTCCTTATTATTAGGTAAATGTATATTTTCAAGAGAACTCTAAAGTGTTATTATAATCAATTGTACATAAATTACTATGGCTGTATGTAAAATAACCATGCCAATTAAAAAAAAAACTAATTATATTCAAAACAATGATAGGTATCAAGAAAAAATGCAATTTGAATTAAATCTCTGGTCTTGGTAGGTGGTACGGTTATTTCTGATTGTTTTCAAATGCCATCATATCGTTGGTGAGTTGATCATCACAGAATTGTGACAATTTCGAGATTTAGGCTGAAATACAGCTTCCCAAAGTTCATTCGGGGAAAATATTTTATTTCGCTATTGAGAGAGGGGGGTTTGTACCGTATTTGTAGAACGCATACTTGTTGTTTTACTCAATTAACAACAAAACAGCATCCGATATACAGTCGTATTCCCTTGGAAATCATTGTAATTGGGAGAGGAAACGCTAATCTCCCTGAAAAGCGATGTAGGTATATACTCGTATATTCAATAAATCGAATATTTGGACGATTACGTTTTTCTTCACCGAACCAAATCAAAGATAAACCATGGAGGGAACCAAAAATGCTTCCAGAGGAGTTTTGCAGTCTCTGAAGTCAGCGAATTTGATGGCTTGGCAGTTTAGTTGCCAACCAAATGTTGAAATGTGCTACCTTTGTCTTCGTCAACTTCTTGAATGCAGGTGTTTCTGCACAAATAGCATGAGGAATAAGCATTTGGTCATCTCCGAGTAGAATCGAGGGTGTTTTGCAAGGATATAAGGCCAGAAACGAAAAGAACAATTAGACGTGAGGCTGAAAGGGAATTATGAAGAGACCCTGTACTGCTCATGGGTTCCATTTGGATGCACCAATTTAAATATTTGACAATAACAAGCAAATGATGACGTCGAAACATCGAGAACCGCTCAGTTGAACGAATCGATACTATTACAGATACGCGCTTCAGATGACCAGGTTGTTTTTCGGCGGTAGGTGGGTAGCGGTCCATGTGGGGAGGCTGCGTCACCGTGGCAACGCCCGGGCATTCGGGATCAATACGCCAGCCACGTGAGTCCTCCTCAAGCCGCCCGTTCTTGTGGTACAATGAACTTGAAGGGACTTTTTACCTGAATCCCACCGGGCTATCCCTCTCAACTGAATATTTCCCGTGCCGTAAACAACACAATTGTACACTGGATCTGTATTACAAACACCCATCCAGAACACACAACAAATCAGGGATTGTTTTTCGAATTTTAAAACTATTACGCCTCAATATAACAATGTGATTCGCTTCGCTCCCAAACTCACGACTCCACCATCCTCTCACCCATCATGAGGGCTTGGCGCGTGAATTTATTTATTTATTAGACACTTCACATATAGGTAACAGACATATACAGGGTGTCTACACTTGTAATAGGCGGAAATCCAGGGGTCGATTCTACAACTAATTTGCAACATTTTTTGTCCCCTAACTTTTTTTTTTTTTTACTCCCCTAAAAATCCTACTTTTTTTATTTTTAAGATTTTTTTCGTGTTTTTGACCTTTCCTCACTAAAACGGCTATAACTTCCTTGTTCTAAGAGCAATCTCAAATCTGATGGTACCGTTGGAAAGAGCGTAAAATTTACTAATCGTTTAATGGAAAACGCAATTTTTGTAAGTATTTTTAATTGGTAAAAAAATAGGCGAAAGTCTAAAATACGAGGAAAGGTCGAAAACACGAAAAAAATCTTAAAAACGAAAAAAGTAGGATTTTTAGCAGGGTCAAAAAAAAAGTTATGGGACAAAAAATGTTGCATATTAGTTGTAGAATCGACCCCTGGATTTCCGCCTATCACAAGTGTAGACACCCTGTATATATATGCACTTATACGTATTTACACATAAAAAACTCAATGAAAAATATAGAGAAAATAAAATAAAATGTTTGTTAAAGAAAACGAATCTTGACATTCTCAGTACAGGTACATGCTTTACAACGTGCCCACGGAAGGCTAAGTTCTCATGAACTTGTGTTCTTCCGTGGAGTCTCAGGGAAACAAATCGATTATTCAGCCAGCTGGCAATGATTTCTCAAAAAACTACGAATAAGATAAATTCTAATTATATGAGTTTAGTAGTATGTCTGAAACATGTTTTTTTTTAAATGCTGATACATCATTAAATTCACCTAAACTAATATTATTTTCATAGAAAAATGTCAAAGCCACAACATATGCGCATCTCCTGTACATTTCAATTTATTTTAGGCAGTCTTATGTTAGATCTCCCTACCGTTCTCGTACCGTATGAGCCAGTACAAATATTTTCTTTGTCTATTCCCGTCTTAAATACAAAAGTACAGGCCTTTAGCACAAATAAATCGGGAATGCACATTGTTCCAAAGTCTCTATATAACATACGAGTATGGTATCTGGAGGGCCTCCGTAAAATAATTTTAAGAATAGTGTTCTGAATTGTCTGAAGAACTCTTAAACGCGTTTTCGTAGCACCCCCCCCCCCCCCCCCAAAAAAAACAAACAATAATACCATAGTTCAATAAAGAAGATACAAGGCCATAGTGAATAGGCCAATTTGAAACTCTTTTGCTCTTTTATGAGAATTTATGGGGAAAAGTTGGGAGACAGTATGATAATATTAAACTTTTAATATTATTATTATCAAGTATCTTTTTCATTTTGGCCAGGGGATGCTAATGCGCCTCTGCTCCTGTCAACAGCCGCCCCCTGAATGACATCCTACACTTCGTTCCTAATATTCGTTGAATTTTGGTTTATAATTCAATAATAAACCATTGTAATCGCTCTGGAAAAAAAATTTGTTCAAATGAACCCCCCTGAAAATTTCATGGTTTACGTTTCAAAGGGTGTAGAATCCGAATCTGCAATAAACATTTTTCCGTCCGTCCGCCGTATTTCTCCCAAACGGCTGGAGCAAAAGATCTGAAATTTTCAGGAAAAATCAATATTTGTCCGACAACGCCCCAATTCTTGAGAAAGCTCTCTCACTCAATTTAAAGTGCTGTCAAAGTTTTGTAAAATCCCTAAAAACCTCAAAACAAGTCCTAAATTTATACCTATTTGAAGAACATACCATGAGGAATCGAATGAGCCCTTCCCCAGGTCCGTAGTTCAAACCATTCCCGATGTATGGTTCATTTCAGTGTCACACGGTTTTTCCTCACTCCCTACAATGTTTTGAAAAGTAGCCCCCAACTGGCAGGAAAGGGTGTTTATGAAGTTGCTTCTGTTTTGTTGACATCCCTTATTCAAGATGGTCCCAACGCTGGTGGTTGGATTTTGCCTAGACCTTCCCAGTCAGTTCTACCGGGAAAACCATCCCTGGAGGCAGCTGTGTAGGTTTTTTAACTCTCACTCCCTACTCCAGTAACATTCTGACTGTGACAAGTGAAACTTGATCGCACTTGTTGACAATTAGTGTAGTTGTTGAAGGTTCGTTGACAACATATTGGTACAACCAGTTTCAATTGATTTGTGGCCTGTAAAGGCGGTGAAAGGCCATAACCTCACTCCCTACTTTCTCACTCCCTACAATATTCAGCCAATCGCCCCTTTGAATAGTAAGGAGTGAGATCTGCTTGTAGCAAGTGAGATTTTGGCAAAGGAACCTTTGTATTTACTGCAGCTAAAATTAAGCTAATTTTTGCTGTTCAACTCACTATGTCGTATCAGCAGTACACTTTAAGATTATGTGTGCTCACTTGGGTAATATGTCGAGAGAACCGCAGTGATTGATTAGGAACAAAAAAATAGATCAAGTTTGTGATGAATATGGTTAGTTGGCTCCTTCCCGATTTTAGAATCTGACGCCTTAGAGAATGAATCAGACGTTTTCAAACGTCTGGGTCATCCTCTGAGCGTGGCGGAGCATCAATGTCCGCATCCACCTCATGGAAGGGGCAACTATAATTCCATCATCTCAACAAGTTTCAATTAATTAATTTTATTTTTTTTTTTTTGTTGAAATTTTGAAATGACCCTAATAGGGAGGGACTAATTTATTGATATTATGCTTATCATAATCAATGAACAAGTTCATAGAGTTCAAGTAGAGTTTTTGCATGTAGAAGGTTCTGGTAGAAGGATCTCAATAGTATGATTTTCTGTATTAATTCCTTTCTGGTACTGTATTAATATTTACGAAGTAGCAGTTGCTCTCAGCATCTTATGACGGTTGCCCGAAAACCAGAAATTTTTCCTGATACGGTCACGTGACTTAACTCATTAACATGGGGTGGACATGCTTGTAGGCCAATCCGTGGACAAATCAAAGAGAACAGCCCAACAACTGGGGTTGAGTTTGAAGATCGAATCACATGACGGTCATCTTTCACCTTACTACAAGAACCGTGACTGATGGATCAAGTTTGATTGGTTCTCAAGACGCCTGACCCATCCTCAGTCAATTTATACGGGACAATACCGCGCTTTGTATCCCCGAGACTTAACAGGAGAGAAAAACAACGAAAAAAATTGAACAAGAAAAAAAAGGAAGACAGTCGCGGAAGATAGGTAACGGGACTTTAATTATTAAATGGTTTGTTTGCTTTAACCAACCGTGAAGTTTTAGAGTTGATTAAGGGAGAAGTCGGGGAAGCCTCAAAGGCTTGTAATAACGAGATGTGGCCTGGAGGCTATGGACATTCACAGCCTCAGATGAATGGAATGGTCTTCCCCGCTGAGTCCCTCGCGAAAATTAACTGCCTTCTCTCCCCAGAGTTGAGCTCCTGTTTGTTTATTATTCCTGGCTACCTCATAAAGGGTAACCCTTTTTTTTATTATAGAGCGTTTATTTGTTAATGTATTAACTAGTTACAACTAAGGTAATATACAGGCAACTATCTAGATATTTACTTCACATAAATTCCGCAATATTTATACGAGTGTTAGTCCATTGACAGTACACCACATTTCAGCTTCACATCAGCATCCAAGGTCCAATGGCTTGGTCCTTTTCAGGCGTCGGTTTACTTGGGAGTTGTCGAGAAGCCTAATGGCTTCTGGGTTGGTATGAGAAAGAAGCCTCTTTTCGTAGTTCCTTGCGTAATCTTTTAATGACATCGGTGACTCTTTCGATTTTGAGGTCTTTGTGGAGGTCATCATTACGAATGTACCATGGAGCATTCACAATACTCCTTAGTACCTTATTTTGGAATGTTTGAACCATTTTCAAGTTACTTTTAGCTGTGCATCCCCATAGCTGAATACCGTAGGTCCAGATAGGCATAAGTACTGTTTCGTATAACAGCAATTTATTGTGCAAACTGAGTTGTGAATGTCGGCCCAACAGCCAATAAAGCTTTCTATACCTGATTGATAGCTCTTCCTTTTTTTTTCTTGACATGTTCTTTCCACTTCAGCTTTGCATCTAAGGTCATTCCTAGGTACTTAGCTGAGTTGGAATATGGGACTGTTCACTGATTCAGAAACAAAGGAGGGTTTGTAATTTTTTTATTCGTGAAGTTCACATGAGTAGACTTAGTTTCGTTTAGTTTGAGGCGCCATTTTCGAGTCCACTCTCCAATGGCATCTGTAGCTTCTTGTAATTTTTCTGTTGATTCTTCAACCGTGTCTGCTACTGCCAGAATTCCTGTATCATCTGCGAATGTGGGTATAGTTGTTCCTGGTGTGCAAGGTATATCATTTGTATATATTAAGTAGAGTAGGGGTCCTAGCACGCTTCCCTGCGGTACCCCTGCTTTAATTTTGTTGAGATGTGAGTATTCATCTTCATTTTTAATTCTAAAGTATTTGTTGCTAAGATAAGATTCTAGTGTTTAGCAATATTGGTGGGTTAACATCCCCTGCAATTTGTTAATTAACCCAACATGCCACACTTTATCAAAGGCTTGTGACACATCAAGAAATACAGCACTACAAACTTGTTTATTTTCCAGTGCATTTTCGATGACATCCGATAACCTGTGGACTTGATCAATTGTTGAATGTTCTGTTCTAAATCCAAACTGGTTTGTAGGACTTAGATTCCTTTCTTCTATTATTTGTATGAGTATTTTTTTTTTTTATAGTTTCTCAAACAGTTTAGAGAGAACTGGGAGCAGTGAGATTGGTCTTCAGGACTTTACGTCCGTAGGTTCCTTGCCTGGTTTCAAGATCATGATCACTTCAGCTATTTTCCAGGATTGCGGGACATGTTTCAGTTACATGAAGGGTTACAAAAAAAATTATATAAGGTTTCATGAAAAATTACATAAAGGGTAACACTGTACCGACAGCGTGTAACGACATGAAATTGTTGTTAACATTTGATTGACAATAACAATTTTCTGTCAATCATAATTGGTTCTTATCAAAACACAATGTAGGTATTTCGAGTACAGAATTCTTACTGTGAAAACGTTTGCCAAGTTACGCGTGGAAGATAGCTCCCTCGTTGACATAACTTGAAAGAATAGAATATTTTGAAAAAATTGATAAAAGTTCGTTAAATAAATTCACAGGGCAGAAATGATGCAGCACATCTACTAGCATACGCCAACGCCTTCAAAAGAGTAGTAGACTTGCATTGCGGGTCATCCAAACTCCCAAGGCGAATCGAATGATGATATGATTATGTTCAAATGTATATGAGATTATTGGACTGTTTCTACCCTCCGAATTTGAGCGAGATCGGAAAACAATGCCTGGTGGTTTTTACGTTTGCTCATGCGCAGACTAATGTATTAATCCTAAGGCAATGAAACTCGTAAAAGAACCATCTGTGGCTTATGTTACTGATGTATTGATTCCTAATGAATGAATGTCATGGGAATGTCATCTATAACCTAACCCGCGTAATCTCTGAAAATTTCATCAAAACTGTAAGAATTAGCTTGTTACGAGGATCTGCTGACACACGGACAGACAAACACGATACGAAGATGTTCAGAATGGTCTAAAACTCAAAACGCTAGTAGAAATTTTGATTTCGGAGGAAAAACAATTTCACCTCCCGAAATTGAAAACAAAGTTTCCGGTTGACAAACGAAGTAGTAAGATCTGAGGGAGTTGAGAGTCTGTAGAATGAAGTTAAGGTTGAGGACGGTAATTTTCAACCATACCATACCACCATACAATACCATACGATGTTTGGAAAGAATCATATCTCTTACGCCAATTAATTGTACTTCAAGGACTGAAAATCACATATCGTACAAGGTTAAAGAATTGAATGCGGAAGAGCATAGAAGAAACCCCGTTTACTTTTCTCGCAACAGCTGTTAGTTTGATTAATTGTTAATAATTATCAACTCGTGGATAGTATGAGAATTTAGTTTTGAAGCATAAGGTTGAAAAATGATGCCATTGCTCTTTGTAAAATCTCATTAAGTAATGTTTAATGCCTTAAAAATTTGTAATTAATATTGACGAGATCAGCGAGATTGCACGAGATCAGGCTACCAGGATATTAGAAAAATTATATTCACTGGATTCTAAGTTTGAAATTCAGCTTGTTTGTACTGAGCAATAAATGAACTCAAGATTCAGATCATCCTCAGCTTAACCCTCACATTCCCTAAACGTTTTATCAAAATCGGATGAAAACTGTAGGACTTAAGCTTTACTAACGTTCGTGTGTGATCAGTTGGCGATCAGTTCACGATGAGTGTTGGCATTTTCGGCAGTGGCTGCAATCTCTTGTTCCAGAAAATTTGAATCCTGTAGTTTTCTGAGAAGTTGGCACTTTATTAGTGTTCTGTAAAGATTTTTCCTTCAGTAATGGTTTGCTGTGGTGCTGTTGCATTGGTTGTTTCTTCTTCGTTTCAAAACTACCTCTTCAGCATCCAGTTTATCTGAAAATCCCAATCTTTTAGGGATTCAATGAAGGGACTCAACCCTATATCGACTTTCCATGTATAACCTAGTGCATCATGGAGATTGGCAGAAGGCAATCACTGATAAAGTGGAATCGGAGGAGGTATCACCTCCTTAAACCAATCGAAGGGAGTGTGCATGGATTGGTAATACTTCACTCTGGTTTATTATTCTTGCTTCCTCTTCTTGACAACCCTTAAATTGCCACATGTCACGTATTTAGCTATATTTATCGTAATCCATAGCAATGATCCACGAACACATGAACTGACAAAGGGATAGAGGTGTATATGATTAGAATTATCAAAAGGATCTTGATGAGGCAGAAGTGGTTAGAATGTTTTAGATTCTCGTTTTAAAGCAAAAAACGCAATTTTTTGTATAGTTTCCTATCTTAGGAACCGAATGGAAAACAGGCAGTTAAGCCCTTACTTATACACGATGTAAAACAGAACAATTTTCAAATTCCATTAAGCTTCGAGTGATATTCATCTTTCACGCGGGAGGTCCATCGCTCTTTGAATATTGAAATTGAATTGTCGGCTTTGTAAAAGCCGCCGCGATTAGCATAATAATAAATTTAATTTAGGCCTCGGAACCTGACACTACAGATCTCGTCATGCTCAGTGACCCGGATTACGGTTCTAAAAAAATTAATCATTCAACCGTTTAAACCAACCAACCTTTAATAGCTGTATTAATTCTAGTCAACATTGGACTATTGGAACTTATTGCTCAGAGGGTTGACGTTGACCTTATTTTGCGTTATTCAGATTTGCGAGGATGTTATTTAGCCTGTTTAGAGTTTACTGTCAACAATCGAGATATTTCCCCCATTTGAGGTGTAAGTGCTCAGACTAAATGTGATTAGGTATTACGTCTGCATTCTTATGAGCTATTTTACCTTCCAAGATGATGAAGAACTTCCAATTTTTATGAAACTTACAGATATCACGCTGTATGCTGTATAAATCGTTCTCTAGATTGTTATCTACAACTTAAGCCCTCACTTAGCTCTCAGATGTACTGCGCACGGTCGTTCCCTTCAATTTGTAAATTTCTTGCCACTTATAGAATCGATTTCTCTCGTTTTTAATGTAGTGTAACAGCAGAATCAGCGCAAATGCCAGTCAAATTTTGTTTTGTGTTTTCATGGAATGCGGAGGCCCAATAAACGCGAAGCGAACGTGACAGGCCACAGGATACCATTAGCTTCATCGCATGTGCAACGTCCAGGGAATGCTCTGGTTTAAAGATCTCTTATCATTCATTCCAACTTTCTTCAAGTTGGATCTCTTTATAAAATTTATAAATCAAAATAGTGTGCTGATTTATAGGTTGTTACGTGCAAAAGTGTTATATGCAATATATTATATTGCCATCTTCCCTATAGTTACACTTGTATGATGCAGCCATTAATATTTCGAATATTCCTCACCAAACTTTCCATTCGCGTTTCAACGTCATTCGAACAATTTCGAAAGATCTCTTTTCACGGGAAACATGAGAACGACGAATTCCCGGAAAGGCGTCAGGTGGGACTCTCCAGCTTTGGATGACTCACACATCTCCCTGGCCTTTCATGAGTCGAACTCGATCTGTGTATCTTATATCGGTAATTTCTCACCTACGTGAATCAAATAATAGTTTTTCTCTTCTCTTAGATTCATAATTCAGTCTATAACTGCAGATAAATTGGACTTTTCACGATGTATAACTCTTTTTTTTAACTTTGGCATCTAAAATATTACTTCACCAACTAATATAAATTGGTTCAAATAATAGCTATAGGTAATATGCTCCTTTTACACTTCTTCAGTCTTTACGCACTTCTCGAAATAACATTTTAAATATAAACACTTATCGATTTTAATAATTTGTAAATATTTTTATAAATACTATAATGCTACTTTGTAAAAGCGTAACTAGTTAAAAGGGTGTTTAATTAGTCCAGAAATTAAATTAATAATATTCCATAGAACGTTCTGCGCCTGAATCTGAATCTAGTGTCAAGGTGCAAGGACATTCCACGTTGTGATGCTCCAATCGAAACTTGTATATTTTGGCTATCATAACTCTCATTACATATGTAGTTTATTCGATCTCAGTTGGTATTTCTGAAATAGTCAACTTTGTCAACCTAGTAAGATGATTTGATGGTCATACGACAAGGTGCAACTGTTTCTGAATGGACTTTTTATTCTGAAGCCTGACTCTACAATGCCAATAAATTTGGTTGCCATTTTAGATAAAACCCAATAGTAAAACCAGTGGTCCACTTAAATTTTTGAATCATTTCAAAATTCATTTCTGATGATCTTGGCTAAGTGGTAACAAATTCAAACAGTCCGTTCAGTCCGACATGTAATTTACGGTTCATTCTATGATTCAATAGATGTAGCAGATGGAGGATTAAAACGTAATCATTGATGCACGATCGAAGGATGCAACAATTTTTTGTTGGACTGAATCTGAGCAAATTATGAATGTCCTAAATTTCTTTCGAGGAGTATAAATTCTAAGGCCTTGATGATTGCGAAATTTCCGTATATGGTAACTTGAGGTTAATGGAGGCAGTGCTGTGTAACTTCAAACACAAAATTTGTCATATTATATTCATTAAGATAACCATATTTTGCTGGGGTGAACAAGTTATTTATACGGTATCGAAAACTGAAATCGCAGGTCCCACAGTCGAGTATTTTTTATTGGAAGATAAAAGGCGCAACAGTTATTTAATTTATTGTTATATTAAGCTTACTCGCTTGTTTACGAGAAGATAGAGACAAAATGTGATCATGACTCACAAAAAAGACAGTCAAAGTTAGTAAATAATAATATTACTGACACAATTTAACTTTAGAGTCCTTACTGCTTTTTCAAAATCATCTCTGTTGGGAGCATCTCTAAGAAGCAGGCATCTCAGATCTTGGAGGTCATCTGTGTGTTGAGTCCATGCTGTTAAATAATTGATAGCAGTGACAAAAAATGAGTTAGATACATTCTGATAAGAAAGGACAATATTTGTTATCAATCCATTTTCTGGGATTGAATTTAACGGTTGAACAAAATCATCTGTTTTTATTTGCTCGGGAAACAGTTCTCTGAGCTGTTTCGTCGATGGCAATAATCGGGGACATAGAATGAACGATAGAAAACCGGGGAACCTTTGGGACCAGGGACAGCGTGACTGAAAACCCATAACGTCTGGTCACCTTATATTCATTGAATGTTTGGGCGGTGAGAAGTTCGCCGGGGCTAGTATTTTTATAAAACTCTGGTTTTCAATCAAGTCCTGTTTTTTTCGAATTTCAACCTCGTTTAACGTTCTTGTTATTTGTTTCTTGTTTCAGGAGATCGAAATGAACGGGCATAACGGAGTGAACGGGCTGAGTAACGGCGAGCTGAACGGAGTTTGCAGGAGCACCTGGACGATCGGACTCATCAATGTGCAATTCAAGTACCTCACCGCCGAAACTTTCGGGTTCAAGATCAACGCCAACGGCGCTTCTCTCAAAAAGAAGCAAATGTGGACGTTGGAGCCCGCAGGCGAAACGAACGTCGTGTATTTGAGGTAAGTTGGGATCAAGTATCGAAATGACCTGTGAAATATCTGTGTGTAGAGGGAATCGACAAAAGCTTTTAACCTTCCGATAGTCGCGCCTCCAGCTCTAACTTTTAACTCTATGGGGTGTAAATATCCTACCAGAAGCTGCGTGCAGCGCTTTCCTGTCGCGGCAGAGGTCATCACTGTAATGATGAGGAAAGCTGTCTCCCTGCACGCGTGAAGACCCTGGGAAGTGCACACTCATGAGCTCCTCCAGGGTCTCCTCCGAGCCTCCCGTATACACCCCATCTGCCTTTAAAATGGTGCCCAGTTCGACTGGTCTGTCCTTCACTAGAATCCTCTGTACTTTGGATAGCGTTGGTAACTCCGCAATATCCCCACAGAAGTTTCTCCAAGACAGTTTCCTGGCCTTTTTTAGGGCACTGGTATAGGAGTTGTCTGCAGCTCTGTAAGCCTGCCATCTCCCATCCCTCTTTGCCCTATTGAAAAGCCTCCTAGCTTCTTTACGAAGGGAGTACAGGTCTTTGTTCCACCAAGGAACTGACGTATTCGTTTTAAGAGTCTTGACCGGGCAACTCAGTTCATAGCTCCTTGCTATGGCTGCACGCTCGACATGGATAGTCGCGCGTATGTGTCACTCACAAAAAATAGGACCAGATCTAGGAATAGATTCAAGCCTTTTATTCAGCCAAAACACACGGATTTGGGGAAAATAGGTTAAAAGCACACTAAGGACTATTCATAGAGATGCATTTATAACAAGAAAGGCACTAGGTATCAAATTTTTACGAACGTAGAACATACGTTGTCCACATTGTGCGGTAGGTATCTTTATGGTGTGACATTCTGAACCTTACAGTCCTATTTTTGGTACACATTGGAGAACGACATTCAGGAACTCGAGGATGGAATTATTAAATAAAGACTAGTGAAAAAATCCGAATACATAATTTGCAAAAATTAAGAATACAATTCAAGAACCTTTGTATTTTTCTTTTTTTCGGGGGATGTACCTAGAAGGTTTTAGACAAATATAGAATGTTATAAAGGAAATTAGACTTGTAAACTCAGCAAACTTATTGAAAAATAAAACAAGACAAAAAAAATCTGAAGAAGTGTTTAGTTTGACTGAGAATCACTGCAATCGAAGCGAATAGGAGTTGAACGTATGGAAATGTATTTTGAGAGTTTCTGGCTAGAGAAACGTGTTATCCGGGTTTGGTTTCCCAGATAGCAAGGTTTGTACGTTTTTCTTCCGGTAGGTGGTCCTTCTTCCTCTTGAAACATTTGTGGAAAAATAACGTGGATAGTACCATGTATGTGCGGCATACAACTTCAAAAGCAGCGTCAATGAAGGCTAGAAGTGAACTGAATATTTTTCCGAAATGAGAGGAGAGATTAGGAGGCGAAGATCCAACCGCTCGCTTCATCACGTGATAGAGCTGAGAGATTCAAGAGAAGTTTGTATGTTTCACATACACGCGACTATCGTAAGGTTAGGTTCTCCAGATCGGAAAGAAAATATTGATCTGTCAGTTTTCAATTTTGCCTCTCCTCCCCTTTATTCAATAATAAACCATTGTAATCGCTCTTGTAAAAAAAATTATAACCCCCCCCCCCCTGAAAATGTTATGGTTTACGTTTCAAATGGTGTAGGATACAAATCTGCAATAAACATTTTTCCGTCCGTCCGCCGTACGCCGTACGCACGATTTCTCCCAAACGGCTGAAGCAAAGAAGCTGAAATTTTCAGGAAAAATCCTAGTTGGTCAGACGACGCCCCAATTCTTGAGCCAGCTCCATCACTTTAAAGTGCCCTTTAAGGGTTGTCAAAGTTTTGTAAAATCCCTAAAAACCTCAAAAAAAGTCAAGGCGGCCTAAATTTGGACTCTTTTTGAAGAACTTTCTAAGAAGAATCGAATGAGCCCCTCCCCAGGTCCGTAGGTCAAACCATTCCAATTGTATGGCCCGATTTATGGTGCCAACATTTGCGTTCTTTTGGTTTATTATTGTTTTTGTTTTGATATCAGTAACCTACCTAATGTGGATACTGGAGTGAACTCCTAAAAGGCTTTGTAGCAGATACACGGTTTAAAGCATTCTGATATGCATCAAGCGCTGCAAATTCTTTCACTGGGGTTTTGGTTTATTATTGTTTTCGTTTTGATAACAGTAACCTAGTGACGTAGTGATGTAGTAATGTGGATACTGGAGTGAACTCCTAAAAGGCTTTGTAGCTGATACACGGGTTGAAGCATTCTGATACGCATGAAACGCTGCAAATTCTTTCACTGGGGTTTATTATTCAATTGGCTTGCGTTCATAATTTGAATTTCTACTAAGCTTTCGAGTGTGCGTGTTTCACAGGTGATAGAGTGATTATTGAATTTCAGGAGGCACACGATTATGATCATTTGAACAATTCAAATAGGTATTTTGGTTGAGAACAGATTTACGTGCTCTATGCATATCTCCTGAAATTCAATAATCGCTCTATCACCTGTGAAACACACACACTCCTAAGCTTAGTAGAAATTCAAATCATGAACGCAAGCCAATTGAATAATAAACCCCAGTGGAAGAATTTGCAGCGTTTTTTTACAAGAAAACTCTCAAGAAAACGGGAGTCATTGCTCTGCCACCAGAAATTCCTTAATCCCTTTTGTCTAATCATACTCTGTACCACCAATGCCTGCGAGAATAATGCTAAGTACGCTCTGCCATGTAGAAAAAGTTGAATTAATTTTGTAACAGTCTTAACCTTTATCCTCTCCCCCACTGTTTTTTAAACAAACAAATCGTTACCAGCCCACATTTCGGGAAAGAATGTCCCCTGGCCAATAAGTTTTATGTTTAGTAAATCAAAAACCCTCGGAATAGAGCAGATGGCCACCGCCGCGAAACGTGGAACCGTGTGTTCTTGGCGAGGGATCTGGCTACGTGTACCACATGTACCACTAGTTAGAACACAGTTATGCATTTGTAGGTTGATTTTGACCTGTGACTTACAAGACTTTAACTAGTAAGTAAGTAAGTAAAAACAAGGAATTTCACCTTGGATTTTCGTCCGACTACCCGGAGGTGTCGCGGACGTCGCCAGCCGTCCTCCAGAGAGGATTGGAACTAGGTCTGACGATTTCGCTCGTGGCTTCCCATTGCCTCACGCCCCTGGGTTGGGAGCGTTTTGGATTCACGTGATATCGAGATCAGAGGTGAACTGTCTAACGACAGGACAGGTATACAGCACTTGATAGGTTTTTGGCCCTAATCATTGGTGCCAGCCGAGACTTTAACTAGATGTTTCTTCTTCACGTCCGTTGTAGAATCATGCGCCTCCCGTTGAATTGATTGCGAATATTATTTTTGTAATAAAAGTGCATATTGTCAGATACACCGGCAAAGCTGCAAGAAAAACAAAACCATACCTAGCTAATGGTTTTATTACTCTAGAAGCAGATACAGCGAATAACAACAATGGAAGTCGGCAAACGGTTAGTGTTTTATCGATCGTTAAACTTGAAACTGCATTCCGACGGCGAAGCTACGGAAAGACGATTTGATGGTTCGAATGACCTATTTGCCTTCTGCGGTGGTAAACACGGGTAAAAACTGTGTGCTCCGCATCGGGAATTCACCGCTACGTTAGACGCGCGTATATAGGCGGCCAGGAGATGCAACTTGATCTTTCGCGAACGGCTTAGATCGGCTGGAGATGATGATTACTCCCTTTTACTGGTGTGGATTACATGGCAGTACTTGAAATGGCGAAAGCGGTCTACTAAAGGTGGTTTGGGTCGATGAACAAATTCGATAAGACAATGAAACGTGCGATGAAGATTGTCAAAATCAACGAACGGGTTGAAGACCTTGGAAATTATGGTTTTACAGGGATATCAATAACCTATTTCCAATATTAGGTCATACACTTGAACGAAATATCAGCAGAAATATCAGAACTCATGGCTGGATAAGCAAGCAATCATGTGTTACAGACAGGAGGAATCTGGCATTTCGATTGAGGTTGAAAACAAAAATGTGGCACCCCCAGAATAGTTTTGGGTACCTATAAGGTTCCTTTCTTAACAACTTGAAGATCGAAGAATGCAATTTGATTTCCTCAGTTATCTCAACATTTTGGCCGGGACATATGCCTTTTAGAAATGATAGGTTCCCATTTCTGGAGCTTAGGGCAGTTCTACTGCAACTGGTCCTCTCCTCTCCTAGGACATAGTCAGTTGGGCATCTGGTCTGGAATGGAAATGGATTCCGTGGAAAGAATCGTTCTATCAGAACATACACTGCCTTTTATCATGAAACCTCTAAGTTTCCATGGATTTCCTGCTTTTTAGGCGTGTGTGGTACGAATTGTATGGTTTTTAGGCGTGCATCCCTTTCAAGGGGGTTCAACGCTGAAAAGACACACGTCCCTCCAAAATTTAGCACATATTTCATGCCTAAAAAGTAGATGTCACAAGAAGTGAAATTATTCTATTAGCGAAATTTTGAAGAAAATACCTCCAAGGTGTTCCTTGTTTAGAAGTCCGGTGAGCGCAAAACACAAACGAGCAGGCGCGTGCAGCATTCAGTGCTGCCCCAGAAAATTCGCTTTTCTTTCATGGTCTCCAAGTAAAATCATTTGAAAAAACTCTCAACAACGAACTGAATTACTCATTTGGTTTCTTTGACATATACTCTATCAATATATTTTATTTCCAATGGCTAACTAGGAATTGTTCCCATTTAACTGTAAAAATGTCAAACATAAATGACTAAAACAAAATAAGGAGTATATTCCATTATAATAGTAGGTAGATAATGAACATTATCGCAATCCAAACAGTGTCAGTTATTTCAAACATATTATCAAGTATGTAATGTTATCCCTACCTTCTAAACACATTACTTTGAAAACGTGTCCCATGTTATGTCTGAGTGATTAGTATTCTGCTAATAGCCAATTGAAGACTGTCAGAAATGCATCGTTAAAGAGTTGAGGGATTCGACTTGATTGTAATGAAACATTCTGAATTTCTATAAAGAAACTTCCTTGTTCATTCAGTGTCCAATTCTTAATGTTTCGTTAAATCGGTTTCAGGTCTCACTTAGGC
The DNA here is from genome assembly GCA_031894815.1 of Creontiades dilutus. Lineage (NCBI taxonomy): Eukaryota > Metazoa > Arthropoda > Insecta > Hemiptera > Miridae > Creontiades > Creontiades dilutus. Next base: position 366,377 of record JAVIWC010005181.1, on the reverse strand, counting down.
AAGTACTTGGCGGTGGACAGTTTCGGCAACGTCACCTGCGAAAGCGAAGAGAAAGACCCGGGCTCTAAATTCCATATCGTCGTCAACGATGACGCCAGCGGACGATGGGCGTTGAAGAACACCGCTCGGGGCTACTTCTTGGGAGCATCCTCCGACAAACTAACGTGCACCGCCAAAGTACCGTCGAACTCCGAGTACTGGCTGGTACATTTAGCTGCCAGACCTCAGGTAAAATATTTCCCACAGTCTCACAGTTTTGTGGTGGTTCATGTTTGAAATGTGGTTTAACGAAAGAGAGGCATTTACGTCTGCTCAGATATGTTGGCAGCAAAAAACAATAACAGCAAGTTTAAAGCTAAACTTAGAAAAAATTGAAGCAAAAAAACTAAAAAAAATTCTAACCCCCCTGAAAATTTCATGGTTTACGTTTCAAAGGGTGTAGAATCCAAATCTGCAATAAAAATTTTCCGTCCGTCCGCCGTACGCACGATTTCTCCCAAACGGCTGGAGCAAAAATCCGACATTTTCAGGAAAAATCCATGTTGGTCTGACAACGACCCAATTCTTGAGCCAGCTCTCTCACTCAATTTAAAGTGCCCTTTAAGGGCTGTAAAAGTTTTGTGAAAATCCCTAAAAACCTCAAAACTAGTCGAATCGGCTTAAATATTTTCCTATTTGAAGAACATACCATTAGGAATCGAATGAGCCCTTCCCCACGTCCGTAGGTCAAACCATTCCCGATGTATGGCCCGATTTATGGTGCCAAAATTTGCGTTTTTTCGTTTATTATTGTTTGTTTGTAACCTAGTGATGTCCGGCCGATAGCGTCGAGTTGTAGTGAATGTGGATACTGGAGTGATAGCCGATGTGAATACTTGTAGTGTAGTTGTAGCCGATACACGGGTTGAAGCATTCTGATAATATATAGGTAAATATTATTCAATATTATTACTGGGGTTTATTATTCAATATTATTACTGGGGTAAATAAGTATTCTTTCACTGGGGTTTATCATTCAATTGGCTTGCGTTCGTGATTTGAATCTGTACTAAGCTTCGGAGTGTGCGTGTTTTACAGGTGATAGAGCGATTATCGAATTTCAGGAGATATGCATAGACCACGTAAATCGGTTCTCATCCAAAACACCTATTTGGATTGATCAGTTGATGATATTTGTGTGCCCCCTCTACATCTGTCTACCTTTGGCTACATCGTTTAAATTTGGATTTGGGGAAGTTTTAACGCAATACGAGTGCCAAAGGACTTGATAAATTATAGATGTTTTTATTGTGGGGGGGGGGGGGGGGGTATTGAGGTTCAATAAAAAAACGCTGCAAATTCTTTCACTGGGGTTTATTATTCAATCGGCTTGCGTTCATGATTTGAATTTCTACTAAGCTTTGGAGTGTGCGTGTTTCACAGGATAGGGCGATTATTGAATTTCAGGAGGCACACAAATATGATCAACTGATCAATCCAAATAGGTATTTTGGTCGAGAACAGATTCACGTGCTCCATGTATATCTCCTGAAATTCAATAATCGCCCTATCCTGTGAAACACGCACACTCCAAAGCTTAGTAGAAATTCAAATCATGAACGCACCGATTGAATAATAAACCCCAGTGAAAGGATTTGCAGCGTTTTTTTATTTAAAATAATTTTAAGCAAGGAATTTTGAACAATTTGAACTTTTTTAATACAACTTTTACACGCCCCACCCCATAAAATAATACCATACACAATAATTGATGAAGCTAAACCAAAAAATATTTTTAAGCTAAGGTGTCCACAACATCCATGGTGGAATTCGTCGCTAATTAGAGTCTTGTTCTTGTTCCAGGTCAATCTGAGGTCCGTCGGCCGCAAGAGGTTCGCCCACCTTTCGGAGAACTTGGACGAGATCCACTTCGACGCCAACATCCCCTGGGGCGAGGACACGCTGTTCACCCTCGAGTTCCGCTTGGAGGAGGGCGGCCGCTACGCCATACACACCTGCAACAACAAATACCTTTCCAGGTAAATTCAATTTGCAATTAAAATTTTGATTACTTAGCAAGTTAAATGGAAATTAATTTTATTCCGAAGAAAACAACGATATCTCGTCGAGAAAACTTCAATACAGTACGTACTCTGAATACAGTTACAAAAGAAATTATTTTGCTTCCGAGTCTACCAAGGTAGCGGAAGCATTGTTTTCACTTTCGGAATGTGAAAATTTTTTTGTCTCCGAAATCAAAAATTCCACTCGCATTTTGCGTTTTAGACCTTTCTGAACAATTTTGGTTCCGTGTCTGTCTGTGTGTCTGTCTGTCTGTCAGCAAATCCTTGTTACGGGCAAAACTACACGAAGTTATAGTCCGATTTTGATGAAATTTTTAGGGATTGTGCAGGTTGGGGTGTAGATGGTCCCCTATAGGTTTCATGACCCCCGGATCAATAGTAGCCTCTGCGCATGCGCAAACGTGAAATCCTTGTTACGCGCATAACTCCGGGAGTTCTTGACCAATTTCGATGAAATTTTCAGGGATTGTTCGGTTTGATGTGTAGATGGTCCCTTATAAGTTTCCAATTGACCGGTTTGATGTGTAGATGGTTCCCTATGAGTTTCATGACCCCCGGATCAATAGTAGTCTCTACGCATGCGCAAACGAAATCCTTGTTACGCGCATAACTCTGGGAGTTCTTGAACAATTTCAATGAAATTTTCAGGGATTGTTCGGTTTGATATGTAGATGATCCCCTATAAGTATCATGACCCCCGGATCAATAGTAATGCGCAAACGAAATCCTTGTTACGCGCATAACTCCGGGAGTTCGACCAATTTCGATGAAATGGGATTGTTCGGTTTGATGTGTAGATGGTCCCCTATGAGTTTCATGACCCCCGGATCAATAGTAGCCTCTGCGCAAGCGCAAACGTGAAATCCTTGCCACAAGCATAACCCGGGAGTTCTTAATTGATAATAGTCGATAATAATTTTCAATGATCTATACAGTCATGTTACGGATACGAGGAAGCTATTATTGAATTTCAGGAGATATGCATAGAGCACGTAAATCTGTTCTCAACCAAAGTACCTATTTGGATTGATCAGTTGATCAAATTTGTGTGCCTCCTGAAATTCAATAATCGCTCTATCACCTGTGAAACACGCACACTGCAAATTCTTTAAGTGGGGTTTATTATTCAATTTTATTCCTTTGAGTTGCATCCATGATTTGAATTTCTACTAAGCTTTGGAGTGTGCGTGTTTCACAGGTGAAGAATTTGAATTTCAGGAGATATGCATAGAGCACGTAAATCGGTTCTCAACCAAAACACCTATTTGGATTGATCAGTTGATGATATTTGTGTGCCCCTCTACATCAGTCTACCTTTGGCTACATCGTTTAAATTTGGTTTGGGGAAGTTTTAACGCAATACGAGCGCTAAAGGACTTGATAAATTATGGATGTTTTTATTGTGGGGGGGGGGGGGGGGGGGGGTATTGAGGTTCAATAAAAAACGCTGCAAATTCTTTCACAGGGGTTTATTATTCAATTGGCTTGCGTTCATAATTTGAATTTGTACTAAGCTTTGGAGTGTGCGCGTTCCACAGGATAGAGCGATTATTGAATTTCAGGAGGCACACAAATATGATCAACTGATCAATCCAAATAGGTATTTTGCTTGAGAACAGATTTACGTGCTCCATGCATATCTCCTGAAATTCAATAATCGCTCTATCCTGTGAAACGCGCACACTCCAAAGCTTAGTAGAAATTCAAATTATGAACGCAAGCCAATTGAATAATAAACCCCAGTGAAAGAATTTGCAGCGTTTTTTTTACAATGGTTTGGTTACACGTGGCAGTGATTTTAGCAGACGTACATTCACGTTTTTTGCTTTTAAACGAAGTTTTCTCGCAAAACTTCCAAATAGAAACTTCGTTTTTAACAAACCATTGAAAAGCTCAACATGCTAAAGAGGTTTTTCCTGTACGTGAGGATTCAAGAGCACCACATTAAAAAAAGTCAATACGCCGATTCAAAACAGTGAAATTTACGAAACTTCTCAAAACGTTTAATTTGACTTCCTTCTTTAACTGTTGGAACTGCTCAAAAATGCTCGTATTGGCATCAGGGAGATACGAAATTCAATGCTCTTTCCGATGGTGTAATCAAATTTTAATTTACGTAATAAATTAACGGATTAATGACCATTTTAGTGAAATAAGGTCCAAAACACGAAAAAAGTCTTAAAAGTGAAATTGCTCTTACACGAAGCTTCTAAACTAGATAGTCGGTCGAGTGTTATACACCCTTCAAAACAACCGTTATCTATCGCACCAATATCTTCTAGTTCTGTAAGGTGTATCAGTAAACAGACCCCATGAAATCCACTCTTCGGAAATATCCAACAAACGGTTTGTTTTCTGGATATTTCAGTTTTTTAAGAACCTTTCTCTTTTGGTTCGTATTGCAGTTTTTATGACTTAAAAGTCGTGAAAAGTAATGGTACACTTAGCAAAAAGTTGTCTCTCGGTTTTATGAGAGAAAGAGGCCCATAAAGTACACTTTATTATCAAGATGGACTTGATGGGCTAGTTAGGTGGTTGCTAAGCATTTTTGTAGTTGCTGTATACATTGTTTAGAAACCGATAAACTGAATTTCAACAGTTTATATCGTGGGGTTACGAGTAAAAGTGACCAAGTAACATTTGCAAAATTTTACAGGGGAGCGATCTGAAGTTTCACCTATATTCTTCTTACGAACACTGGTTGTGTGATGTCTCATCCGACTATGTTTCGATTTTTCTTTATCCTGAAGGTAGTTAGCTAGTGCCCGCCTATGATATCGTGCTTCAAAATTCACTTCAGATTAAATAAGAGCTGTTTTCCGGAAAACTCTATTTGATCATTTTCAACTGCCTGGAGTTTCAAGCTTTACTCATTTGGTCAATTCAATTCTTCGAAAATCTGTCGCATAGTTACATGAAATTGAGGGATTGAATAGTTTTTTCGTTAATTTATCGTGTTGCCAAGCATCTAATAACAATGATAAACCTATTTCTGTTAGAAAAGGTTATCCATTACCTATCACTGTAATTGATCATTTTCCCCTGCCCACTGTGCTATCTTACAAATCTTACACAGTAAAAGTGATCAAATGGCAAGTTATAACATTTACATGCACCAGCGAGAATACATTTATAATCCATTTCGTGTTTTGTGGTTGAGTTCAAATGTCATTTGGTCACATAAAACTCTTTGGGTCAGGCAAGTAAAATTTATTTTCAAGTAAATAGATATTTCTTGTCATCAGTTTGAAGATAACGTTCTTAGCAACAACACACAGTAGACAACGTTCCTTAGTACCGGAATGACAAAAAAGCTCATTTTGAGAAAAAGAGAGAGAGAAGAGAGATATTTAAATATTGATAGGCAATAATTGTAAATTAAAAATTAAACTCCCCGGATCCCATAAAATTTGAAAAAACCCATCGCCCTGAGTTTGTTAATATCTTTATGTCGTTAGTTTCCCACACTAGAGGGAAAACAACGCTAAATATTTAAAGTATGTGATGCATTATTTGAAAATCCTGACCTAGGATACAAGACTTGAAGCAAAACAAAATCAAACGAATTGTCAACATAATTGTGGATCGCAAAGCGACTTTAACGTGCAGAAGTAGCCTAATCCGTATCAATAACATTAAATAATTAATGTTTTTGGTTTTTTAGATGTCAAAAAATAAATTTTAAATTTCGATCTTCTTTTTATTTGTTTAAGGTTATTTGTGATAGTCGTAAATGCTAGTTTTAATTGCAAACTGTGCTTATTTCCGTAGGATTTGAAACCGTATGAAGCATTAACGGGGTTATTCCTTCTTTTAATAAATTAATCGATCGAACATAATAATTTTAGAGTAGTAGCCCTCTTGTTTTGTGAAGTCGGTATTTCCATAAAGACCCTTGAATCGCTTTCATGTCTACCCATTGAGCGAAGCCTTTGCTGTCACTTTCTCCGAAATCAACATTTCCTCTCCCGTTTTGCGTTTTTACAATATTTTGAGTAACTTTCGTTTCGTGTCTGTCCGTTTTTGTCTATAAGTGTATCCACTGATTTTGTAACAAGCCTAATTCTTACAGTTGTCATCCAATTAGAATGAAATTTCCAAGGAATTTGCCGGTTATAGGTAGGCTCCCTTAGTTTCATTGCTCACAAAATAGTACATGTGTCTGCAAATGCGTAAACTTAAAATCCATCAAGTCAATTTCTCAGGTTCTATAGGTCTAATCTGGCTTGAATTTTTGGAGTAGTCAAGGAAGAACGATCTCGTAATCTCATATCAACGTCAAAGTGACAGTATCATTCGCTAGCTAGTTGTTACGCGCTAGATCTAGCGTATTGATCTATCAATATTTTAGAATGTCGATGACTACTTTCAACTTGTTGGAAGCAAAAGTAAATAAAAGGTTTGGTCGTACAGTGCCGGATATTCCCTCACACACTCAATTTAGTTTGGAAAAACCACCACAAAACGGCACGAACAAATTCACTAGAGCTTGGAATGCACAAATGAGAGCACGGCCGTCCTACACCCTTCCCGCAAGCTGGACAACGAATAGATTCCGATTCCGGTGCAGGATCGGAATCGAAATCGGAGTCGGACGGGAGTGGGATCGGTCGTGTGTCGGAAAAGTGTGAACCACAGGGTTTCAAGTTCGAATACATTGCCCTCTCCGACACCCGTCCGACTGCATGATCGGAGCTGGATCGGAAGAGTGCAGGACAGGTGTGTCCCGGCCTTAAATCCAACAGTTAACATCCGCGTTAACATAGTGCTCTACGAGTTTCGATCCTTAAAAACCGATACATGACTGCGCCTGCGCAAACTTAAAATCCACCAAGAATCATTTCTTGAGTTTTAAAGGTCCGATTGCGCTCAAATCTCCAGTCAGGGAAAAACGACTGTGCCCTAGTTGCGGTCACGAGGTGACAGGCCATCAGTGAGATGTAACAGTAGCGGTCACGTCTTCAAAAGTCAACATCCGAATTGCAGTCAAGGGGGAGAGATCGAGATTCAACGAATTCGAATTGTTCAACTCATTTCAATTCGAATCAACACGTTTAAAACATGTTCTAAAACTCCAGTGGTTGACTAGTGAAAGCCGTTGGTTTCGTATCGAGTAAATGGGCACAAGAACGGTACGTACTTTTTTCTCACTGTTGGCAGGCAAAACTCACGATGCTTATAAGACTGCTCTCGATCACCTCTACCGTCTTATAATGGATTACCCTCCACAAACTGTATTCAGTGACTTCAAATTAGCTATCCACTCAGCGGTCAGAGATGTATGGCCCACAGCGACTGTGAAATGTTGCTGTTTTCATCTAGGACGGACGTGGTTTACGAAAATGCAGGCATTGGGACTCGCGAAAATCTACAAAGACAAGGCCAGTGAGGCCTCACAGTTCTTGAGGCTTTTTTTCGGTCTTCCATTTCTCAATCCCAATGATAGCACACTTGAAGTGGGGACCGCGATTCAGATATCCTTCCCTGAGAAGGGACCTCAACTTGTAGGTACATCTAATTGGATTTTGACCGCAACTGGGAAACTCCGGAAAAAACGATCTCCTAATATGATATCAATTTAGAATTAGCTCGATAGACCCGCATTACGTGCTGATTAATATGTTGAAGGCATTGATGTATAAACGGTAGCATTTCTATTCCTAGAAATGTCGTGACAAACTTATGTTCTACGTCTTTCCAGATTATCAAAAATATTTTGAAAGATCGCTAGGTTGAAGTTACCCTTATGAGGAAACAATGTACCATGCCCAACTTGGCAGACTTTTTGGTCTATTCGTCAGGTTGCTACATTTATAATCTCTCTACTATCTTGTCTAATGATTTATTTTTGAATTGCCAGGGAAGGGAAGCTCGTGGTCTCCGTCACGCCCAACTGCCTCTTCTCAGCCGAGTACCACACGGGTCAGCTGGCCCTGAGAGATGCGGCTGGCGGCTACTTGTCTCCCATCGGCTCGAAAGCCGTCCTCAAGTCCAGGTCCCAGGTCGTGACCAAAGATGAGCTCTTCACGCTGGAGGACTCCCTACCGCAAGCTTCCTTCATTGCCGCTCTCAACTCCCGATACGTCTCCGTCAAACAAGGTAATATGCATACCCTATATACATTTGTGGTGATGATGGTGGTGGTAGCTCTCCATACAAATCTGCAGAATCCACTACCGTATTGTTACACTACCCCATATTGCAATATTCAATCATATTGCTTTTACTCCCTTGTCTAATGAAAATGCTTCATTTGTCACCTCGTTAATGATGAAGTAGAGCTTTTGTGAAATCAGGACTTGGAGAGGGGGGTGCTGACATCCATCCAAATCTATACAATCCATTCTCCTATTATTACACTACACCACATTGCTATATTTAATCATATTGCTTTTACTGTCTCGTCTAATGAAAATGCTTCATTTGTCATTTCGTTTATGATAAAGTAGAGCTTTTGTGATATCAGGAATTAGAGAGGAAGGGGTGCTGATATCCATCCAAATCTACAGAATCCACTATTATATTATTGCTACTACACCATATTGCTTTTACACTCTCGACTAATGAAAATTTTATCAATGACTAGTTTAATGGCCCTGCTACGCAGGTTAAAAAGAAATAGGTGAATAACACAATGAGGGAGTATAATAACAATATGCAAAGTCAAAAAATCGTATATCCCAAATCCCCGAGGAGAGGACCACGTCGCTTGCCCTGGGAGACGCTTCCCCCCGCTGGGGCCCTCCTTCCTTCACTGGCGGGGTCGGGGGGAGCAGGTCGGTTGCCCTGGGAGACGGGGGCGAGAATTCCACCCGCCCAGCGTTACCACCCCCTGAAACGTCGATATACTCTGATAAGCTCGTCTTTATATAGTGTGATAATAAGAACTTTGTGATGTCAGGAAGGGAAAAAGTGTCCAATTGTAGATTTTGCCTTGCTCATTTATTTTGACACCTCCACAACACACACAAAATTAAAGAGTATATCCTCCAGGTGTTGAACATAATGCAGGAACACATGTTTGCAATGATTTGGATTGCTCTGTTTTATAGTACTGAATGAAATGGGAACAAATGAGTCTACATGAATCTACGTATAGTAAATTCCGTTGTTGTAATGGTTTTAAAGTTTTTTCCTGAAGAATCTTCTCGATTTTTGTAAATTCTCACGAGGTTGATACTTACTCTTCTGGTGGTGACAGAGTTAGATCGAAATACCAGAATTTCCAAAGTTTTATGGCGTCGTTTTGCTACTAGTTTTCAACCTTCAATGACAAAACAGGGTGAATTCAAATTTTTTTAAATATTTTTCACCCACATAATATCTTTATATATTTCCAAGCTTACTACACAGTTTGTACAAGAAACAACCTTCTGTCCCTATAACCAGGCTAGGTCTTTAACACTTATCATGGTTTTATGGATTGAAAACCCTAATTCCCCGATTGAGTATAGTTGGTACACATTTGTAAATCGCCAAAAGACATTTTAACCAACAACCATTCAAACGTTACACAAACATTACGATTAATGAGATATCACCCAATTACTGGATAATGATATCAAATTTACCACGAAAAAAGATTCATTTTGTAAATGAAAACACAAGTTTATCAGGTTCCTAAAATCTTAGTAGCAAAACTTATTCTCGTGTGAAGTTCATCACCTGTCCAAGTGGATTAAAATGGTACTAACGATATTTATTGTTACCTAAATCAATAATTTTTGAGGTAGTATTCTAAACATCCTAATGAAACGTGCTTAATGGATAGTACTACAGTAAAAAAAGCATTGTTATTCAAATCTTTTGTATACTATTGTATTCCTTGCATTTAACAAAACCTAAAATAGGTTCAAGTTGAGAATCCCTCTTTAGTCCGGGTTTGAAAGAACGGAAGCACGACGCTCGGGGGTTTATGTATATTTATGTCCTCTCTTCCTCTTGGGGCTTTGTGGATGCTTGCCACCCTCTACGGATTTGATTTTTAAGCTCACTTTGTATTCAAGATGGGTTTCCTTCACTCTTCTCCCCCAGACCCCTCAACTTTTTTTGTTGTCGCCGAGCTATCAAGACCCATTCTTCAACTTTCGTAGAGCACGTCCCAGTCCCGGAGATAACGATCTCGATAAGGGGTAGGCACCCACCTCCGAGAATATTTTCATGATTCCCTGTATTTCTAACCCTTCATAGGGCTGATATTAAACTACAAAATAAATTCGCTCGGCCAGATTAAAGCTGACATACGATTGTCGCAGAACTATGAATCAAGCGATTCACAAATTCTGTATCTCAGACATGATCTGTTGTTAACTGTTGCTTCAGAAATTTTACAGGACATGCAAAAGAGGTTTCGGACACCATGTTTTGAACTCAAGTCCGCCCTGATCTTACATTCGATTGACTACATACATTTCTGAGCTCCTCATACTAGAGAATCACTATAGAGCATATGCATACGCGGCTAAATCTCGATCGTCGTTGCTTTGGCACATAAACTGAAAAAATCGTCACGAAAACTTGCTCACGCGATACCAATAATATAAAAGACATTTTGTTTTGGTTTATTTGTTTCAACCATTTCCGTAATTCTTCCACTTCAAAACGATCAGTGAACAAACGCAAGAGTATCGTAAGCGAAAAAAATTGACGATGGACAAATCCTCAATAAAATAAGAAAACAACAGATGAAAATGTCCCAATGTGTTGCAGACACGTATGCAAGCATTTGTCAACATCATGGAAGTTGAATACGATAGTTTACCGCTGAGGTATAGAATTTAACTCCATTTTGGTTTATTATTCAATAAAAAACCATTGTATTCGCTCTTGAACGGAAAAATTCTAACCCCCCCCCTGAAAATTTCATGGTTTACGTTTCAAAGGGTGTAGAATCCCCCAAACGGCTGGAGCAAAAGATATGAAATTTTCAGGAAAAATCCATGTTGGTCCGACAACGCCCCAATTCTTGAGCCAGCTCTCTCAAAACCTCAGAAAAAGTCAAGGCGGCCTAAATTTGGACTCTTTTTGAAGAACATTCCATGAGGAATCGAATGAGCCTCTCCCCAGGTCTGTAGCTCAAACCATTCCCGATGTATAGCCCGAATTATGCTGCCGACATTTGCGTTTTTTTGGTTCATTGTTGTTTTTGTTTTGATATCAGTAACCTAGTGATGTAGTGAATGCGGATACTGGAGTGAACTCCTAAAGGATCTGTAGCCGATACACGGGTTGAAGCATTCTGATATGCATGAAACGCTGCAAATTCTTTCACTGGGGTTTATTATTCAATTTTATTCATTTGACTTGCATTCATTATTTGAATTTCTACTAAGCTTTGAAGTGTGCGTGTTTCACAGGTGATAGATTTCTATTATCGAATTTCAGGAGATTTGCATAGAGCACGTAAATCGGTTCTCAACCAAAATACCTATTTGGATTGATCAGTTGATCATATTTGTGTGCCTCCTGAAATTTAGCATTTTCTCCCAAATAGAGAAAACATACGCTTGTGGGGGGGTATTGAGGTTCAATAAAAACGCTGCAAATTCTTTCACTGGGGTTTATTATTCAATTGGGTTGCGTTCATGATTTGAATTTCTACTAAGCTTTGGAGTGTGCGCGTTTCACAGGTGATAGAGCGATTATTGAATTTCAGGAGGCACTCAAATATGATCTACTGATCAATCCAAATAGGTATTTTGGTTGAGAACAGATTTACGTGATCTATGCATATCTCCTGCCAAGCAGATTTGGTCGTAAAAGGGGGCTTTATACATCCAATTGCGGTAGTTCTATGTAGGGGTACCTAACCAATAAATTGCATAAAAACCATGAAGGAAAACAGTGTGGCTCTGAGAGACTCCTTTTAATGAATTGTTGAAGAAAAAACGGCTCATGGATGGCTTTCCTTTCGGGATGCGAGGTAAGGGATGCCTAAGGTAAAAAACATTTATTAAAACGGGAGCGAAAGAATCTCCCACAAAATCTGCCTTCCACTACCACATCATGAAATGACATTAAGGTCTTTGACAATAATTCATGCCCGGTTTCCTTGCTCAGGTCGGGTAGACAAATGTGCCTGGGAAGGAGTTGGAGGTCTCCACAAAATCTCCTCTAAGAGGACCTCAGTGGAATAATAAAAAAAAAAAAAAGATGTTAGAATATACACAACGATTCACTAGCAGAAAAACGGTAATCTCACCTCGTTTTATTTGCGATTTTAAGGAAAAACTGGCGTAAGGGAGTAGTTTAAGTAATTAAAAGTGTCTCCCGATACTTCAGTCTATTTCGACCATATAACAAACCTTTCTTTTTTATCGGACAATCCATCCAAAAGATTTCCTGCACAATTGTTCTACATTTAATTGAAATTCGACTAAAATATTATAGTTTTGGGGGTGACAGAGATTTGCCACTGACAGAAAGTAACCAACATTGAGGAGCAAGCTCTGAAGCATAGAAACAAGTGGACATTTTGAATATGGGGGACATTTTTGTCTCGATTTCCAGCACGAACACAAATCTTTGTGGAGTGAGGTTGTAAAACTAACACTGTTATCATCCAACGAGTAACATGACAGGAGCGTCAGGGAATCCTTTTGTTCGCAGGTGGCTATCCAAGTAATAATGCTGGGTGTGAGAGATCCTTGAAAATGCTTCCACTTGTTTTCAAGAAAATGGGGGAGAAAGGAAATCGTCAAGGTCGGTGGAAGCTAAATCAGCGAGACATCCTGCGCGCGATAGCCGGCCTTCTTCGCCGCGACGTCTCGCCCAGTCAAGTTCGTCAGATGAATGCAAAACTTCCACTCGACCAACTCCCACGCCGGCCCCGGGCCTTTCTAAATCGTAAACGTTTCGTGAGCTTTGCCAAGCAATTAGGGGCGATGGTGACTCAATTTAAATAACAATGGAACCGTCCCTTTTTTTTCACGCCACGACTCGCAGACGGTAGACGCCGGTTAATTTGAGCGTGTGCTTAATAGTTTCCACTTTCCCAACGCCCAAAAACTTCGAAGGAAAATGATTAAATCCGACAGATGAACTTTAATTGGACTTCAATCACGAAGCACTCCAGCATTTTTGATTAAATTTATAAGTTTTTTGCTATTCTCCAAACCTAAATAATAAATGTGCTGGTATATGTCATCTTCATTATATGTACAGTACCGAATGTCCATATAAACTATTAGTTTATCAAAAACGCTGCAAATTCTTTCACTGGGGTTTATTATTCAATTGGGTTGCGTTCATGATTTGAATTTCTACTAAGCTTTCTGTATGTTTCACAGGTGATAGAGCCCAAATGGAAAATATTTAAAATCCAAATTATTTTTTATTGCGCGCAACCGGTTTAGCGTGCTCTTGCGCAATCCCAAAATTGTCAAATAGTGGATGAAATTAAAAACATGATTTTCATTGTTTTTTAACGCTGATTCACGTGGTGCTATCCGTTTCTTGATTCGGCTCAATTTTTGCGGAATAATGACCAAAATTTGGTTATTTCTCGTCCGTTTTTTTTAAAATCTTAGTGCGTTTGTTTTCAGATTTTTACGGGGATTAGTTTTCGAGGTCCGGTTGAAAAATGTAAAAATAGGAGATTGAAACCTTCTTCAGTGGTCAACTGAAAAATCATCTTAATCTGAGAGTTGAAATTCGCCATAAATGAGTTACAGTGACCTTTGAATAATCAGATAAGTATCCACATCAATACATCATTTCGAGGTCACTAAGTGTGCTGATGTACACACACCAAAGATCATCTGATAAGAAAGCCAAAATAGCGATAAAACGTCACCTTTCCACTCATCCATGGACACAGCTCATAGAGTTCTATCTGCGACATCATTGTCATTCGTGCTCCTAGCACGCGTTATTCAATGGAAGGAAAAACTGCACGGTCCAAACACACGCGGAAAAAGGATGATTTTTTAAAAATAACCACATTTAGGTCATTATTCCGCAAAAATTGAGGTTTCAAGAAACGGATAGCACCAAATCAGCGTAAAAACAATGAAATTTTCAAGTGGGCGGGAGTTCACCATCATTTATTTGACAATTTTGGCGGTTGCAATGGTTTAATTGGATAATGCGCGCAATCGAAAAAAGTTTTGAGGGGTCAAATTTTCATGAAATTTCGAGAAGAATCCGAATTTGCAATAAAAAATTTGAATTTTTAAAATGAAAGTCACCAATAAAACGAGTTGCGCAAGATTGCCTTGCGCGGGGTGCGCAAATATGATTTTGATTCCTACGCATCTTATGAAGATTTAAAAAAAATTTTTTGTTTTGTCACAGATCTTAATTTTGTCTTTTGGATGTTGTGAGACACCCTCTAGGGCAGATTATTGACAGTACCGAATGTCCATATAAACTATTAGTTTATCAAAAACGCTCCAAATTCTTTCACTTTTATTATTCAATTTTGCGTCATGATTTGAATTTCTAAAGTCTGTTGGAGTGTGCGTGTTTCACTGGTGATAGAGCGATTATTGAATTTCAGGAGGCACTCAAATATGATCTACTGATCAATCCAAATAGGTATTTTTGTTGAGAACAGATTTACGTTATCTATGCATATCTCCTGAAATTTATTGGTTTCGGTACCCCCACATAGAAGAACTACCGCAATTGGATGTATAAAGCCCCCTTTTACGACCAAATCTGCTTGACTAACATGTTTTGACTTCGTTTGACATTAGTCGTAGCATCCACACGTGCATTCAATATTGCAAAAGTCTGTCCATCAAGCTCTTCATTCAGTTATTAAAATGGATTTCAAATCATTCAATTCTACTTGCTGGCTAAGTGGAAAGACTGTCAAGAGAGATCGACGAAGAAAACCCCGGTCCATCTGGGCACAAGAGGGGCGCATGAAATAGTAAAATCGAAATTCATCTATGTATAGATAGATTTCAGTTTTATTGCCTTACAGATTAAAATCCATAGCAAATTATTAGAAAAATATACAAATGTCACTATAAAAAAATAAATATGTGCCTTGGCTAATCTATAGTTGAAAAGAATAAAATAAGAAATACACGAATACTTGAAAGAAAAATAACACGTCCTCTTATAAGTTCACAATAAGCAGTCTTATTTCACTGGCCTTATTTCTTAAGTAAAAAAACAGTCTGTTTCCAACATTTCAGTCATTCATTCTGACGGTGCTGTTATATTGTACACTGAACGTGAGAGGCAATGGAAGCACTGTCAAAAGGGAAATTCATCTATGTATAGTCCAAATTCCTTATACCGCGTTAGGAGTTTTTTATTTCTGTTGCTTAACCACTTTTGCCGCCTGATTGTACAACCAGCTTTCTACTTCTTGATTGAGGTCCGTCTCTTTAGTAAACCGTTTGGTCTCTAGACGATTGTCCTCTTGATTGACCGCATATCGTTATTGTGTGGTTTTGAAAAAATTGGCGACGAGCAATCCAGGACGAACGTCGAGCGTTGTTGTCCCGCAAGTTGCCTTGTTCCACGGCAACGCCCGCTGCTGTTCTCGGATCACTCAAGATCTACTCAAGTCGTTTGGTTGGGACACCTTTGGACATCCTCCTAGTCCCCCTATCTTGCACCAAGTGTTAATCACATCGTCTTTGTTCCTCAAATGTCATCTTGGGTACAAATGGTTCGCACTAAAGTCGGGCCTCAAAGAAGAAGTGCAAAGCTGATTGTTCAGTTTGCCGGCAAACTGGTACGACGCGGATTAAATAATCTCTTAATACGGTACGAAAAAATTGTGCTCAAAATAATGGCCTCTACATGGAACAGTATTTGATACTATGGAATAGTATTTGAATACTTAAATGAAATTTGTTTTGTCCCAACAGTTTTGATTTTTTTTTTAAATTGGGTAAATTTACTTTTGATATTCTCTCATACACACATTCACCATCCCGCTAGTATTAGAGCGATGATGCTTGTTGTTCATCTATCATGGGAAACAGTAACAATCACATGAAATTTGGAATCATTAAGCCCAGGTTTTTTTCCAATGACTATGCTGCAGACTTTGCAAAAGCGATATCATAGACGTGTGAACCACTGATACTCTCAGGATGCTCTTTAAAATCACCTCAAAATTAACCGAAAACCCGAAAAATTGCATCACTGGGGTTTATTATTCAATCTTGCGTTCATGGAATGAAACTAAGTTTTCAAGTCCGTGTTTCACAGCAAAATGCCAAATTTATTGAATTTCAGGAGATGTACATGGAGCACCAATCTGTTCTCGACCAAAATACCTATTTGATTGATCAGTTGATCATATTTGTGTGCCCCTGAAATTCAATTCGCTCTATCCTGTTTTTGCAGACTCCAAAGCTTATAAGAATTCTAATCATGAACGCAAGCCAATTGAGTAATAAACCCCAGTGAAAGAATTTGCAGCGTTTTTTTATTGAACCTCAGATTACAATAAAAACATCTATAATTTATCAAGTCCTTTGGCACTCGTATTGCGTTGAAACTTCCCCAAATCCAAATTTAACGATGTAACAACGATGTAAACAAAGGTAGACAGATGTAGAGGAGACACAAATATCATCAACTGATCAATCCAAATAGGTGTTTTGGTTGAGAACCGATTTACGTGGTCTACGCCTATCCTCCTGAAATTCAATAATCGCTCTATCACCTGTAAAACACGCACACTCCGAAGCTTAGTAAGATTCAAATCATGAACGCAATCAAATTGAATAATAAACCCCAGTGAAAGAATACTTATTTACCCCAGTAATAATATTGAATAATAAACCCCAGTAATAATATTGAATAATATTTACCTATATATTATCAGCGTTTCATGCATATCAGAATGCTTCAACCCGTGTATCGGCTACTAACTACAACAAGTATTCACATCGGCTATCACTCCAGTATCCACATTCACTACAACTCGACGCTATCGGCCGGACATCACTAGGTTACAAACAAACAATAATAAACGAAAAACGCAAATGTTAGCACCATAAATCGGGAATGGTTTGACCTACGGACGTGGGGAAGGGCTCATTCGATTCCTCATGGTATGTTCTTCAAATAGGAAAATATTTAGGCCGATTCGACTAGTTTTGAGGTTTTCAGGGATTTTACAAAACTTTGACAGCCCTTAAAGGGCACTTTAAATTGAGCTCAAGAATTGGGGCGTCGTCGGACAAAGATGGATTTTTCCTTAAAATTTCAGATCTTTTGCTCCAGCCGTTTGGGAGATATCGTGCGTACGGCGTACGGCGGACGGACGGAAAATTTTTTGTTGCAGATTCGGATTCTACACCCTTTGAAACGTAAACCATGAAATTTTCAGGGGGGGTTAGAATTTTTTTTTCAAGAGCGATTACAATGGTTTATTACCTATTGAATAATAAACCAAAAGCGTTGGATTGGGTGATGTCTAACATATCACCTGTACTCTGGTTTGATGTTCAACGTTGTGAGATTCTGGCACGCGCTCAGCAAGTGGAAATTGACGGGAGAAGCTCTTAACACCAAGGGAAAGAAATACAACTCCATTATTACACCCTTTCCCCCCGAACACAGCTGCAGTGTCGTTTACGATCACGGGAGCATGAAGAAAGAATAAACTGGGGGTCCCCTCTCAACATATGCCCCGATTGTCCCATTAGGCGCTCCACCCCTGACCTACCCCTAGACGCCCTTCCTTCGGATTCCTCCACTATTTTTGGGGACCTCCCCTCATATTTGAAAGCGCCGGGGCGACGAAAGTGTTTCAGCGTTGGCGGTGGTCGAGATTATTTCGGAAATCAATACAAGAACTTGCTCTCGTTCTACCCTGTGAAATACGAGGGTTCTGGTGTACAGTCGAGGGCAAAATGCTTTCCCTGCCTTTTAACTCCCTTCGGTGTGTTTCGCTCCCCTCTTCATGCGCCGTTTTTAAATCTTTTGGCCCACAATCAACTGCTGGGAGTGCAACAAATTAGGGATCGATATGTGGCCCAATATCGGATGAAAACATCGATATTTTCAATATCGGTGTCCTTATCACTTAACAGCATCCTTATCACACGGCTTTTATGAGGAATATTGATGCAAAACAAACAGTTTTATTTTGTGGATTGATCTGTGGATAAAACCTTGGAACCCTAACACACTGAGTAGAATAGAAATGCCAACTATGTTAAACATCAACGAGAACAAAAACGTCTGCCAAGTGGGTGTGGCACATAACTTCCTCGTATCTCTAACATTCCCTGAAAATTTCATCGAAATCGGCCAAGAACTCCCGGAGTTATGCTCGTGGCAAAGATTTCACGTTTAACAAGGATTTCGCGGAATTGCGCGTAACAAGGATTTCGTTTGCGCATGCGCAGAGACTACTATTGATCCGGGGGTCATGAAACCTATAGGGGACCATCTACACATCAAACCGAACAATCCCTGAAAATTTCATTGAAATTGTTCAAGAACTCCCCAAGTTATGCGCATAACAACGATTTCACGTTTGCGCATGCGCAGAAGCTACTATTGATCCGGGGGTCATGAAACTCATAGGGGATCATCTACACATCAAACCGAACAATCCCTGAAAATTCCATCGAAATTGGTCAAAAACTTCCGGAGTTATGCGCGTAACAAGGATTTCACGTTTACGCATGCGCAGAGGCTACTATTGATCCGGAGGTCATGAAACTCACAGGGGACCATCTACACCCCAATCCGAACAATCCCGAAAAATTTCATCAAAATCGGACTATAACTTCGCGTAGTTTTGCCCGGAACAAGGATTTGCTGACAGACAGACACGGAACCAAAATTGTTCAAAAAGGTCTAAAACGCAAAATGCGAGTGGAATTTTTGATTTTGGAGACAAAAAAATTTTCACATTCCGAAAGTGAAAACAATGCTTCCGCTACCTTGGTAGACTCGGATGCAAAATTTCTTCATCACCAACATCTGCTGATAGGGAACCTCGGATAACTGCAGCACGTTCTCTGCCACCACCCCTAAGCATCTGTATTAAATGAATCTAATCAACCCACGAATAACAAATACCCACTGAAAGCATTGGAAATAACGACGATGAATAACAATACATGAGACAAAATAGGAAGCCAATTGTTAAAGTTTGACAACATCTAACCGAACACAACAGAACTTCAACGATCACTTTTTGTCACCTCGTTGCTGTACCGCTTGATTTATCGATTTTATCTCTTTTTCATCTTTCAAACATTATCCAATATCAAGCAATATTCTTCTTACTCTAAAGTAAAACGAATTCGTGATAATTTACAAGAATACTTACTGAACAGGATCGTTCCATTCTTTTCTACTAAGTCTACTATATCTTGCTGTGTACCTATCTTTCAAATACTACAACTCTTCTTTTACGTACGAAGAATATATTTCGTTGTAGAGAAGCAACTAGCAACGGGAATTATGAACTGGGAGATCTTGAACGAAAAAAACGCTGCAAATTCTTTCACTGGGGTTTATTATTCAATCGGCTTGCGTTCATGATTTGAATTTCTACTATGCTTTGGAGTGTGCGTGTTTCACAGGATAGGGCGATTATTGAATTTCAAGAGATATACATGGAGCACGTGAATCTGTTCTCGACCAAAATACCTATTTGGATGGATCAGTTGATCATATTTGTGTGCCTCCTGAAATTCAATAATCGCCCTATCCTGTGAAACACGCAGACTCCAAAGCTTAGTAGAAATTCAAATCATGAACGCAAGCCGATTGAATGATAAACCCCAGTGAAAGAATTTGCAGCGTTATTTTTTATTGAACCGCAATACCCCCCCCCCCCCCCAAATAAAAACATCTATAATTATCAAGTCCTTTAGCACTCGTATTGCGTTGAAACTTCGCCAAATCCAAATTTAAACGATGTAGCCAAAGGTAGACAGATGTAGTGGGGGCACACAAATATCATCAACTGATCAATCCAAATAGGTGTTTTGGATGAGAACCGATTTACGTGGTCTATGCATATCCTGAAATTCGATGATCGCTCTATCACCTGTAAAACACGCACACTCCGAAGCTTAGTACAGATTCAAATCACGAACGCAAGCCAATTGAATAATAAACCCCAGTGAAAGAATACTTATTTACCCCAGTAATAATATTGAATAATAAACCCGAGTAATAATATTGAATAATATTAACCTATATATTATCAGAATGCTTCAACCCGTGTATCGGCTACTAACTACACTACAAGTATTCACATCGGCTATCACTCCAGTATCCACATTCACTATAACTCGACGCTATCGGCCGGACATCACTAGGTTACAAACAAACAATAATAAACGAAAAAACGCAAATGTTGGCACCATAAATCGGGCCATACATCGGGAATGGTTTGATTTACGGACGTGGGGAAGGGCTCATTCGATTCCTAATGGTATGTTCTTCAAATAGGAAAATATTTAGGCCGATTCAACTAGTTTTGAGGTTTTCAGGGATTTTACAAAACTTTTACAGCCCTTAAAGGGCACTTTAAATTGAGTGAGGGAGCTGGCTCAAGAATTGGGGCGTCGTCGGACCAAGATGGATTTTTCCTGAAAATTTCAGATTTTTCCTCCAGCCGTTTCGGAGATATCGTGCGTACGGCGGACGGACGGAAAATTTTTTATTGCAGATTCGGATTCTACACCCTTTGAAACGTAAACCATGAAATTTTCAGGGGGGTTAGCATTTCTTTTTCCAGAACGATTACAATGGTTTATTATTGAATAATAAACCAAAAATCATGACTGAATTTAGGAGAACAAAATGTTCTATCACATTATCATGTTTGAGTTAGAACAGTGAAATATTGATAAACGAAGTACATAAAGCTCTTCAAAGATCCATAAATTGGAAGAATGGTGTCATCCTGATTCGATGAGCGGTTTAAGCTAACCAGCATGATATTGCTTCATTCATTAACTGTCTAACATTCAAGTTATTACTTAATTGTTATATCTTTGATGATAAAAATAAAAGTCGGTTTCATTTCATAATCTGATAACGGGTATCTATTGTAATGCGTGGTATTGTGGTACAGGAACTAACTATTTTACCACAATGGTACGAACAGGTGTACGGTTATTTCAACTATCCGCTGCAGTAGGTCTGGTCAGAGATAAATTAAAAGAGAGGAAACTGTGATCCACTTTTGCAAAAAGGGGCAGCGAGCCGGAGTAGCTTTCCCTCTATTTTAATAATGGTCTGCCCGCTAATTGCTCCGGAGATCAGAGCGTCGGGGGGCCGCTGTCCCAAGCCTGTGGATGCCGCTGGAACATCTCCCACGAGCCCGAAGCCGTTTCCATTGATGCGGCCATCACGAGCTTTTTACTACGTCATTCGTTCATTCAATTTTTCGAGGTTTCACCTTCGCTGTTTTCTCACAACTATTAACCTTTTCGCTGGAGAAAAAGACGTAGCCCTGGTCATTGGGAAAGGATGGAAAAGAGCGAAAGTGCCTTCTCAGGGAGTACAAGAAAGAGTTGGGAAGAACAGAAATTATGAATTATCATGGACTCATCGTCGACACTTTTCAAGAATGATTGTCCGTTCTTGAGCACATATAATATGTGCGGCTTATATCGGTTGCGAAATATTCAATCAGGCCTGTTCGTGAAAATAATTAAATAAGCATAAAAATACCTACCTAGATTAATTTTCACGATTAATATTTTACGTGGAAAGTCGTGGTAAGGAACAAAGTGAAAAAGATTGATGAAAACTGGTGATATGGCGATATAATGTAATGATTATTATATAAATTGATAAATCGTCATGTGAAAAACCTATGGAGCTCCAAATACATAGGTGAATGAAAAGAAATAAATATCTCCTATTGATTATTTTAAAACCGTTTGCAATGTCTTTGAATGACTTGATCGGAAAATTGAAAACGAAGAAAATAAAAGGATGGATCCGACCTGATTGGGGGAACGCGGCCACGTGGATTCCGAATTTTTGGAAGGGTCCCTGCCACACCATCGTCGTCTCAGCAGACTTACGACCCTGCAATGCTGCAGGTTTTCTTGGATAAGGCGTATTTGGGTGGAGAGAGGTCCTCAGAAAACGGGAAGATAGACATGCAGGAGGTCCTGATGAAGCGTTCCTGGTGAAGCCGTTCCTGGTGAAGCCGTACGTGGTGATGCCGTTCGTGGTGATGCCGGTGTCCCAAAGCTGAGAAATAAAACGTGAATTTTCAGCACCATAAAATTCACCAAAGTGGATTGGACGTCCGTAATCTGACAAGGTTTTCTACTTACTTCGGTCGTTTGATGGTGATGGAGAATGGAGAAAATAAGTAATTCCTTCCAGAACAGTAAAAAAATCCTTACAAAAGGTACTGGTAAAGGTAAAGAAAAATGGCGCACAATGGCGACGCTTCGGCGGAGAAAACGTTGAAAGTGGTCTTGCGAAGGGCAGCGATGGAACTGAAGACTCCGACGATTCGCAGACGCGGAGATGCGGCACGGGAAAGGGATTCGCGATAGAGACACCAATCAAAGTTCACTTCTTAAAAATAACAACACTTCTTTCAAACTAAGATATACCAACTGGATCATGGCAAGTTGCGCTAACAAGGCCTAATTATATTTATCGTTTTACTTACGGAACTTTTGCAACGTACTACTATCATTAAGAGAAAGTGGGATTTCGTAAAGTAGTTACCAGTTTACCTTCATTCGTTGGAGGGGACGTAAAAAGGCCACGTCCGCATCCTCTCAGACAGTCCAGCGTCGATAAAAGCATTAATAGCTCCAACCATCTGATCACGAGTGGTTTGGTGCTGCGTGGATACCCTCAACAACCTAGCCGAACATAACCGGGTTCGCCTGGAGTGGGTGCCGGGGCATAAAGTAATATCTGGCGACGAGAAGGCTGACGAGCAAGAAGGGGCATCCCTAATCCCATTTGTAGTACCTGAGCCGGGAGTTGGTATACCAAAAATCGTCTTCAGAAGGACCACCAATTTGTGGGCCAACCAACAAACCACAAGTAGATAGTTCAATATTGAAGGACATGTCCAACATCAAACCCAACACCGAAATTACTGAATGGTTACTTGGCAAAAACCGTGGGGATCTAAAAACAATGGTCAGTCTTAAAACCGGCGTTGCACCCCTGAGCATCCCTCTTCTTCCCATGGCGCTACAGTCCTTACAGGACCTTGGCCTCCACAACTGCCTTCCACTGAACTCTGTCCAATACCAACTGCCTCCATCTCCTTATGTTTAGTCCTCTTAGGTCATTCTGTACGTCATCCTGCCATCGTGCTCGTGGTCTTCCTCCAAGTCTTGAGCCTCCTGGCTTCCCATACATCATTCGCTTAGGCCACTGCTCTGCGGGCATTCTCTCAACGTGGCCCAGCCACCTCAAACGATTACTTTTCACTATGGAAACCAGGTCTGGTTGATTAAAGAGGCGCTTTAGCTCTAAATTGGTCCGAATTCTCCATTGCCCATTTATGAAGACTGGTCCATAGATTCACATAAAGTTCAACCCTGTGCAGGTTATGTGAGGAGACGGACGGAACGGCATCCCTATAATAATTGAGTTCCAAGCACTCACCTTTCGCAGATTTGAAATCTACGGGGCACGAACACCAGTGAGGTCTATTCAAAGCGAACAACTAATCAAGCGACCTCAAAACCCTTTAATCTCCTTGATTAAATGCAAAACTTTCAGGAAAGTACAATAAGCCAACAGGATTCCGTGCTAGGGGCCCAAAACCCCCGCCCTGAGAGTTCCAGTCCAAATTTACATCTACATCTACATGTTGGATTGAGATTTCAACCGCTACTGTGCCACACTGTCGGATTTTGGATAATGATTTTATTTCTACTCTTGTGAGTTGGAACTTATCTTTATTTAAGTAGGCACCTCCTACTACATTCGGAATGCAGTTGAACAATACCTTGCTTAAGAGGGAAGACAGTATTGTTTTGAATAGATGGTTAAGCGTTGCGTTCGTACTGAAATTCTGATGGATACGAATAGTTCCTCCTTCCCAATTCTTGAGACTGCTGCTAGTGTACATAAACTAAGCATCAGGGGTATCCTCTGGGTGTTGCAAGCATATACCGACAATGCAACTCCATTCCATTCACCAGCTGTCAGGCTCTGCTGACGAACCAGCCTCCTTCCAAGTTTGCAGAATGTATTGAAAGCGAACTATTCCCTTTATTGTAATGTCATAAATGTGAGCAAATCTTGCTAGTTGAGCAGGAAGGTCCTCCCTCCTCACTTTCTGTACGTTGTTGCTGTTCTTCAAGTCAGAACATCCTTGCCTTTTTGGTTGTTAGCAATGTTTGCCTAAAAATCTCGTTTAAAGCTATTTACTACACCTTATTACCATCTTAGCCTTTGCTAGAAGTTTTGTTCGTCTTTTAATCCTTAACATTTGCATTTCGTGCCAATGCCTCCCGAGAATACCTGTCTTACCAAGTGACCATAATCACATCTTCTCAAGGAAGGAAGACGGTCCTAAAAATCTTGCTCTAGTAACTCAAACATGTTAGTAACTCAATTTTGTTCCAATTTGGAATAGTTAGGTGATTGCTAAGGCATGTTCCAATCATATTTTGGTTTATTATTCAATAATAAACCATTGTAATCGCTCTGGAAAAAAAAAATTCGAACCCCCCCTGAAAATTTCATGGTTTATGTTTCAAAGGGTGTAGAATCCGAATCTGCAATAAAAAATTTTCCGTCCGTCCGCCGTACGCACGATATCTCCGAAACGGCTGGAGCAAATAATCTGAAATTTTCAGGAAAAATCCATCTTGGTCCGACGACGCCCCAATTCTTGAGCCAGCTCTCTCACTCATTTTAAAGTGCCCTTTAAGGGCTGTCAAAGTTTTGTAAAATCCCTAGAAACCTCAAAACAAGTCCAAGCGGCATGAATGTAAACTTATTTTAAGAACATACCGTCAGGAATCGAATGAGCCCCTCCCCAGGTCCGTAGGTCAAACCATTCCCGATGTATGGCCCGATTTATGGTGCCAACATTTGCGTTTTTTGGTTTATTATTGTTTGTTTGTAACCTAGTGATGTCCGGCCGATAGCGTCGAGTTGTAGTGAATGTGGATACTGGAGTGATAGCCGACGTGAATACTTGTAGTGTAGTTAGTAGCCGATACACGGGTTGAAGCATTCTGATATGCATGAAACGCTGATAATATATAGGTAAATATTATTCAATATTATTACTGGGGTTTATTATTCAATATTATTACTGGGGTAAATAAGTATTCTTTCACTGGGGTTTATTATTCAATTGGCTTGCGTTCATGATTTGAATCTTACTAAGCTTCGGAGTGTGCGTGTTTTACAGGTGATAGAGCGATTATTGAATTTCAGGAGATATGCATAGACCACGTAAATCGGTTCTCATCCAAAACACCTATTTGGATTGATCAGTTGATGATATTTGTGTGCCCCCTCTACATCTGTCTACCTTTGGCTACATCGTTTAAATTTGGATTTGGCGAAGTTTTAACGCAATACGAGTGACAAAGGACTTGATAAATTATAGATGTTTTTATTGTGTAGGGGGTCCCCTATTGAGGTTCAATAAAAAAACGCTGCAAATTCTTTCACTGGGGTTTATTATTCAATTGGCTTGCGTTCATGATTTGAATTTCTACTAAGCTTTGGAGTCTGCGTGTTTCACAGGATATGACGATTATTGAATTTCAGGAGGCACACAAATATGATCAACTGATCAATCCAAATAGGTATTTTGGTCGAGAACAGATTCACGAGTTCCATGTATATCTCCTGAAATTCAATAATCGCCCTATCCTGTGAAACACGCACACTCCAAAGCTTAGTAGAAATTCAAATCATGAACGCAAGCCAATTGAATAATAAACCCCAGTGAAAGAATTTGCAGCGTTTTTCTATTTATTATAAAATACATCCAGAACTTATCCTACCAACATCAGAACTCGGGTTTCAAAGGATTCGATCATGGTTATTCGCTTTATTTAAGCTATCAAGCTCAGTAAATTAATTTGAGTAGGTAGATGCAACGGAAACCCCATAAGTAAGGTAGGGTTTGAGTTCAAGATCTTTCTTCGACGGTTAGTTGAAATTTAATACTGGATTAAGGGAAGTCATTCGCGTGGAAAGGTGTCCAGTTTAACGCTAATCAGTTGTAAGTCATCCAAGCGGTAACTCGCGGCTATTGCGCCTGGTGTCTGCTTTCTTCCTGTGCTACATCAAAAATAAGATAAGCAGAGATCGTCTATATACAAATTTTGCATTATATTGGTCAGGGCCGGATCTAGACAATTTTGAGAGGGGGCAAACTAAAATTTGCTAATGTTCAAAGCTAATGTTTGAGGCTCGCTTGTGTTCGATGGTAATAATGCTAAGATCAGTGAGTCTTTGTTGAGACATAGAACTTCTTAGGTGATTTCTGACCAACTTGAGCTTGCTGAAACTCCTTTCTCCGGTAGCAACTGATACTGGTAGTGTGAGGAATATTTTAAGTCCTGTTGTAATATTTGGGTACATTTCTTCTAGCTTGTTCTTCAAAATGAGTTCTAGTGTAGTGGAAGCACTAGACGTTTTCAAGTTATCTACTCCTAATGCAAAGCCTTTTTAAAACTTTCGATTTCAAATATCAACTCCTTTTTGTTCAAATCTTCCTTATACGTATCTGCCAACTCACCAGCTTTGAGTTTTAAGTCATCTAAGGTCATTTCATTAATTTGGCCGCCATTCAAAAACCCGAACTTGTCATTGATATTCTCTAATGATTTAAATCTGGTGCTCATTTCCATGATCAACATATCAGAAATTTGCAGCATGGATGCAATGAACAGCTCTTCAGGGGTGCGGGTTACAGCTTCATCTTCACAAAGTTCGTCATACATTTTCCTTTTCCTCTTCCTTTTGCTTCCGAGTCTACCAAGGTAGCGGAAGCATTGTTTTCACTTTCGGAATGTGAAATTTTTTTGTCTCCAAAATCAAAAATTCCACTCGCATTTTGCGTTTTAGACCTTTCTGAACAATTTTGGTTCCGTGTCTGTCTGTCTGTCAGCAAATCCTTGTTACGGGCAAAACTACACGAAGTTATAGTCCGATTTTGATGAAATTTTCAGGGATTGTGCGGGTTGGGGTGTAGATGGTCCCCTATAGGTTTCATGACCCCCGGATCAATAGTAGCCTCTGCGCGTGCGCAAACGTGAAATCCTTGTTACGAGCATAACTCCGGGGAGTTATAGTCTGGTTTTGATGAAATTTTCAGGGATTGTGCGGGTTGGGGTGTAGATGGTCCCCTATAGGTTTCATGACCCCCCCCCCCCAATCAATAGTAGCCTCAGCGCATGCGCAAACGTGAAATCCTTGTTACGCGCATAACTCCGGGAGTTCTTGACCAATTTCGAAGAAATTTTCAGGGATTGTTCGGATTGATGTGAAGATGGTCCCCCTAAGTTTCATGACGACCGGTTCAATAGTAGTCTCTGCGCATGCGCAAACGAAATCCTTGTTACACGCATAACTCCGGGAGTTCATGACTGATTTCGATGAAATTTTCAGGGATTGTTCGGACTGATGTAAAGATGGTCCGCGTGAGTAATAAAGAGAAAATAAAGTTTTAGCCTCGAGCTTGGATCGAACCATATTGAACCATCATTGAACGAGTTGACTTTAGTCAATAATAATTTTCAATGATCTATACAGTCATGTTATGGATACGAGGAAGCTATGTGCCACACCCACTTGGCAGACGTTTTTTCTGTGAATTCTGGAGATATATCATTTATTTCTGCAATCAACTTTGCTTCAGACGGTGAATACTCTCGTGAAGTTTTCAGAAACTGACAAAGTCCTAGAATGTTTCTGGAAGCCTGGTCAACTGTTAAGTCTTCGCTTTGCAGAAACTTATTAACACCATCAATCTTTTTCAGTTGTGAATACCAAAAACAACACAAAACAATAAATTCTTTGCTGTGCTGCTAACTATGCTACTAGGGCTCTCAGTGTTTTCTACTCCGTTGCAATTTATATTGATTGGTATTGTAAAATTATTGTTTGCTTACTACGTTTTGCTTCCGAGTCTACTAAAGTAGCGGAAACATTGTTTTCACTTTCGGAATGTGAAAATTTTTTTGTCTCCAAAATCAAAAATTCCACTCGCATTTTGCGTTTTAGACCTTTCAGAACAATTTTGGTTCCGTGTCTGTCTGTGTGTCTGTCTGTCTGTCTGTCAGCAAATCCTTGTTGCGGGCAAAACTACACGAAGTTATAGTCCGATTTTGATGAAATTTCCAGGGATTGTGCGGGTTGGGGTGTAGATGGTCCCCTATAAGTTTCATGACCCCCGGATCAATAGTAGCCTCTGTGCATAACTCTGAGAGTTCCTGACCAATTTTGATGAAATTTTCAGGGATTGTTCGGTTTGATGTGTAGATGGTCCCCTATAAGTTTCATGACCCCCGGATCAATAGTAGCCTCTGTGCATGCGCAAACGTGAAATCCTTGCCACTAGCATAACTCCGGGAGTTCTTGACCAATTTCGATGACATTTTCAGGGATTGTTCGGTTTGATGTGTAGATGGTCCCCTATGAGTTTCATGGCCCCCGGATCAATAGTAGCCTCTGCGCATGCTCAAACGTGAAATCCTTGCCACAAGCATAACTTCGGGAGTTCTTGACCGATTTCGATGAAATTTTCAGGGATTGTTCGGGCTTATTAGTTATATTTTATAGTTTGTTCAATAGTTGAACATGCTTACCTTTATTTTCTCAAGTTATGCTCCTGCATAACAATAAATTTACCCTAATTCAATATTTACTTAACCTAATTGAACGAAGTTCTTTAGTCAATAATAATTTTCAATGATGTATACAGTCACGTTATGGATACGAGGAAGCTATGTGCCACACCCACTTGGCAGAGGTTTTTTTTGTTTATTATTGTTTGTTTACTACGGTTTTGAAATTACTTAATTGACGTTCCTTATGACGTTTCGCTCGTCAAAAACTTTTACAAACTGTATTGAACAAATTTTCTGCAACCAGAAATTTGCCGCCCCTCAACCCTGCCGCCCGGGGCAACCGCCCCCTCTGCCCCCCCCCCCCCTTGTTCCGGCCCTGATATTGGTACATTTTTGGCTGGAAAAGTGTGATATGGATCTAAATCCTAACAGGAATTCGGAGGTTTGTCACGTTTCTTTCATGTTTTATTCAAGGTGGAATGATTGTGAAACTGTGAAAACTGGAGGTTTCATGTCAAGTTGGATGACTGAGGAATTCCGTTAGGTAGGTACCGGCTACAAAGGTACAAAGCGAAAACGCAAATAGCCGTAACTTGTGAATCTCTCGTTGTCTATTCAAACTGCGTATTTCTCGCTCTGCGGTGTAAATAGGTGTAGGGAGCCCTGAAAATAAAATCGGACTCTCCTGGAAAATACCTCGAGAGCGCGGATCGGGGTGCGCGATCTTATTGTTCGACACAGCTTGCGGTGACCCGGTAGAGTTGTGGGCAGCTGGGCGTATCCTTCACCTCCTGTTCGTCGGGGCGAGCGCCTCTCTCCCCCATTTGCCGGGGGTTCCTGGACATCTGGCGGAACCGTCCGTTACCCGGACGGTCGAATGGTCTTCGCCGAAACGGGTATCGCTCTTATCAGATGTTGCAGACTTAGCTGAAACGAGAGACGAAGTGTGCACCTAAACCGATGACGAGCTTTATTCGTTGAGTGAAGAGAATGTTGAGTGCGATACCTCTGCAGCTCTGTAAGGTATTTGTTTTGCCCAAACTAATGGAATCAGGAATATTTAGGAGTAGGGTAAGGTGCTGTACCCTGAGCCACTTTTTGCATTTTGATTTTTCCTGGAGGTAATTATGGTCCGATCAATTCAGTTTCGGTCTCAATCAGTCCAGAAACAAGTTGACTTCAGAAACCAATTTTCATAATATTTAAATCAGCATTCATCTGTTCATACTACCCAATTTCCCCAAAACCCTCCAGGCTCATGGTGAAAACATGGTTGTACCTGGAGCCAACTGTGGATGTACCTTGAGCCACATATACGATTAATAGTAATTCGAGCAGTTTCTCAGATTAAGCAGGAAAGTTAAACATAACTTACTAAAAACCTTTTTTTTTATTGTTACAGATGCAAATAGGAACTATTAAGTGTCATTCATTTCAGGTGAGATCTCACTAAAACTTAGGAAAAATGTGAATATAATAATTAGGACTGAACTATTTTGAAAAGCTCAGTCTTGAAATATTGACTTAGGTCTATCGATTGACTTAGATAGGATGTCATTCATTTGAGGTGAGATTTCACTAAAACTTGGGAAAAATATCAATATAATCATTATGGACTGAACTATGATATTTTGAAAAGCTCAGTCTTGAAATATTGACTTAGGTCTATCAATTGACTTAGATAGGATGAACATTTCAATGAAATCAGGATGCCCAGAGATCTAAAAAAAAAAAGAAGGAAGCGCCTTAAAATGTCAGGCTGAGTTCATTGGAAGGAACCTTAATTTTCTTAAATCACTTGTTGAGATCGAGTTTGGCCCTACATCACATGCATTCCGTTGAATGAAAGTCCAAAAGTAATTTCTCCCCTCCTACCAATGCCTTTTGATGTTCAGTTTACTCCGAGGCATCTGCAATATAAGATTCAAACCATAAAACTCCTGTCACCATCAACTCACCTCCAAACAAAGCTATGTTAGATGGCTCATGGTACAAAAACAAAAGTGGCTTTAGGTACAAACGAGTATATCATACATGAAAAACAGCCTGGATGACCAAATGTCAATGTTTTGATGGAGAGTGACTTGATTAACTTTTAAATAAGATACTTCACTACAAAGTTCAAGATTAATCACCTTAAATTTGTTCTTACTTTGGTAGTAATCACTTCCTCAGCTGCCTCAGAAAATTACATCACAACACTGTGAAAACGCTATAACCTTCCAGTTGGATAATAGTCTTGCCATCAGCTGTGAAATTGTATTCCTACTTTTTGGTGATGTGTGGGCTCGTGGATTATGGGAAAATAATATTCTCCTCGTTACTCCAAACTCAGAAAGTTACGGGTGGCTCCAAGTACAAGCATGTGCAAGTTACAGTACCTTACCCAAGCCTGTTCAGCGGCAGGTGAACGAAGTTTATCTTAGGAATGAACAGTCATGTGATTAATTCGAAACACCTGAACAACTATCCTTGTTTTAACGTTTTATCGTTCGTGTTGAATCAACCATAGGTGATAGTTGTGGACAATGTTGGAAGTACCATGTGACATAACAATGTTCATCTCATAAAACTCAATTCGTTTCTATTCATCTATGCATGTATTTGTGTTCCCAATAGACGTCTAAACTGCCGGAATTTTGACGATAGCTGTCGTAAATTGACCAGTTAGTTTCAGCCCACAACATAGGCCAGGTCAGAACTTCCGAAATGAACGGCGCGACCTTTATTATCATGGTTGCTAAGAAGCAGTTTGTTAGGAACTGTAAATCGTGAGAAATGGAGTGGAGAAGCCTTGGACATGAATGTTATATTTCGTGGGAAACACGGGTTCCCCGCTAGTTTACCATAAATGTTGATTTCTCCCCTCATTGTTGAATATATTTCCTAGAAAATTCGGGGCTGTGATTAACAATCCTGAGAAGAAAAATACCAGAATACACAAAGGATAAGTTTTATCATAGCAATCATAAAGCAGGAGAGTGCCTAAGTGAAGTTGAATCTTGGCTTGAGTCCACTGGTGGCGGTAAACTGTGGTCTTTCTTAAATATGAAGTTGATATAAGTTAAAATCACACGAATGGTTATGATTAGAAGAACGCTTTTTTTCAACAATTCGAGATCTGCTTATGATGAGAAATTTTAGAAAAACTTCCAGGAGTGGAGAGCTTAGAAACCTTGTTTTTTGTAGTTCTAATGTCAACTTTTCATATGTCAGGAAATGTTGAACTACTGGCCACTCTACCTTTGTGTACTTTCCTAACCGTTCGTCAACAAAGCGATTCATAGTTTTCAAATTCAAAGACTTCAAACTTGACTATGCGAACGGTTTCCGAACCGTTATTTACCTTGGAAATCCACAATCTCATTCTTCATCATTTTCAAATATGCTCCAAGCGACTCAACTAACCGACGACTGTTTGTTTTGTTGCAGGTGTGGACGTCACAGCCAATCAAGACGAGATTTCAGACCACGAGACTTTCCAGCTGGAGTTCGACAACAGCACCAAAAGGTGGTACCTCAGAACGATGCAGGATAAATACTGGACGCTTGAAACTGGCGGCGGTATCCAGGCATCTGGAGACAAAAGGTACGCTGGAGAAAAAAGTTTGAAATTGCCTATTCGTCACTTATTTTTTCGTACCACTCGTATTCTCTGGTACTGTAATGCATTTCCAGATACTCGGTTATTCTGACAGTGAAGTTCTGTTCATCTGCATGTGGTCTTCGTTGTCTTCCTGCGTTCTTGCAATAACCATTTCGCATATTCGTGCAAACTAAGTAGTTTTCAGTAGGTCTAGTTCAGTTTTCAAGCTGGCAGAAGTCGATGTAGCTAGATTGATTAGAGAGTTCCTAGGAAATCCGCCAACACCGTTACGAATCCGTATCGCAATACGAACGCGCGACTGCGCCGACCGAAAATATATACACGTGCAGGTTTGCCTGCAGGTGAACCTGAACAGTTGTACCTGTGCAGGTAAACGTGAGCGTGAGTGGCTGCATACCTGCACAGTTATTCACCTGATCAGGTGAAGAGAAAGACCTGTGCAGGTAAAGTTCACCTGATGGAAATTCAATTCCTTGTACCTGCGCAGGTTGGCAAACCTGAGCGTGTGTGGGGCAAACCTGACGCCTGCGCAGGTTTCAGCTCAGTTTTCATCCGCCGGTGTCTCAATCGCCACCTTGTTTCCTCTTCTGGATTTTCTTCTTCTTTTCTTTGCAATTCAAAGTAGCTGCTAATCTCTCATGAGGTGGAATCGCATTCCTCATGACTGTGTCTTGTTTTTGTATTAACGGGGACACCATGGCTAACAACATTTGGTACACAGATTCACTCATTCTCAGGTAATTGCGAAAGTCTTCAGGTTCGTCTGACAACTCATTTAGTAAATTCACATGGGTAAATCGATTTCTCTTTAAAAGCCAACTTTTTGACCACTTTTTACGTTGCTTTTTCTTTTCCTCCTCATTTAACAGTAATACCAGTCCGATTAAGGCGACATCATCGTCCTGCATCATCGTGGAGCAAACTGAGACCTGTCGGTTTCATACCGGATCGTGTGTACGAGTGACGTTCTGTCAGGTTTACCTGACAGTTACACCTGTTCAGGTACACCTGCAGGCAAACCTGCACGTGTATACCCCGCCTTGAAAACACAAAGATTTCGATATTTAGTACCTACGAACTAACAACTTGTTTTGAATGAGCCTCTCGCCAACTGTGCCAGTTTTATAAGAGCCTAACAGCTTCATTTAGGAATTCGCTATTATAAAAACTGTCTAACTGCAACCCCAGAATCCCTGCTGTACATTCCTTTTCTGGAGTATGTACTTCCCAAGTCGCTAAGTAAGAAGTTACAGGCAAATCAATTTTGATTCCAAGCGTACTTATCTGCCGTGACTTCTGCGGGAATTTGAAGGAGCCTCTGGAGTAAATGTACATGTTCTCTATTAAATCGGAACGAAAATAGTACATCATCCTCGCTCATATCATCCAGGGAAAATCTCCCATAGAGCAGGCTTAATCGTCGAGGTGCTTGTCTTACACTCTCCCGCTCCAAATACGTTCGAAAAATCAACAGCAGCTCCTTAGTTGAAGTCGATCCGTTAACATAATATTCAAAAAAGTCTTCCACCCCGGCATTTTTGGTTAAAAAAACGAAAGAACGAGTGATCTTGTAAAGCATCAAACAGACTGCTCGTTTTCTTAAAGTGACGTGAAAGCAAAACGTACGTGACTCTTAGATACGGATCAGAGATACCACTAGTTCAGCTGAGTTGGTGGTAACGCCACCATTTTTGCTAACCAGAGCTGTGCTCGCCCTAGATACCACCACCGACTAGATACGATACCACGGTGTCCGAATCTCCTAGGAACTCTATTTTGTAT
Organism: Creontiades dilutus; assembly: GCA_031894815.1. NCBI lineage: Eukaryota > Metazoa > Arthropoda > Insecta > Hemiptera > Miridae > Creontiades > Creontiades dilutus. Next base: position 332,211 of record JAVIWC010005181.1, on the reverse strand, counting down.
GACGCGATTATTGGGTATGAACCCGCAGTTTCTGGTGATATGTTGTACTTATTCTAAAACTTCGCTTAGCTTGCACCTCCATAATGAGAAAAATATCCAAATCACTTCATTCAGTTTATGTGGTACAAGTATTCTAAGTTCCAAGATATCACCTAACATTCTAACTGATGTTCGTGGGGGATTTGTTTTTAGCTAAGTAATCACTTATCTGAGTTGGTCTCTAAGTGCCACGTCTTTTGATCTAGTTTAAAAACAACGGAAACGCTCAAAAACTCGATTAACCTTTATTTTGGCTAGTTCTCTGCCAGGGGCCTGCTTCCCAAGGAATCTCGCTTAAACTCGTTCATCTCAAAACGAAAAATTTGTAGATATCACGGTTCAGCTAAGGGCAGCAGTATAGAAGCAGTTGCAAATATAGATAATGGATAAAACTTCTTTTTTAAACTGTTCTTCACGATTTCAATCATTTTGCAGGTCTTCCAACGCTCTTTTCGATCTGGTCTGGCAAGGAGACGGTTCCGTCTGCTTCAGGGCTAACAACGGCAAATTTCTGGCCAATTTCGATGAAATTTTCAGGTTGTATCGGTTTGACATCTAGATAATTCCTATGTTTCATGAATCACTTATCAATAGTAGGTCTGCGCATCCGCAAGTGAAATCCTTGTTATCAGGAACAACGGGAAATTTCATGACTGATTCGATGTATGCCAACTCCGACTTGTAATACATTGGTCCGACATCGCCCATATTGAGCATGCAGGACCTTTATTTTCTCAAAAAAAGGTCAAGTTATGCTCCTGAAAAATAAATGTAGCTCTAATTCAATATTATAGAATAGTTTCAAATTTAATGGATAAAACTTTTTTTTTAAACTGTTCTTCACGATTTCAATCATTTTGCACAACCTGATCTGGTCTGGCAAAGACGGTTCCGTTCTGCTTCATAACAACGGCAAATTTCTGGCCAAAGCGGTCAGGACATCGCCAGATGATCTACTTCACTCATCAACAGGTAAACATCGCCATAGATCTGTCACTAAAAGATATTCGACATTCAATGTGATAATGTTTTTAGGGCATTCAACTGATTCTGATGAATCAACTATTCTGATATGCTAATGGATCGCGAATGATCCCAATATGTGGGGCGTCTTTCCGCTGATTGGTAGTTTCACGTTTCCCTTATGGGTAAAACCCCATTTGATACAGTTTTATAAGATTCATATCAAATTGTCGACAAAAATTACTAAAATTAACGTTTGGGAAAGAGTTCCTTTTGGTCTTGTCAATGAAAGGTGAAAAGATTTAAGCAAGTTGACTAATCTTTTGATGATATTTAAAAGGGAGATGAGATAATTCCTTCAAAGTTTTTCAAAATCTGATCATAATTTGGTATAGTTTGCCCAGCACAAGGATTGATCGTAGGGAGACAAAGTTACAAAACGGTGTGAATGAAAAAGTATTGGATGATTTTCCATTGTATTCCAGGGTTTTCCTCATTATTAGATGACTTGATGCGGCTAACACTCTTGCTCTCTAAACACCCTTGCAGAATTAGAAAAAGTTAAATGATGCCATAAACTTTCTTCGCAGTTGGAGGGGTGATCTCAACAGTTGTCAGGGACTAAATCACTCGCGATGAAATTTTGGAAACCCATTTCAAAAAATTAAAACAGAATTTAAAGAAAAAATTGTCTATTTCCACCAAATACTGAGTTACAAAGTTAAATCGATTTCGACTGTTAGGTCATCATCAGTAACAAAATATAACTAAATGTTCAGTTGAGAGAGCTCATCTTATATAGTCTCAGAAGTGAAGGGAGCTTGAATCCTATTGGACAAGAAAAGTGAAAGGGGGCGGGAGATACAACCAATGAACAAAGTGAAAAGGGACTCAAACAGATGTAAGAGTAACATTTCGAAGTGGGGGACCAAGTTATTGGAGAAATGAACCCACCAATGGTGAAACGCTCTGAGGGATGACGTCATTTAAACATTTACCTGCTTTATCGCTTCTAAGTATCTCAAATTTTTCAAGAACTCTGTTGTCTTGGCAGATAGACAGTTTGTAGAATTTCTTCATTTTTGTCCTAAAGGAAGCATGTTGGATGTTCTTGAAAAATTTGAGAATAGCAGGAGCCTGATAGAATGAGAGGTGAAAAGTTGTTGAAAGTTTTCCAGTTCACGCTTGTCTGAGAGCTGTGGTTAGTAAGATTCAGGAAAATTGCCCCTTCTCTGGAATTACTCATATAACAAGTCTATTCATAGGAATTTGAACACTCGTCTGGGGTAAGGACATTTTGGGTGGCGACAATCCTGAAGCGGTCTAAAAACTGCAGCTATCCCTCCTACTCTCGACAGTGAGATAGCAAAATTGTCAAAACCAGGAATCTCCTGTCAATTTGCACGGTAGGTTCTTCGCGTATTGTCTGAAACCGCCGGTTTCCGCTTGGCTACTGGGAAAAACGTCGCTCGCGCTTTTGTTGAACGGATCGGGGCGGTCAAGGTCAAACCCGTATGAAAACTACAGGTTGGTTGGCAGGCGACGTAATAGCGCGAGACAGCCGGGCGACAGGCGATCTACCAACGGCGTTATCAGTCACGTCAATGTTAGGGTCACTGAATTCACGTCTGTAATGACCAGCAGGACCTGGTTGTCTACCCACCGCTTAGGACTCAGTCGAAAATACCTCTTTTCATTCTCACAAATCACGGCAGTGTAGAGAGGAAATTGGAGTCCGTTGAAGCGAAATCGAGAAGTTGTGACAGGGTCGATTTCCGGGCGAATCCTTGCTAACACAACTTATTCACCGAATAGACAAAAACGAGGACTTTTTGCCTTCGCCTCGACTTACAAAGCTTAAATTTTGTCGCTTTGTAATTGTGTATTGTTGAACCATCATTTCAACTTGTATTTGTCTGAGGTGCACTGGGGTGTGTGCAATATGGTTTTTCAAAGAAATAGTAGATACTACAGTAAGAGCTGTGTAAGCTTTCAAATGAGCTGATTTTTTTTTTACAAAAGTTAGTACTAACCATTCTGTACAACACGGAAATCCCGTTTCGCGTTTGTAATAATCTACGACATATAACCCTTATTGTAAATTTAAATAAAAATTGTTACTTTTCACGTACACCGGGCTTTTCCGAATTACAGTGATAATTGGATTGCAAAAGGAATTTTGCAGTAAAAATGCAAGAAATGAGTTCGAATGATAATCAAGTACAGGAAATCCATTCTACATTGATTAAAATACTAGTTTAATGGCCCTGCTACGCAGGTTAAAAAGAAATAGGTGAATAACACAATTTTTTTTTTCATTATTTATTAATTGCGACTGAAAAATCAAATACATTTCATCTAGCAATTTTACATATCAATAAAGGTACACTCCAAGAGGGTAGGTTTACAGCAAAATCTAGCCCTTTATTATATAGCTCAATTAATTAGCACTGAGTTCGATTGCACTTCTTTTCACGCAGCACAACTAAATCCAGTGGTTTGTTTCGCTTGAGACGTCGTTTCACCTTCGTTGTCCAAAACGTAGAGCATCTCCGGGTTCACGTGTTTGTGGAGGCGATGTTCATGCTTCCTTGCGTATTTTGCAATAATTTCATAGACTGTCTCCATCCTCAAATCTCGATGAATATCATCGTTTCGCATGTACCAAGGGGCTCCAACTATACTTCTCAGTATTTTATTCTGAAAGGTTTGGATTTTCTTAATATTTGATTTCTTGGCACAGCCCCAGATCTGTATCCCATAGGTCCAAATAGGGCGAAGGATCTGCTTATATATAAGCAGTTTGTTGTGAAGAAAGAGATGGGAATTCCTTCCCATTAGCTAATACACCCTTCTGTACTTGATTTTAAGTTCTTCTTTCTTCTTTTCTATGTGTTTATTCCAGTTTAATTTGGAGTCAAGTGTCAAACCCAAGTATTTAACTGCTTCAGTATGCGGTATTTTATTCGAATTGATCTCAACATCCAAGATTGGGACTTTTCTGTTAGTGAAGTTGATGTGGGCTGATTTTGATTCGTTCAGATTCATTCTCCACATCTTGGTCCATTTACAAACCTCAGTAGTAGACGTCTCTAGTTTGCGTGTTGCAGCTTCTATATCATCTCCAACAGAGAGGATAGCCGTATCATCTGCAAAGGTGGCAACAGTTGTGCCTTCTTGTTGGGGTAAGTCCTGTGTGTACAGGAGGTAGAGTACTAAACAACACAATGAGGGAGTATAATAACAATATTAAAAGTCAACAAATCGTATATCCCAAATCCCCGAGGAGAGGACCACGTCTTTTGCCCTGGGAGACGCTTCCCCCCGCTTGGGCCCTCCTTCCTTCACTGGCGGGGTCTTGGGGAGGGGGGAGCAGGTCGGTTGCCCTGGGAGACGGGGGCGAAAATTCCACCCGCCCAGCGTTACCACCCCCTGAATCGTCGATATACTCTGATAAGCTGGTTTTTATATAGTGTGATATATTATCAATTTTTGAATCATTTCACCTAGATACAGTCCAAAATTCACGTAAATATCGCCATACAAATCACAGATATTTTCACATTTCAATCCACATCTCTATAGTGTGTCTGTCTTTTCATGGTAAAGGTGTTGTCCTAGGCAAATCTGTGTGTTTCTGTTACTTCCTCGTACAGTTCGATTCTGGAGAATCCTTAAAGGGACTTTGGACAGTATTGCTTCAATCAATTTCATACAGAATAAAAGTGGAAATATGCTTCTTCTTAGTAGAATACGTTTAACACATTCTGAACTCTCCCGGTTTAGTCTTGTTGAATTAAGTACTACACAGTACATACTGCATCTGCAGCTTAAATGTTGCAACAGATTGGGACAATATCGAGTACTAAAATGTCTTCGTCCCCTTCGTGATCTGAGTCTCTCTGCCTCTGAATACAGGAAGGCTTTTATTTTTACATTATATTTAGAATGTAGAAACCAAATTCACTATTAGGTCATTCTTATGAGCCTGCGTTCAATCCAAACCAAATTTGGTTTCCCTTATACCTGGTCCCTCCCCGTTGAGAAAGAAAGATTTCGCACATAGAATGGATGGTAACACGACGGGATGAACACGTTGAATAAATATACGACTCAAATACGATAATAAGTCAGCAATACACGACACACTCCATAAACGGAACCGGAATATGGAAATATGGTGTTAGGATGGAGCAACTCCTCTTAGAATTAACACAGCAAACTTGATTCCAATCAAAGAGGTTTTGATTTGACACTGTAAATATGTAGGACATACTTTATACTTTATGGCAAACCTAATTTTGTTTTTGAAAAGTTCAACATATGGTGCGATGCTTCAAATTACTTTCACAACATCTACTCAACTAGCTAGTACCAATACTAATGGTGTTTTCCATGAAATTCACCGTCATCAACGATGTTATGGGTCACACATTTAGCGAATTCCTTCTGTGGTTAAAAATATACCCGCGGTCATTTGGTTATCTAATTCTCATTAGCGTTTTTCGTTAAAAACCTACATCATTATTGTCTTCACTGCTTACCGGAGTCTTTTTAAGACTTTATTTTTATATCACAATCAAGTATTTACTTAACTAATAAGCGATAATATTCTGATATGATGTTAACTTAATCAAAACATGCAAGCGTAAGCAATTTTGTATATATGCTGATAGTTTGGCGTCCTTACATGGTCACTGGACACTGTTACACTATAACTAGGTTCACAACACTAATTCATGTGGTTTTTCCCTTTTCAACTCCGAGAAGACGGACGGCCTCTCCGTTGACATGCCCCTGTAGCCTCTGTTGATGGGCTGCAGCAAATCGGCGTATTTAGGTTTGAACCAAATCCCCTCCAAGATCACGATATAGGTTCTCATTTTTCGCGTACCAGGGAGCATTAACTACGTCCCTGAGTACTTTATTTTGAATTATTGCAATATTACTCTTGTCTGCACAGCCCCATAGCTGGCATCCATAAGTCCATTCAGGCTTGAGGACTCGTTTGTAGAGCATACGTTTGCTCTGTATTGGCAAGACTGAGCGTCGTTCCATGAGCCAGTAAAGTTTCTTGTACAGGGTGCGGCAGCATAACTTCCTTCTTTTAAAACTTAATAAAACGCATTGTATGGATCAGAAAATGTTTATTCGTTTTTTATAATATAGGCACATACATAAAGTTTTGTTTTACCCAGTTTCGAAGATCAGATCAGGTAGGTGACGTCCCCCATTCTCCATACACTGAGTAAACCGATTTCTGGAGTTTGTCATGACTCCAGCCAGCATAGCAGGCGTTATGTTGGCAATTTCTTCGTGGATGTTGGTCTTCAAATCTTGTAGGGTCCTTGGACGGTTCACATAAACATGGGATCACAAAAACCCCCATAGAAAAAAATTACGGGCTCAAATCGGGAGAACGGGCTTGCCACTCCAAATCGCCCTTAATGAGATAAGGCGCTCTGGAAGTGTTCCCTCAAAACAGTCATCGATGGACTTAGGGGTGTGCCGTTCCAACAAGTCTTGTTGGAACCACACACTTCAAGAGCATCGATGACAGTGTCCACATGATCGACTTATCTCATTCATTTTGATCCTCCATTTTGTAGTCCATCTTTCTATTTTGGAGATAGAACGCTTCAATTTAGTAACAGATTCGTTGTTCTCTTTTCCGATGGCTAGAATGGCAGTGTCATCAGCGAAGGTAGCTGTTATTTTCAACTTCTGGAAGGTCAGCAGTGTACATGAGGTGTCAAACAAAACACTGCATGGTGGCACGTCACCACTGCATTAATTTCTTTAAACTCGGAATAGGCATCATCTTGTTTGGTTCTGAAAAATCTGTTCGAGAGGTACGAAAAAAGTATTTTTGCGTATTGTAACGGCAGCGCTTGGCTGATTTTGTGTTTTAAACCTCCACGCCATACTAAACTTCAATGCTTGATAGGAAAAGCAAATGTAATGTTTTCGTAACTGGCTTTGATATTAGTAAATTGGAATGTTCCTAAGGCAATGAAGATTGTTGTAATTGAATTTCCAAACGTTGTGGCCCTGGTCTGGTACTTTAAAGAAGGTCGTTAGTCCCATTCATTTTGATCCTCCATTTTTGCCTACCAGATAAAATGTTTTTTACGGACTACAGAACAGGCCTGGGGATTTACAGCGAAGGTACTAAAATCTAGGGCGTGACTGGAGTGAATGAAAGACTGAATAGGGCAAGGGGTGACCCTCATATTTCATTCTGTGAGCTACCAGATGCCTTTCTGTGTAACGAACTATTCTCCATGAAGACATTTGTAGAGTACAGCAGTGTTAAACGCATGTTGCAAGGATTTGGAGTATGCAGATAGACACACTTATGACATTTCAAGTGAATGTTGTTTTACGCTTGAAAGCAACATCTAATGTGATTGATCAGCCAAATCGTTGATGTATCCGTCAGGAAATTGTCAGTTCTGGACGGGTGTTGCTAGGATTGGAGGAAATGAACATGCAGATAGACATACATTACATTTCAAGTGAATGTTGTTTTACGCTTGAAAGCAACATCTAATGTGATTAATCAGCCTAATCGTTGATAAATCCGTCAGAAAGTTGTCAGTGTTAAACGTTTGTTGCAAGGATTGGAGGAGGTGAACACGTAGATGGACTTACACGACATTTCAAGTGAAAATTATTTTACACTTACAAAGAAAATCACTGGTAAATTGAGAAAATTGTCGGTTGAAATTTTCAAGCGCTTTTCCAAAATTATTGTCAGTTTGCAAGATGCAAGGATTTGGAGGACAAACACATGCAGCTAGAGATTCATGACATTTCAAGTGAAATCATTGGTAAATTAAGAAAATTTTCAGTTGAAATTATCAAGCATTTTTGCCTGTGGCAGTTGTCAGTTGGCAAGTTGCAAGGATTTGGAGAAGATAAATATGCAAGTATAAATACTGACAGTTGAGTTTTTTTTACACTTAGAACCGATAGGTATCTAACGTAGTAAATCAGAGAAATCATTGATAAATCTATCACAAAATTGAAACGCATGTTGCAATGACTAGGAAGGCACACACGACATTTTTGGTGAACATTGATTTTACTTTGAAGCGATTTATATTGCTAATCAGCCAAATCGTTCATGAATCCGTCAGAAAATTGTCCGTGTCGAACGCATGTTGCAAGGATTAGGAGTACACGAACATGCAGATGAACATTTCAAGTGAAAATTGTTTCACCCTGACAAGCAATGTCTGAGCTAACTAATCAGCCATAAAAAAAATGTTTGATTACAAACCAGTCAAATGTTTGATAAATCCGTTTTAAGCTTGAATATATAATGGAATGACTAAACCCAATTCCATTAAACTTTGTACTTGACTAAGTTGAATGGTATAGCTTCTAAGTTTCACCTTCAATGTTTTAAGAATATTTAAACTCTATTTCAAACGTAATAATTTCAAAATTGATTTGTATTTTCAGGCCCATCCTCGTGCTGAAATGCGAACAAGGGTTCGTCGGATTCAAGGCTGGGTCGACCGTTCGTCTCGAGTGCAATAGAGCCACCTACGAAACCATCCAAGTCGAAAGGGGCGACAAAGGCGTTGTCTTCTTCAAAGGTGAGTTCAGTGGTCTTCTTTGTAGTTCTAATTGGAACCAGTTTAGTTTATAGAGTACATTGCTGTCATTTTGTGCACCCTACAGTAATGCACAACGTTCAGAAAGCATAAAAACCTCTTTTCATTGGAATATTTCACCTAAACTTTCTTCTTTGAATAACCAAAAAAATGAACGCATAACTCATATGCTTCATGTTCCAACCGTCCTAAGCTCTCGTCAACCGATGATCTTTCAAATAGTTTCCTCTGTTACGGTCGTGGGTCTGCAGGTCTCTCTCATAAGCCTGTGATCTGTGAAAGGCACCTGTAACAAGACTCTTGGGCGAGTTCTGTAGGAATTTACATTTATGTTGACTTTGGAGAGGAGCGATGGGGATTGGGGAACTCCAATCATAAACTTGTGAAAAAACGTAATAACTGCAACCTCTCCACGGCTTTCGAGAGTGGGGTACTCAGCTGCCAGATGCCTAAAGTCAACCTTGTTCATTGATATTTTCAGTTTGAATGCAAGTTGATGTAACTGAATTCATATCTGTATGCTGCATAAAACAGGGGGACCTAATTATACTTAGCATACTCCAAAATTGGGTGAACCGAAAGACTTGTACAACAGCCAATTGCTTCAATAGACAAGAAGCCTCGCGTGCACCTTTTTAGAAAACCATGAGTTCTCAGAGCTTTTAGAGCTACCACATCCACATGGTTGATAAAGGCCAGTTCGAGTCCAGAACGATTCCAAGGTCCCTGTCCAAGATAACTTTGGTAACTTACCATTTTGATTAGATAGCTGTACTCCAGTTGAGTCAAAGATCATTTGGTTGGATTTAGTCTGAGTGCTCGAATCAAGGATAGCCTAAAAGAACAGTTGTCATTCGAAAACTTTCAAGTCGCTGGCATACATGAGTGCCTTCATCTGCGTACAAACACTGATTATCAGCAGAAGGAACAAAAGCGGCCAACACGTGAACCCTGAGAGACACTAGAATTCAAACCTTCTGAGACCTGTCCCACAGAAAAATCTTGATCCAGGTGAGGAAAGTTCCTCACCAGGTGTTGACTTGATGGTCAGGCTATCCTGGTAATGCTGGCGACACCTCATATACGAACCTCCTAAAACCAAAACGCTCGGAGTAGGAGGACCTTTCCTCAAGAAGGGAAGTTAGAGATCTAGTCCTTATCAACATCAATTTATTAACCCTGTATATCGTTCCGTAAAAAGAGTCCGCAAGCCAAAAGGTTTGGGAAGCTCTGATGTAACTCTTTCTAAACACATTAACATTTTTATTTGGATAATAATAAAAAAATTACAAAAATGGTTTTGTAACATTAACAGAAGCACCATTATGATAATTGTCCAGTTACTTTAAGGGCTACGCAGCTGAATCCATCCAGAAGCATTTGGACACAGGTCTGGGATCTGACCCTGGACCTTTGGGTGGGGACAGGCCTGCGTCAATTGGAAACTGTGTTGGTGGAGGGGATGGTGATGCAACCTGTGGTTGTGCCATCAGAAGGTACTTCTCCTTCCCATTAAATTTTTGTGAGTCCAGTCCAGATCCTGCGAAGACAACTCAGCCAGCCATCATTAAACATCAGGGAGTAGTCATCCCAAACACTGACCATATGAATGCACCTCGTGTTAGGACCTGGTGGTCATCATGAGAGGAAACCCTGCCCGTGTTTGGGCATACACCAGGGCAGCTTGCACCAATTGCTTGAATCTGTCCAGGTTGTCTACATGGTACTTGGAGTACAGCTTCACTGACTCCATGACGACAACCCAGCCAGCCATCATTACGCATCAGGGAGTAGTCATCCCAAACACTGACCATATGAATGCACCTCGTGTTGAGACCCTGGTGGTCATCATGAGAGGAAACCCTGCCCGTGTTTGGGCATCCACCAGGGCAGCTTGCACCAATTGCTTGTATCTGTCCAGGTTGTATACCTGGTACTTGGAGTACAGCTCCACTGACTCCATGACGACAACCCAGCCAGCCATCATTACACATCAGGGAGTAGTCATCCCAAACACTGACCATATGAATGCACCTCGTGTTAGGACCTGGTGGTCATCATGAGAGGAAACCCTGCCCGTGTTTGGGCATACACCAGGGCAGCTTGCACCAATTGCTTGAATCTGTCCAGGTTGTCTACATGGTACTTGGAGTACAGCTTCACTGACTCCATGACGACAACCCAGCCAGCTATCATTACACATCAGGGAGTAGTCATCCCAAACACTGACCATATGAATGCACCTCGTGTTAGGACCTGGTGGTCATCATGAGAGGAAACCCTGCCCGTGTTTGGGCATACACCAGGGCAGCTTGCACCAATTGCTTGAATCTGTCCAGGTTGTCTACATGGTACTTGGAGTACAGCTTCACTGACTCCATGACGACAACCCAGCCAGCCATCATTACACATCAGGGAGTAGTCATCCCAAACACTGGCCATATGAATGCTTCCCCTGTTAGGACCCTGGTGGTCATCATGAGAGGAAACCCTGCCCGTGTTTGGGCATACACCAGGGCAGCTTGCACCAATTGCATGTATCTGTCCAGGTTGTATACCTGGTACTTGGAGTACAGCTACTCTGACTCCATGACGACAGCCCAGCCAGCCATCATTACACATCAGGGAGTAGTCATCCCAAACACTGGCCGTATGAATGCACCTCCTGTTAGGACCCTGGTGGTCATCATGAGAGGAAACCCTGCCCGTGTTTGGGCATCCACCAGGGCAGCTTGCACCAATTGCTTGAATCTGTCCAGGTTGTCTACATGGTACTTGGAGTACAGCTTCACTGACTCCATGACGACAACCCAGCCAGCCATCATTACACATCAGGGAGTAGTCATCCCAAACACTGACCATATGAATGCACCTCCTGTTAGGACCCTGGTGGTCATCATGAGAGGAAACCCTGCCCGTGTTTGGGCATACACCAGGGCAGCTTGCACCAATTGCTTGAATCTGTCCAGGTTGTCTACATGGTACTTGGAGTACAGCTCCGCTGACTCCATGACGACAGCCCAGCCAGCCATCATTACACATCAGGGAGTAGTCATCCCAAACACTGACCATATGAATGCACCTCGTGTTAGGACCTGGTGGTCATCATGAGAGGAAACCCTGCCCGTGTTTGGGCATACACCAGGGCAGCTTGCACCAATTGCTTGAATCTGTCCAGGTTGTCTACATGGTACTTGGAGTACAGCTCCACTGACTCCATGACGACAACCCAGCCAGCCATCATTACACATCAGGGAGTAGTCATCCCAAACACTGACCATATGAATGCACCTCGTGTTAGGACCTGGTGGTCATCATGAGAGGAAACCCTGCCCGTGTTTGGGCATACACCAGGGCAGCTTGCACCAATTGCCTGTATCTGTCCAGGTTGTATACCTGGTACTTGGAGTACAGCTCCGCTGACTCCATGACGACAACCCAGCCAGCCATCATTACACATCAGGGAGTAGTCATCCCAAACACTGACCATATGAATGCTCCCCCTGTTAGGACCCTGGTGGTCATCCATTCCAGGGATCATGAGAGGAAACCCAGTTACTGACCTCTGTACTGTACACCATGCCAGGTTGCACCAGTTGCCTGAATCTGGCCAGATTGCATGTCTGCAAGCTGTGCTGCTGCTTGGAGTATACCATCAACTTGGTCAAGTGGATAGATGTACAGGCTGTCTTGCTGGACTTGTCACATGTTTCATTAGATTCCTAACGGATATATCCATATATCTTCATAGATGCTTCATTTTTTTCAGGCACGCAGAACGGAAAGTACTGGCACGTTGACGGCGAAGGCGGCGTCAACGTCGATTCTGACATCCCCGAAGGATTCTTCATCGAGCTCCGCGAACCCACTAGGGTCTGCCTCAAAGTTGCAGCGCCCGGCGGTGGCTACCTCAGTGCCGGCAAAAACGGCGCTTTCCGTCTCGGCGACCACGATTACGCCAACGCCACTAAATGGGAATATTAAATCCTTTCTGCCAAACCTTTCCCCCCCCTTTTGTCAAACTTTCTCCGTCATTATTTATTTATATTCCCCCCCAACAGCAATATTTTCGTTCAATTTCCAACCCTGCTCTTGTATTTTACCCCTTTATATAATAACTATCAGTCATTTTCCCAATTTATATCACCGTAGTATATCATATAATTATTTGTAGATCGTCAGCTTAAATTTTTGCACTCTCCAGTGCAAAATCTTCGTAGCTTCCCTTTATTTGCTGGTGCGTTCTTAGTGGGAACTATTATGAAATATTTATTCATAAAACCAAAACTGCTAAACTGTTCAAAACGCTCATAAAAGTAGGTGCCCTATCTAACAATTTGATTTTTCGTTTACGTTCGTAAACATTTCTCAACATTGTCATTTTGAGCGAGATGGAATTTTCAAAATCCAGTGCATCAATATTTATTATTATTTCTAGTATCTATTAAATTATAATTCATCACTTAGAAGAAAGAAAAAAAAATCAAAAAAAGCTAGAAGTAGAATTAAACAATTTTTGTACCTAGATGTTGCGGTAATTTCTATTTCTAAATTTTTTTTTTATTTCGACATGGATCTGTAGTGAGACTGATTTTTGAAGGCATTTTTTCGTGAGAATGATCAATTTTAAGCCAAAAAAATGGATAAATACAAAATATTGTTTTAATTCAATTAAGACGATTTTGATAGTACGTTTTTTACGAATTTTCTACCAATTTTTACATTTTGCAAAGACAAAAATGCCAATAGTTTTTCCATTAGGTATATTTTGTACGGGAATTTTGGGTACTTTCTGTGTGACTGTGCCAATTTTCTAGACGACGTGTGGCTTAGAATTTATGAATTAATAAAAAAAACCCTCCATCCTGTTTCCTTCCACGTTCATTTCAATGTGTGCTTTTTGAATGTTTAATCATTAAAATTATAAACAATGCAGTAAACAATAAGTTTCATTTTTCATTAAGGCGTCGTGGAAATTCTCAATTCATGTACGTAAGAGTGGCTTAAGCAACAAAAATACAATTCAGCAAAAATGTTAGAACCTTTTTTCGAACTAATTGGCTTTGTTTGTGCACAAAACGCTCATTTGTATCATGGTAGTAAGATTAAATTAATTATCTGGTTGTAATAGAGGACAAAAATTGGTAGGTTGGCATTCTTAACATGATCATAATGCCGATCATAAAATTGCATCACACGATCGCCACAAACAGAAATGCGCAGCAAGCAATTTTTAGGTGCTCCTAAAAAATATGTATAGTCAGGGTTTAAGTGCATAGGAACGACCGAAGTATTGTGAAATGTCTTTTATTTATTATCGTTGTGAACCTAAATTATTTTGAATTATGAATATGTTTATTTTTAACTTTATTCGCACTTTATAACAAGAAAAACAAGCCAGAATTTGCATTTAAAATCAGGAAGCAAGCTCGACGGCCGGTGCCGTTTGATTAAGGTGCCTACCTATTGTTTTAGAAGTACGTGAATGGTTTTTCATTATGTACATAATATTTTTATTAATTTTAAGTCATTTTATTTCACATAAACGACTTGAATATATCGATTAATTTTATCGGATGGTGACTCTTTATTTCGTTTAAGTGCTCGCAATTTTATTTTATGATTTTCATTTACAAGGTGAAATTTTTTTGCTAACATGCGCACATGTTGAACATATAATATTAAACCTACATGATTATTTACCTAAGTAATGGTACTGGTTTGTTAGACAAACCTTTCACGTTATGAGTTGTGTAGATTGTCTATGTTATTATCATTATTATCAGCTACGAACGTCTGTGCAACATTTTATTTTTTAAAATATTATACTGTTATTTACTAAATGCGTGATTTGTACTTACGGACTTCTCTTTTTTACATGTATTATTAGGTAATAAATATGGTTAAAACACATCATTGTACTGACAAGATCTTCCCTGGTTCTCATTTCTGATTAATTTGGGCAGTATTTTCAGTTTCAAACCCTTATAAGGTATTAGAAGGGCAGAATCTGACAAGAGCTCGCCTGGAACCTCATTTCCGAGGAAAATGGGCATAATTTTCGGTTTCAAACCCTTACGAGGTATTAGGAGGGCAGAATGTGACAAGAGCTCGCCTGGAACCTCATTTCTGAGGAAGATTGGCGTAATTTTCGGTTTCAAACGATTAGGAGGGCAGAATGTGACAAGAGCTCGCCTGGAACCTCATTTCTGAGGAAGATTGGCGTAATTTTCGGTTTCAAACGATTAGGAGGGCAGAATGTGACAAGAGCTCGCCTGGAACCTCATTTCTGATGAAGATTTGGGTAATTTTCGGTTTCAAACGATTAGAGATTAGGAGGGCAGAATGTGACAAGAGCTCGCCTGGAACCTCATTTCTGAGGAAGATTGGCGTAATTTTCGGTTTCAAACGATTAGGAGGGCAGAATGTGACAAGAGCTCGCCTGGAACCTCATTTCTGAGGAAGATTGGCGTAATTTTCGGTTTCAAACTATTAGGAGGGCAGAATGTGACAAGAGCTCGCCTGGAACCTCATTTCTGAGGAAGATTGGCGTAATTTTCGGTTTCAAACGATTAGGAGGGCAGAATGTGACAAGAGCTCGCCTGGAACCTCATTTCTGAGGAAGATTGGCGTAATTTTCGGTTTCAAACGATTAGGAGGGCAGAATGTGACAAGAGCTCGCCTGGAACCTCATTTCTGAGGAAGATTGGCGTAATTTTCGGTTTCAAACGATTAGGAGGGCAGAATGTGACAAGAGCTCGCCTGGAACCTCATTTCTGAGGAAGATTGGCGTAATTTTCGGTTTCAAACGATTAGGAGGGCAGAATGTGACAAGAGCTCGCCTGGAACCTCATTTCTCAGGAAGATGGGCAGAATTTTCGATTTCAAACCCTTACGAGGTATTAGGAGGGCAGAATGTGACAAGAGCTCGCCTGGAACCTCATTTCTGATGAAGATTGGCGTAGTTTTCGGTTTCAAACGATTAGGAGGTCAGAATCTGACAAGAGCTCTCCTCACCGTCATTTCCAAGGATGTTAGGCAGTCAAGTCAGTTCAGAAATTGTAATTTAGCGTATTGCAATAACGGGCGATGTACTCAATGAAAAATTGTAATGTTTGACAATGAAAAAAATGTATTTGAACATATAGCAATGACGGCCAAGGTTTCAATTAAAAATATAGTAATAATGCAATAATAATGAAACAAATCCACTTATTTTTCAAAACTAAGTACCACATGAAAGTAGGATGAAAGGGGTCGGAGAATATCTTCGAGATCAGCTCCGATTCGGTGGGATGAGGAGTAGTGAACTAGAAACTAATTGTATCAACTAAAACTAGGAAACATAATGTAAATAAATACAATATAAATTCACAAAGAAAAAAGCTGAGATCTTTCTAAAAGAAAGCAATAATGGGTGTTTCCTGTAGGAACCATTAAACTTCAAATAACAGATACATTTGCTCGGTGGTATTTATCACAGATCGACATGCTATGCTGCAAACGAAGAAATTCACGGCACGTCGTCTTCATTTTCTCTGAAAGAGTAGCCCTGAAGTCTTCAGCGTCGTTCTCATTCGCCGTATCGTAAATCCGGCGATGGGATGCCATCCTCCTGTGAAAATAAAAGAAAAACAAACTTTTTAGAAAACACAAGTACCGTGGATACGCGCGGTATCTGATAGATACATCTTGGTTTTTAGTGGAAAAAAAGTTACTTTTCACTGTGTTATCGTCTAGACCTACCTTTTAGGACACTGTAAAATATATTATTGCCTAAATAATCACATAATTAAGAGTAGAAACTTGTGGAATATTACCTGGATAAGCGCGGTGTATCTGTCAGATTCTTTCAGCCACTACTGATGGACGAACGACTTGGGTCTGCCGCCAACTGATTGACTGTTTTCAGGTCTTCAGCGTCTTTCTCATTCGCCGAATCGTAAATCCGGCGAAGGGATGCCATCCTCCTGTAAAAATAAAAGAAAAACAAACTTTTTAGAAAACACAAGTACCGTGGATACGCGCGGTATCTGATAGATACATCTTGGTTTTTAGTGGAAAAAAAGGTACTTTTCACAGTGTTATCGTCTAGACCTATCTTTTAGGACACTGTAAAATATATTATTGCCTAAATAATCACATAATTAAGAGTAGAAACTTGTAGAATATTACCTGGATAAGCGCGGTGTATCTGTCAGATTCTTTCAGCCACTACTGATGGACGAACGACTTGGGTCTGCCGCCAACTGATTGACTTTATTCAGGTCGTCAGCGTCTTTCTCATTCGCCGTATCGTAAATCCGGCGATGCGATGCCATCCTCCTGTAAAAATAAAAGAAAAACAAACTTTTTAGAAAACACAAGTACCGTGGATACGCGCGGTATCTGATAGATACATCTTGGTAAAAAAGTTACTTTTCACAGTGTTATCTTCTAGACCAGTGGTTCCCAAAGTAGGCGATGAGAGGTCTCTGGGGGGCGATGGGAGATCAATGGGCATTAGGGGGGCGATGAGTCGAAAAGTGGGCGATAAGGGGGCGATGATCAATTTGCTCAATTTGAAGATAACTCTGAATGAAAATATTCACAAAATTCCTCGAATAACCAAATAGGAACTTAACACAATCTTCTAACAAAGTGATGAAACATTCCCGGAACCGATTCGATTATCGATGTTTTGCTTTCGATGTACAACAACACCCGTAGCTCTGCAATATCCAGGTCTATGGGCCATCGTTCAGAAATATTTAATCGCGTTCCCGCCATCCTATCTTGTAGAGCGCGGATTCCGCTTAGTTTCCGACCTTATTTCTAAGAAGAGAAAAGTCTGCAGATCTCATCAAGAGGAGACTTGAGGATGAAGTTGATCAAAATTGAACCCAACGTAGAACAGCTGATTCACGCTCATCAAGTTAACCCATCTCACTAGCCTCCGTTTCAAGTTTAAACTAGTTTTTCTAAAAATGCTTTTCCAAATATGGAAGTTTTTTCGAATGTCAGCGTTTTTTGTTCTTTCTCACATTAGATTTTTTCAAATTATTCTCAAACTAGTTCATGTTTCTAGCTGTGAATTTGTGTGTAAAAAAACGAATTTCTTGATATATGTGTGTGAATGTGTTGATATATGTATGTCGTATGTAAATTCAGTAAATATACAATTTTTTGTAACGTGTGTTTTCTGCAATGTTTTCATTGTTCGGAGTTTGGACTGACTGGGTACATTTTAGTTCAGGTATAGTCAGTCTTTAGTTGAAGAAATCTTTGCGGTATGTATGGGGAGAGAGGGGGGGGGGGGCTATGACGTAACTCGGGCTGCCAAAGTGGGCGATGGTCAAATATAGTTTGGGAACCACTGGTCTAGACCTATCTTTTAGGACACTGTAAAATATATTATTGCCTACATAATCACATAATTAGAAACTTGTGGAATATTACCTGGATAAGCGCGGTGTATCTGTCAGATTCTTTCAGCCACTACTGATGGACGAACGACTTGGGACTGCCGCCAACTGATTGACTGTTATCAGGTCTTCAGCCATTCTCCTGTAAAAATAAAAGAAAAACAAACTTCTTAGAAAACACAAGCACTGTCGATACTCGCGGTATCTGATAGATACATCTTGGTTTTAGTGCAAAAAAATTTACTTTTCACTGTGTTATCGTCTAGACCAGTGGTTCTCAACGGGGGCGGTGGAGGGTTGCTGCGGGGCAATGTACTGATTTTGGGCAGTAGGGAGCGGAGGGTACGTTTTGGGCGATAGGGGGGCGTTGAGTAGGATTGTCGGTTATTAAGGTTGGGGGGCGGGAACAGTGAGCTTTTTTATTTTTTTTTTTTTTTTTTTTTTTTTTTTAAGCAGTATACCTACCTCCCGTTCCAAAGTTCGTAGAACGCCTTCTGATTACGTTTCTGCAAAATTTGCAGAAAAAAAGTCTGTTATTTAATAACAGACAGAGGGGGAATCATAGTTTTCACTTCCCGTGCATCCAGTTCACCCGGAAACTCATTTTGTGGAAGCAGAATGTCGGCCGCAACGAGTTCTGTCAGATCCAATCCTGTCGGATTTGGATAAAGACAGTAAAATACCGTTTGATGTGAACACCTGTCCTGTTTGCATGAGGACTTTTCCCAACGTTTTGAGGACATTTTGTCGCTGGAAGTTCCTCAATGGATTATAAATCCTTTTGTAAATATTCACACAGCAGACGTTATAATTCAGGAAGAATTGGTCGAACTTTCAACGAATGAAACGTTGAAAGCCAGCTTCCAGGATGAAGATAGTGATAGACTCACTGAATTTTGGCTTCAAACGAACATTGTACACCTCTATCCTGGAGTGTGGACTGTAGTCAAGAAATTTTTGATAGCCTTCCCCTCTTCTTACCTCGTTGAGCAGGGATTCAGTAGTGTGACTGATCTAATAACAAAAAAGAGAAATCGACGTCGACGTCGAGAAAAGAGGAGACTTGCGCCTTCATCTCACAAACATCGAACCTGACGTCAAGAAACTTACAATGAAGCACCAAGCCCAACCATCCCACTCAAACGTGTATGTGTTTCAACCAAATTATTATCTTCCAATCAATCATATTGTTTTTCAATTGAAATTTTTCATCGATTCAAATCTTTCTTCATTTTGCTCTCTAGTGACACCCCTCTCCTTCTCTTCTCTATATCGTACCCTAACTTTCCGGACTCTTACGTTAGGGGGGCGTTAACAATTTTTCTGCTTCTGAAGGGGGCGGCAGCTCTGAAAAGGTTGAGAACCACTGATCTAGACCTATCTTTTAGGACACTGTAAAATATATTATTGCCTAAATAATCACATAATTAGAAACTTGTAGAATATTACCTGGATAAGCGCGGTGTATCTGTCAGATTCTTTCAGCCACTACTGATGGACGAACGACTTGGGACTGCCGCCAACTGATTGACAGTTTTCAGACCGTTGGCAGTGAGGCCAAGACGGAACCCCGCTCTTTAACTCGCAAATGTTCCCGGAAACGAACGGAAAAACGAAATTTTGGAAATGTTAAGCGTATATATGCCCACTTCGTTACAATTGCTACAAATATGTGGAACACTGATTTTCACGACTGTAAGTTGAAAACTAGACATCGTGACGCAATAAATTGTCATAGAAGAAATGATACAAATTATAGGATTGGCTAAATGAAGGTGGAATCCCTACGTTGACCTTGGTAACTATGACCACAATCGTTAGAGCTATAATTTTGAATGAATCGTTTGAAATCTGTATTGTATCGGATTTCTGTATTAAATTGTATTGAAATTGAATTTCTGTGTTACATTGTATTGAAATCTGTATTAAAAAGATACTTTTGCTGAGTATCGGAGTATTTTAAGAATATTTCTACAGATCCTGAATCACACTTACGATTTCTTTCGAAATTGATAACCGATTCCAATGGTCTCAGACTTCATTTTTATTAGTTGAAATATCTTGAGCGGATTTCTGTGCAAAATGACGTCAAAGTCATTCATTAAAAATTACATGATCACACAAAATTTCGATTCGAATGAGAAAATTAGTGACCACAAAAGCGCAAACCATTTCCAGGACATAGTATACCTTTCTAAAACCAAGATTTATATTAAAAGTTGAATTAAACAATCCACAAAAAAAATTCTTAGCCTCGTCTCTCAGATACCGCGCTTCTCTGCGGGTTAACCACCACCTTTCTTACAATAGGAATGGTATTTTGTCAATATTCCAACGAAATCTCATTACGAAATAGAGTTTTGGATCAGGAAAACCAATTAAAACGGTATTTTAGCCAATGAGCATCTTATACCGTTTATTGGGTCTCCTGAAAACTCAGGAAAATGTCGCTTAAGACACTGCTTTGGAAGGGACGATATGTGTATAATATAAATTCTTTGGAGTGCGTTCAATATCATTCACGATATGCCATTTTTTGGCAAAGGTACTTTGATTGAAGCCCGACGCGTACTATTTGAATAACCGCAAACCTGAACACCACCACTAAGATTTTGGTATATTATTCAATAATAAACCATTGTAATCGCTCTGGAAAAAAAGTCTAACCCCCCCTGAAAATTTCATGGTTTACGTTTCAAAGGGTGTAGAATCCGAATCTGCAATACAAATTTTTACGCCGTACGCAATTCTTTTTCAGGAAAAATCCATCTTGGTCCGACGACGCCCCAATTCTTGAGCCAGCTCTCTCACTCAATTTAAAGTGCCCTTTAAGGGCTGTCAAAGTTTTGTAAAATCCCTAGAAACCTCAAAACAAGTCCAAGCGGCATGAATGTAAACTTATTTCAAGAACATACCGTCAGGAATCGAATGAGCCCCTCCCCAGGTCCGTAGGTCAAACCATTCCCGATTTATGGCCCGATTTATGGTGCCAACATTTGATTATTGTTTGTTTGTAACCTAGTGAGGTCCGGCCGATAGCGACGAGTTGTAGTGAATGTGGATACTGGAGTGATAGCCGATGTGAATACTTGTAGTGTAGTTAGTAGCCGATACACGGGTTGAAGCATTCTGATATGCATGAAACGCTGATAATATATAGGTAAATACTATTCAATATTATTACTGGGGTTTATTATTCAATATTATTACTGGGGTAAATAAATATTCTTTCACTGGGGTTTATTATTCAATTGGCTTGCGTTCATGATTTGAATCTTACTAAGCTTCGGATTGTGCGTGTTTTACAGGTGGTAGAGCGATTATTGAATTTCAGGAGATATGCATAGACCACGTAAATCGGTTCTCAACCAAAAAATGGTTCTTCACCTATTTGGATTGATCAGTTGATGATATTTGTGTGCCTCCTCTACATCTGTCTACCTTTGGCTACATCGTTTAAATCTGGATTTGGGGAAGTTTTAAGGGAATTCGAGTGCTTGATACATTATAGATGTTTTTATTTTGGGGGGTATTGTGGGGAAAACGCTGCAAATTTTTATTATTCATATGATCAGTGATCAATCCAAATAGGTATTTTGGTCGAGAACAGATTTACGTGCTCCATGCATATCTCCTGAAATTCAATAATCGCCCTATCCTGTGAAACACGCACACTCCAAAGCTTAAGAAATTCAAATCATGAACGTAATTGAATAATAAACCCCAGTGAAAGAATTTGCAGCGTTTTTCTTAAGAGAAACACATTTAATGTGAACTACTCTCTTAATTATTTCTTTAGAATCTTGTAACCCCATATTCAGCAAATGCGTCTTCATCGTTACTGTTTCCATTGGTGCTAAATATTGCTCTCTACGGATAAATACCAGTGTTATTACCAAATTCACTGTCTCCTCTCGGTTTGAAATGTGTCTATACGATTCCCCATTCGCTGATTTTATTAGCGCCACAACTGCACTCGTTGACCGTTTTGTTTGATGTCTGTGAAAGCCGTGGTCGATTGACGATTCGATCGGGGTTCTCTGTTCGTTGTAAATATGAACACCTAAAAGGCAGCGGAGGGTTTTTTCTTAATCCTCGTAAACGATTGTGATGCCTCATGACATTACTTCGAATGTGGTTGACCGTCGAGAGCAATTGTCCTTCATCATCAACATTGTGTCGACGTCACTCGCGAGTATCATCTCCAAAACGGCCACAGCCCCCCTAGACAGGGTTAAACTGATTCTGCAAGTAAGAAAGAGTATATGACATATACTATATTAGATATCACTACAACTTTTTTGACAGGTAGCGTTTTTGACAGGTAATTTTTCAAAATTTCCCGGGGGAGGACTCCCCTTCTTTGCTAGGGGGAGTGTCCCCCAGAACCTCCCACTTCTGGTTAATAATCGCCACCACTGTCGATGACCTAGCAAAAATGTCACGCCTCGCCACTGGTTAGTATCACACTTCAGTCATTTCTGTGCATCTTTGATGGATATGTTACAGTTAATTCTAGTTTTAACTAGTCAATTCTAGTTTTCACTAAGCCCCTTCGTGAAAACTAGAAGTCACTAGTTAGAACTAGGGTTCACTGGGACCCTCACCGCTGGAACCAGAAGTCACTGATTCATTTTCAGTCAACACTAGATTTAACTGAAATTTGTTAGGCAAAACTAGAACAACCTAGTGAGAAACGTGATTTTAAAAGTCAGTTACATTTGGATTGGGCTAGTGAATACTAGGAACAGTGAAAAATAAGGTTTTTCGTAAAGCTTATATTTTTAGTATGGGTACTTAATAAAAAGCCGAAGTTAGTATTACTGATGAAAGATTGTCAGTTACTTATTGCAGCAAGTTAAGCCTTCGTGGCATTTGGAGTTACATTCCGAGTCTACTAAAGTATTGTTTTCACTTTCGGATAAAATATATATATATATTTCTGAACAATTTTGGTTCCGTGTCTGTCTGTGTGTCTGTGTGTCCGTGTGTCTGTCTGTGTGGCTGTCTGTCTGTCAGCAAATCCTTGTTACGCAAAACTATTTTGTCATTTTGATGAAATTTTCAGATTGTTTGGGGTGTAGATGGTCCCCTATGAGTTTCATGACCCCCAGATCAATAGTAGCCTCTGCGCATGCGCAAACATGAAATCCTTGTTACGCGCATAACTCCGGGACGACTAGATGAAATTTTCAGGGATTGTTTGGTTTGATGTGTGGATGAGTTTCATGACCCCCGGATCAATAGTAGCCTCTGCGCATGCGCAAACGTTAAATCCTTGTTACGCGCATAACTCCGAGAGTTCTTGACCAATTTTGATGAAATTTTCAGGGATTGTTCGGGTTGGGGTGTAGATGGTCTCCTATAGGTTTCATGACATTAATAGTAGTTCTGCGATCATAGAACTCCGGAGGTTCTTGACCAATTTCGATGAAATTTTCAGGGATTGTTCGCGTTGGGGTGAAGATGGTCCCCTATAGGTTTCATGACCCCCGGATCAATGGTAGCCTCTGCGCATGCGCGAACGTGAAATCTTTGTTACGCGCATAATTCTAAATTCTCAAATTTCATGACATTTTCAGTTGTTCGGTTTGATGTGCAGATGGTCCCCTATGAGTTTCATGACCCCCGGATCAATAGCAGCCTCTGCGCATGCGCAAACGAAATCCTTGTTACGCGCCTAACTCCGGGAGTTCTTGACCAATTTTGATGAAATTTTCAGGGATTGTTCGGTTTGATGTGTAGATGGTTCCCTATAAGTTTCATGAACCCCGGATCAATAGCAGCCTCTGCGCATGCGCAAACGTGAAATCCTTGCCACAAGCATAACACCGGGAGTTTTTGACCGATTTCGATGAAATTTTCAGGGATTGTTCGGACTTATTAGGTATATTTTATAGTTTGTTAAATAGTTGAACATTACCTTTATTTTCTCAAGTTATGCTCCTGCATAACAATAAATTTACCCTAATTCAACATTTACTTCGCCTAATTGAACTTCTTTAGTTAATTTTTCAATGATCTATACAGTCATGTTATGGATACGGGAAGCTTTGCCACACCCACTTGGCAAAACTAGTCAGGCAATTTTTGCAAGAGCACCGTAGTTGACCAACCCTGTGGAAGCGTTCGTTGCAGCTAAGCTTCGATGCATAAGACGGAGTATCATAACAAAACAAAGCCGCAGTAGCAAGATCCTCCAAAGCTGCAAAGATCCTGGTGTTGTCATTTTATTATAAATAAACAAATCAGTGAATTCTAGTTTTGACTGACTCAATTAAACGAGTGGGGATTTCTAGTTTCAACTAGTGACTTCTAGTTTTCACGAAAGGGCTTTTACTAGAGTTAACTGATTTCGGGTAAATATCTCTTGGTGATTTTATAAGGTTAGTTGGAAATATTCAGCATTATGATGCCGTTTTTATTTTCAATAGACAAGAGATGTGAAGCCGAAGTACATGGGTAAAAGACCGCCCCATGGACGTGTGTATGGTTTAATGAAAGCAATTGTCAAGGAGCAAGGATTTATCAGCTTGTGGCGGGGGAACTCGATGAACATCCTCAAAAACCTTCCTTCTCAGGTAAATGCGAGCATTTGGTGCGAATCTCCATGCGTTTCCAGCATGAAGCGATGTTAATTAAAGTTCTAATATTTAAACATAATTTATAAAAACAACCAAACTCATACCCACACATATTTTGGGAGGGATTCAATCGTGCAGTGGAAGAATGAGGGGAGTCCACAGAAGCCTACCCACATAAAAATATGTGGACGACTTTTTGTTGAGTTACAAATTACATTCATATAACAAATCAACTTGATCCTCTCACCTTATTCATCCTTACCACCTTATCCCATGCTCCCCAAGCTAAATGTTAATCTTCTCTTCCGAGTACACTTGTAAAACACATCTTACCAATTATAAAACATCTTACTGTATTCCTCTTCCTGTACGCTGAAAAGCAACACTTTTGATGTTGTTTCACATTAAAAAATTAATTTTTGGTTGTGTGTGAGTGTTTTGCTCCTCTGTCATAGAACTCATTTAACTCACTAGAGCATTTGGCAAGAGTGACTGCCAAGGAGCCTGAATATGAGTCAATAGAGCTACTGGACGCACCTGTCTTTCTCACAGACACCTGCTTAGTGAACCACCAAAGATGTTCTAGCTCACTGCCATGAAGACTGACAGTAGCAGAGACACTTTTGGAGGAAACTTGCTGTCTGCTCCCTGAAAGTGAGGGTTGGTCACCCAGGCTGGTTACTTGATGGAAAGTTATTTGATGAGCAAGTAGCTCATGGACTAAAATCTGAGTGGCCAAAGATGGAGATCAAGGGAAAAGACAACCTTAAAGTTGGACACTGCCATAGGAAGACTGAGGGTTGAGTGTCAGTTGCAGAGACACGTTCCCTGTGACTGAACAGGCTGTTGGGTGGAGCCCCAGGCTGGTTACTTGGCTCCCTTATGGAAACTTACCCTTATTGATGAGCAAGTAGCTCATGGGTAAAATCTGAGCCAGCCAAAGATGTAGATCAAGAGAAAAGACAACCTTAAAGTTGGACACTGCCATGGGAAGACTGAGGGTTGAGTGTCAGTTGCAGAGACACGTTCCCTGTGACTGAACTGGCTGTTGGATGGAGCTTCAGGCATCAGATGCATAGGTTTGACGGAAACTTGCTGTCCTGCTCCCTGAAAGCAGTTGGCAATGGTTGGTCACCCAGGCTGGTAGGTCAAGCCTGAAAGCCGAGGGGTAATTTTTAACCTGGTAGACTTGTCCAGGGTAGTGCTGGTCATGTGACGCACCACTAACTTGAGCACCAACCTGCTTAGTTGGTAGAGAAAGCTAGAACGCTCATCTCAGCCTGTAGTGCTTCACAAACAGATACTTGTACCTGTTGACTGTGGGCGTAACACTATCCCACATTGCTCTACCAGAGATTTTCTTTCCTCCTTGTTAGCAATAGGGGAAGCAGCACTTAAGCACCGCATTGCATTCCCCTCTTCCGCACATTATTCAATTCCTGAATAACTATGATCTTCCTGGTTGAACTACAACTTAAGTAACTCAGTCAAAATATTTAAAAAGAAAAACTAGAGAGACTTCAAGAATTGAAAAACCCTTGAAGTGATGTTTTGAACTTTGCTTCTCGTTTGCTCATGATGTCTTATCATTCTTCAACAGTGCCTTCCAAATTGCATGTATCCAATATTCGTTATTTAATATATCAAAACAGATTCCCATGATGAAATTATGGATAAATACGTTGTTTTATTAAATTGTAGCCATTGCGAGTTCTTATTTTTCTTTGATAATTCGTTAAAAAGAGATAGCATACCGTTAATATTCTTTAGTTTTGAATATTCGTGTGCACATACGTTTAATGGATGTTCTGCCAGTAAAATATCATTATTATTAATTACAGGCGCTAATTTTTTCCGTTCAGGGGTTCTACTACCAGCGCCTCATCGCTCACATACCGGTGGACAAGATAACGAGCAACCAAGTTCTTCTGTACAGCTCCTTAGCGGGGGGCTCGGCGGCTGCCACGACCATCAGCTCCTTCTACCCCATATATTTCTGTCAAACCATTGTCTCCTCTCATTCTGAATCTCTGGCAAAAGCCAAGTGAGTCGTGCAATGTAAAGTAAAAAAAAAAAAGTAAAGTAAACAAGGAATTTCACCTTGGATTTTCGTCCGACTACCCGGAGGTGTCGCGGACGTCGTCAGCCGTCCTCTAGGGAGGATCGGAACTAGGGTCTGACGATTTCGCTCGTGGCTTCCCATTGCCTCACGCCCCTGGGTTGAGAACGTTTCGGATTCACGTGATATCGAGAATCGTGCAATGTATCTGTAGGGGAACAGGTAGAACTACCTGCTGAGCCGGGAGCTTGACCCTCCAGGGGAGTTCAGTTCAGTTTTCCACGTGTGCGGCCCAACAACCAAGCGCCCCCGGTCGGTTCGATTCCTATTCCCGTTTTTCCCTTTTTAATTGCAGTAGTGTTCAATAAACCCTTGTCATAATCTCAATTCGAACATTCTTTTCAACCTCCCCGAAACCTCTAACAAACTGCTGTACACGCAAGAGAGCTTTTAGGAACACATCGTTGTTAGATGTTTGTCTTTGTCTTTGCAATTGACGAAGAAAAAATCATTATGTAACCCCCACCAAACTTGTTTGCTTACGTTTCAAGATGTGTAAAACCCGAAAAGCGAATTCAAAAATACACCGTCCGGTGCTTTTCTCTGAAGCTATAGAACCGAAGTTGATGAACTTGGATCAAAAATCATATTTGGGGTCTTGTAATTGAATCCTCGACAAAACTTTCATTCAATCTAAAGGTTGTAATCAAAGGCCTCAAATATTAAGAAATCTGAATATCGAGAACTTTCCAAGCAACACTGAATGAGTCGAATGTGCTCTCCCTGACCACAATAAGTTCATACGTTCACTCTTCCCAACGAAATAAGCTACAACGTCAACAGAAAACCCTGCAAATTATTTCACAAAGGTTTTTGGCATCCTTCACCACCCAAGAGAGAAAAAGAAAAAATAGGATTTGAACAATTGAAATTTACACCCGTTTTTAACATTTTAACCATTAAAATGAGAACTGCCAAGTCAGATGAGCGTAGGCTGGTTTGGGACCCATCGGTTTGGCTTCCGAAATTATTTTTTGAAATGTCACACCACTCTGACTGTGACAGTAAACATCTCGAAAAACAAGTTTTTGTCACGTTTTGTTAAATGGCTTTTGCTCCATGGCATCTATGGGAGTAATATCGGGCTGGCTAGAAATTAGGATGATTAGGTGAATCTCTTTTTGTAGGTAGTTTGATATCAGCTTTTGTTTGTACCAACGAGTAAAGGTTGGTTTTCACGGTATGAAAGGAGTCTTTGGTACATCTAGGAGTCAAATACAAGGTAAGGAGACGCAGTTCAGTGATCAGTTGAAGATCCCTTGTAGCTAATTTTGTTCCCGATCGATCTACCTTGTTGAAATATGAATGGGGTTCTTTTTATAGCGTCTATACGCTACGAACCGAGTATCGAATCGGTTCTTTGGAAATACACATTTGAAGAGCTTACTTTCAAAAAGGCACATATCCAAATCTGGGAGAAAACGTTTTTTTCTCAATTTTCTATCTCTGGATATGAGTTGAATCAGATCCCCCTATCATTTCCGAACAAAACAGAACACACCCACGTAAAATCCGGGGCTAAAGTTATGTGTTTGCATCCTCTGAATTTCGTCAGGCGATAAGTCGTGGATTTTCAAAAAGGCACATATCCAAAAAGAAGCATTGCGCCTTCGTCTCGACGATTGATAGATGGCAGGCATGACAAATGGAAATATGGAGTCAGGAAAAGTTTTCAATAAAACCTACAGAATGGAGAATGAATTCTTTCTTTTTCAAAAAGGCACAAATCCACGAGTTTTGATCAAAAGGGCACATTTCCAAAGTGAAAATGGATATGCAGCCTCGTGTTTTGGAGAAAATTGATTCATATTCTGAGGCATCTTTATCTGTGTCTTCTCACACATTACTCCGATGAGAAACTGCAGAAAAACATCTCCACTAATCTGCAAATCGTTTTTTTTTTCACTTCCTGAACATTTTGTCGGAATGGATATGTGCCTGTTTGAAAGTAGGCTCCTCATTTACGAAATTTGATAATTAGAGTAGACTTTTAGCGAAACTTCGTATTTTACGACCTCTTTTGGGTTTTGTTTTTATTTATTCACTTTGTTTCTTAGTGTAGGTGGAAATGTCTTTAAAATAATTTTAGGGGATTTGGATGAAATTCACAAGAGTTTCTTCTTTTGAAGACGAGAACATTGTCCTAGAAAACACGTTAAAAATAATTATTGTGGGGCATAAAAAATTCGACCAAAATTTGGTGGGCTTAGTAGCTTTCTCACTTCAGGCTCTTACTCGAGAGGTTGCCTGCAAACTTAGCAATTAACCAGTCAGGTCTTTCTGGGGGGGATCTTTAAAGGCGGCCATACACGACGGATCCTTTTGGCCCGGAGCCGTTAGCACGAGTCCATTTCGCCTCGGGCCAAAACTCTGGGGTCCCACACTACCGAGCCAGTTGTGTCTGGGAGTAGTTTGGGAGCCTATGCGGTACACCCATAGAATCGCCGGAAGAAGCGAACCCCATTTTTTGCACAGAATGCCAAGAGCCTTTTCATTCACAACGCTCAGGGTATAGCTATGAAAACTGGAAGAAGGCGCCTGCGTCTCGGAAGGCGAAATTCGTCTGCCGACTATGCAAAGCGCACAAACCGACTTCCGATCCGGCGATAACCGCCTTGGCTCAAATAGGTAACGCAGATGATTCAGCTAATGCAAACGCAAATAGTGGCAAATCAAAAAAATAACGAGAAGCAAGCGCAAATTGATCAAATTATCAAATATCAAAACCGGGCACAGGAAGTCGAAAACCCACCTCAAACTAAGGGGAAAGAACAGAATGTGAAAAGAGAGGTAGAGAACGCTTGATGAAATACCTTTCTTCTGACCGTGCAATCCCTCATCGGCAATTAAGTTTTTAATAGCGATATCAGAATTAAATGACTTAATACAAATCCATGAGGTGGTAACAGGGTTAGTGTTGAAACCTAGGTTCAGCTAGCTTGAGGACAGCTGAACGACACTCCTTTAATAACATACGACGTAGATTAAAACGAGAATTGTTGTCAGGCATAGCAATAACAGAGCTGACATCGAAACATCTAAATCGACCCCAAAGCCAAAATTAAACGTTACGAAATTACGTGTGGACATATTTAGTCATCATGCAATAATTGCTAGCAAATGTCAATAGTACAACACACCAGTACTTTTCGTTTCAAAATGCACCAACCAACAAGGAGGAAATGAGCACGTTAATACAACACGTAGAACAAACAATTTAAATCCAACGTGCGTCTTATCAAACTACTCCCAGACCGCAACAATACCAGGCCACTATCGCTTGCCATTTTTGACTAGCACTTCCGTACTCATCGACGTCTGAACAGCTACTGAAAGGGTTTGGACGCGAGATACGACACACACGGCAGAGCCGCTAGTTGGCCCTAGGCCGCTCGGACCCGAGATTCCACACACACGGAAGGTACAAACTGCGGCTCGGTGGATCGGCCCCGAGGATTTTGGCTCTTCCGAAAATCCAGCCGTTCTTCCCCGAGCCACGTCGAGCCGCTAGAACTTCCCCACACACGAGATTGGATCGGCGAGGGGCCGTTCGGCCTCTTGGACCCGTCGTGTATGGCCACCTTAACGATTTGAACAAGTGGCTAATGTCTACTTAGGGCATGAATTTAAGTACTTGTCTCCCTTCAAAAATAAGCACAAGTATGTTGCTAGCTAATTGTAATATCGTATTGGTAGGTAAACAAATAGGTAACCAATCACCTAAAACTCCCACAAACCCACCTTTAAACCTATATAGTCGATAAGTACCTACCTACCTGTTGAGTTTATTGATGGAGGCCTTTCTGCTAGGTTTTCTTCGCTCTTTGGCTGCGCTCGTGTCATTCATGGAGAATATGGCGTCAGAGGCCTCTACACTGGATTCCTCAGCGTTACAGCTTCTGTCACCATGAACAGATCCGTCTATTTCGGGATTTACGATTTCTTCAAGAAGCTCTACGACGCCGAAAGCTCCGCGTTTAGATTCATGGGAGGCATGGTAAGGATAATCAACATTTTACTCTACCAATTTGACCAATTTTTAGGTGCAGGAAAACTTGGGCGATCAGAAAGGAGAATGATCCGGAAAAACTCTGAAAAAACTTGTGGTTTCGATCCAAGGATGAGTAGATACATACCTTTCATTCGCATTAATTTTTTGTTACACGTCAGGTTGTTTAAAAGAGCCTTCATGAGCACTAATACCAGACAGGGTCTCAGGTTCTGTTCACTAAGCCTCCAGATAAAAGATTGGCCTTCAGGTTAACGTAACCTCATAACGATAAGACAGTCTGTTTAACTTAGATAAGAAAAGTTAGCATCTCATATGTTCGTAGACAATTTTTTCTTCAATTTTGGCCTCCCGCCTTGTGTATTGTTTACATTTTTATCATCAGCCAGTGTGACGGTCCCGATATTTTTTTCCTGTTTTTGGTTTATTTTCATCGTGTGGAAAATAAAACAAAAGGTGTGCAAATTTCTCAAAGGAAGAAGGAAAGACTTGTCGGAGTTGTTTATAATCACACAGGTAAGCAGTTAAACAATCAGTTTTTCTAGGACGATCAACATGACCGATTTCGCCTAGTTGGTGACAGTCATTCTCAATAGTAACTTCGCAGTTAAAACTGAAAATTTAATGGAAATGTTTTGTTGAATACAGGCTTAAACGTAGTAATTTCACTACGTGGCAACAGAAAGAGAACGAGTTTTTAATAACAGATTTTCTGCGGAGGCTTTCTTCTGATTTTGCTGAGGCGAAACCTTGCATGGAAATCAACTTGGCTCAAATCCAAGAACAGAGATCTTCGTCGAACTGTACGCTCTCTTCTTTCATACACTTCAATTGCTTCATCAAAATCAAACTCTCTTCTTCAATATCGATCATGATGTAGGCACGAAAGTTCAGATTTTCAAGAATCAATTGAAAGCACATCAACAACACAAGAAAAATGGGAGCAAGCAACAACACAACAGTCGAGAACCTCCAGATAAACTCTGAAAAAATCCGGAGGCTAACTCTTTCATCCTCACTGAAACACCTTTTTTGCTCTAACCTCCAGGTTAGACTTATCCTATGGATACTTCTACTTAACCTGAGGTGGTAAGGGCCCACAGTCTTTCTTAGAGCTATTTTCCTTAATCTGTAATTGTCATAAGAATCAAATAGGAAAAAACGCTGCAAATTCTTTCACTGGGGTTTATTATTCAATTGGCTTGCGTTCATGATTTGAATTTGTACTGCTTGGTGATAGAGCGATTATTGAATTTCAGGAGGCACAAGAAAATGATCAACTGATCAATCCAAATAGCTATTTTGGTTGAGAACCGATTTACGTGCTCTAGGCATATCTCCTGAAATTTATTAATCGCTCTATCACCTGTGAAACACGCACACTCCAAAGCTTAGTAGAAATTCAATCATGAACGCAAGCCAATTGAATAATAAACCCCAGTGAAAGAATTTGCAGCGTTTCATGCGTATCAGAATGCTTCAACCCGTGTATCGGCTACAAAGCCTCTTAGGAGTTCACTCCAGTATCCACATTACTACATCACTAGGTTACTGCTATCAGAACAAAAACAATAATAAACCAAAATAACGCAAATGTTGGCACCATACATCGGGAATGGTTTGACCTATGGACCTGGGGAGGGGCTCATTCGATTCCTCGTGGAAATTTCTTCAAAAAGAGTCCAAATTTAGGCCGCCTTGACTTTTTTTTGAGGTTTTTAGGGATTTTACAAAACTTTGACAACCCTTAAAGAGCACTTTAAATTAAGTGAGAGCCGGCTCAAGAATTGGGGGTCGTCGGACCAACATGGATTTTTCCTGAAAATTTACAGCGTACGGTGGACGGACGGAAAAATTTTTATTGCAGATTTTGATTCTACACCCTTTGAAACGTAAACCATGCAATTTTCAGGGGGGGTTAGAAATTTTTTTTTCAAGAGCGATTACAATGTTATTTCCATAAACAGAAAGATAATAACGAGCGGACGTTGAGAAGGCACGGATAATACTGATAATAAAAACTCCCACCAACATCATACAGCATAAAACAATCAAAGTTCACTTTAGGTTACTCCATAGTTAAACAACCGGGGAGTTCATGAACTTAAACCCTGGGCGGATTACAGGCTTAAACTGGCATCAGTTCATAATCAAATCGCTGCCAGCTGTATTCAAAATTAGTAGTTCAGTACGATCAAGGTTTCTCAAACACCATAGATTATTTTCAAAAGCCATTTTAAAGTTAAGCAAACACATAAATTAAAAGCATGCACACATTTTTAAATTGAAAACTGATAGATTTGTGGTAATGAGACCTACAAATGTATGCAACTGAAAGATAGACTCC
Source organism: Creontiades dilutus (assembly GCA_031894815.1). Taxonomy (NCBI): domain Eukaryota; kingdom Metazoa; phylum Arthropoda; class Insecta; order Hemiptera; family Miridae; genus Creontiades; species Creontiades dilutus. The sequence continues at coordinate 299,121 of JAVIWC010005181.1, read as the reverse complement.
CTTCCTGCTTGCTGGAAACTAACTGGAGAGAGGTTAGTTGGGAAGCCTTCCCTCACTCTTTGGCAGTGTTGCCACCCACTTCTAAAATCATCAACAAAAAAAATGTGTGAAATTCCCTTGTTTGCTTCCCTTAGGCTAAGGCCGCACCGGAGGTGACAAGCTAGGTGCCTAGTGGCAAGGTGACTCACCTTGTTAACTGGTGCCAGGTTCCAAGTGGCCAGCAGTGCGTTGAGTTTTGTTAGCAAGGAAGTGCTCTTAAAATGTCTCTACCCACCAGGTAAACACGTTTACTTGGTGAATCGCTATGTAACCACGTATGTACTGGTGTGGCTACTCTTGAACGTTCTTGACTGTTCGTTTTCTTTGATGACTCACCAAGCGACTCACCTTCTCACGTTCAAGAGTAGCCACACCAGTACATACGTGGTTAAATAGCGATTCACCAAGTAAACGTGTTTACCTGGTGGGTAGAGACATTTTAAGAGCACTTCCTTGTTAACATACTCAACGCACTGCTGGCCACTTGTAACCAGGCACCAGTTAACCAGGTGACTCACCTTGCCACTAGGCACCCAGCTTGTCACCTCCGATGTGACCTTAGCCTTAGAATGGCAAAAACCTCCGGTAGACGGTAGTGATGATTTTTGTGGATACCAACTTTCAAATGAGTTTATAGTCATTAAATTCACGTCAGAAGACAAGCAATTTCATTTCTGCAAATGTTTTAACAACTTTTTCAAGATTTAAAAGATTTTTCAACAAAAAATTTAGCCACATATACTAAGAGATGAGACCACAAATGGTGGTTATGATAAATTGAGCTTCTAAAGTCAAGTAAAAACGCTGCAAATTCTTTCACTGGGGTTTATTATTCCATTTGCTTGCGTTCATGATTTGAATTTCTACTAAGCTTTGGAGTATGCGTTTTCACAGGTGATAGAGCGATTATTGAATTTCAGGAGATATGCATAGAGCACGTAAATCTGGTCTCAACCAACAGACCTATTTGGATTGATCAGTTGATCATATTTGTGTGCCTCCTGAAATTCAATAATCGCTCTATCACCTGTGAAAAACGCACACTCCAAAGCTTAGTAGAAATTCAAATCATGAACGCAAGCCAATTGAATAATAAACCCCAGTGAAAGAATTTGCAGCGTTTCATGCATATCAGAATGCTTCAACCCGTGTATCGCCTACAAAGCCTTTTAGGAGTTCGCTCCAGTATCCACATTACTACATCACTACGTCACTAGGTTACTGCTATCAAAACAAAAACAATAATAAACCAAAATAACTCAAATGTACCATAAATCGGGCCATTCGGGAATTTTGACCTACGGACCTGGGGAAGATTCCTCAGTGGAAAAAAAAACAGTCCAAATTTAGGCCGCCCTGACTTTTTTTGAAGCTTTTAGGGATTTTACAAAACTTTGAAAACCCTTAAAGGGCACTTTAAATTAAGTGAGAGAGCTGCCTCAAGAATTGGGGCGTCGTCGGACCAACATGGATTTTTCCTGAAAATTTCAGCTTTTTTGCTCCAGCCGTTTCGGAGATATCGTGCGTACGGCGGACGGACGGAAAAATTTTTATTGCAGATTCGGATTCTACACCCTTTGAAACGTAAACCATGAAATTTTCAGGGGGGTTAGAATTTTTGAGTAATAAACCGAAATGGTTAATGAATAGAAACATACCTGATTGACCATGATTATTGTGCACATTGGTATTTAAAATATTTTGAAAGAAGAAATGCAGCACAAGATCTCATATATCTGAAGGAATCCCTTTTACCCTTATAAAAAAGTTCAAGTTGGCATTGGCCCAAAACAGTACCGAAATTTTGAAATCACCCAAGTATTTGTACTTTGTCAACACAGGTGTCAACTACAGTGGCAGGGCTGATTGCTTACCCGATGGAGACCATAGGGCGACGGATGGCGGTAAATTTAATTTACAATCGTTCCACAACGTTCAAGGGGACTCTGAGGCAAATCGTCAACAATTACGGGTACGTGGGCCTCTTCAGGGGCGGTTTAGTCAACGTGATGCGCTCCTTCGGCGGCGCTCTCCTTCTCGTCCTTCACGATGACATCTACAAATCCATGATGTCATATTACTTGACATCCAATAGCGCGTGATTCGGTGAGTCCGTAAGTTTTCAAGAAGATTGGTATCTACCAACCTGTTTCAGTGAATTTTTTTGCAATTGTATCGATTTTTCTAGCAAATTTTTATGGAATGTCAGTAATTTTTTCCATACGTTCAAGTTTGTTTTTTTAGATGACATATTCCATTGTTGATCAACTCTTTTACAATAATATTCGGCTGAGAAATTACCGTTTAAAGTTTTCTTTCGGAATACTTGATTTTTTTGGGACAAGCATGAAGTTTTTCTCTCAATCCTACACACGCATCCTTATCATGGCCCTTTGAGCCGTCAATTCGAATAATTCAGGTTGGGGTTAGCTAAAAAATGCAAATTCCTCACAGTATGGAAGTACAGTAGAAACTCGATTATCCGAATCCTCGATTATCCGGACAAGCACGAGGTGTTAGAGAGAAAATATGTGAAATGGAGATGTGGCTGAAGCAGTACATACATCTTTTACAGCTACAGAGGATTCGAGGATTTGGCGTTGACGAAAATGTTGAAATCAAAGAAACAAACGAAAATAAGTGATTTTTTGCAAAAGTCTTTCATTGTTCTATGCATTGTATTTACTAGGAGTACATATGTACAGGGTGGTCCAGAATAAACGGACGTTTTTGTAATGGCTAGTACACAAAAGGGCGGGGTCCTTTCAGGTTGTTGACCCTCTCAACTCGTACCTCGGGATGTTAAGTTTAGTTAAGATGGAAAACTGGTCGGTTGAACATCGCGTGTTCGCAGTTACCGAATTTATTCGGAATGGCGAGTCAATCGTGGCTACGCGGCGCGCCTTTCGTCGTCAGTTCGACCTCAACGTGCGTGCTATTCTTCCGTCACGTAACACCATTTTGCGATGGGTTAAAGATTTTCGCGAGCATGGAAATGTGAAGCCACAGAATAAAACTGGTCGTCCTCGAACCGTGGTCACACCAGAAAATGTTGAACGCGCGAGACTTTACACGTTCTGCTTATTTTTCAATCCCTACTACCAAATTTGTGAATGTGACAGGATTTTGAAATGTGTCCGTTTGTTCTGGACCACCCTGTATGTACACATTTTAATAAAGTATGTATGTATATACATACATATGTACCTACTTTATAATTTGGTATCACTTCCCCCTTTTTTTTTTAGTAATAATCGATTATCCGGACACACCCTGGTCCCAATTAGTCCGGATAATTGAGGTTCTACTGTAGTGCCCAAACTTAGTGATTCTTCTTTCAAAATCATTGTTATGTGATGAATGATGATTATGGCAAACAAGGAAGCCGTTAAAAATCAAGACTCCAAACGTTTTTTTCATTTCTCTAAAATTCAATAGAATGGAGCTGCCCTTGTAGTTGCATGGTCTTCAATTTTCATTTCAAACGACATTAAACCTGCTGTAAAATTCTCCGTTATTTATTGGAGTACTGATGACAGTTTTGCCCAGCTATCTCTACGAGAAAAATGAATTAATAATAATAGATTAGCTATACCTAAACACTAACTCACTGTCTAACTTCCCGAGCTGAAATCTACTTTCAATTATGAATTTTTTCAAAAAGTTGGTACATACCCCATTTTAATTCATAATTTTTTTTTAATGTAGCATTTAATTCATTGCTTTTGATCTGCAGGGAATGACAGAGATTTTTCTTCACAAGCTCATTGAGGTTGAGTCAAGATATGATGAGGGCAGCTTCCTGCACCAAAATCTTGGTTTTATTTCTGCTACGTCCATATTATAAGGTTTTTCTATTTAACCATCAAAGAATTTAAAATTTTCTATAAACTATGATTTTAAAATGTGTATTTTTTTTCTTCAGAACTATTCCGAACTATTATTCAGGTTCAAAGTAATGGTTGTTTTGACAAGGGAGAGTCAATCATCATTCCTCAAATGTTCGAATCTATGTGATAAATAATGAATAAATGATTAATATTAGAACACAAGAAAAAGTGTTAAGAAACATACAGTATTTTCATTCTTTCTGTCATGGCAAAGAGCTGCGTGTAGGGTTGACGGCATGAGCGGCCCCGCAGGCAAGTTGGGGTACATGAGCGGTCCCACTCAGTGTGGGAGCACTTGTACCAGCGGCCCCGGTCGGTCTAGGCCTATATGTACGAGCGGCCCCACGGAAATATGGGAAATGAAACCAATAGCAGCAACTCGAAACTTTTTTCATGCGTATTATTTATTGCTCTAAAATGAACACTGTCAAAACATGCAAATAGACAATCACAGTCACATGACTCTCGACCCAAGTAGGTACTTCTCAGTTATTCGATCTGGGCTGGTACTTATAAGAAACGATTTGGACATACTTGGCTGGGGTAACCTTTTAATAACATCATATCTCGATTTCCACGCGAACTTTTCGTTAACAAGGCTACTTCGGGTTCCATCTTCGCTCGGATTTCTTCCAGTCACTGGGTTCAACTGGCCTGCGGGCCTTCGCTCGAGCGGGGCCGCTCGTACCATTTCTAATCTGTGCCCTTAGACCAGGCGGGGCCGCTCGTACATGCCTATGACTCCAAAACATCGCCTTCCCTCCCTACGGGGCCGCTCGTACAAGTACCCGCGTGTAGAGCTAACGAGTGCAGATGGTGGCTTTTCTTAAGCTTTTACACTCATAAGAGGAAACTAAACGAGATGAGTCAGTAGTGACGCTGAAGTTAACAGTACAATTCCAGCAGCAGAAGTTTAACTTTATTCTACAGGATACTGCAAGGTGGGAAAGTTAAGCTATCCAAGAATGGAAGACAAATTTAGAAAACCAAAGGAGATACCGATTCACAGTAAACCGTACCTACTCCCCATGAATATAGTATGGAAGGAGGAATACAGGAAGTCCCAAGTCACAAGAGTGCTCCTGTTACTGGCGTGCCACCTCGCTACTCTCATTTCAAGTTTGCAATTAGTTGGGCTGGGGGATGACAATTATTGATCATATTGATGGGCATACAGCCACAGGGGGGGGGGGGATGGGGAGTGAATAGGGGCAGCAGGATAATCAGGACAATAACAATAAAAAGGCCAATGTGACGTAACCACGCTCTGCTACCATGTGAGGGTGATGGAATGGTTTAGTTACCCCTTCCGAGCAGGTGGATGCATTATGCTCCGCCACGCTCAGAGGATGACCCAGACGCTTGCAGGCGTCCGATTCATCTCCCAAGGCGACAGATTCTAAAATCGGGAAGGGGCCAACTAACCATATCCACCACAGCTTCGACCTACGACCTCCATTTGATCCAAAAGGGTTAACCTTCCATTAGTGGCATTTATGTGAGGCATACAATGTCTCCAATTACTAGTCAAGCTTAACCTAAGGATTGATTGGGTTCCACCTTTTTCCATTCCCACTCATCTTGGAAAGTCTCTCAGTTGCCCTTGTGCTGCAGTTCTGAGATGCACTATGAAGGTAAAGGTAAGTTGTATTTCTTCTACCTCTTCTTTTTACTTTTAAAAACCTAATATTTCACCTGGTACAAACTCAAATTGTGCTCAAGAACGCTACAAGAACTATTTGTAATTGAAGTCATACTTGCTTCCAGTTCATCATCGTATATATAAAGATGAAAGTATCAGAGTAGGTATATCCAGTTTTCATCCCGGGGGTGGTTGGACGCTGGGCGGGTGGAATCCCCCCCCCCCCCCAGTGAAGGGGAGAGGGCCCCAGCGGGGCGGAGTGTCTCCTGGGCAACCGACGTGCTCCTCTCCTCGGGGACTTGGAATATACAATTTTTTGACTTTGCGTATTGTTTTTATACTCCCTCATTGTGTTATTCACCTATTTCTTTTTAACCTGCGTGGCAGGGACTTTAAACTAGTAGATTATACTTATATGTTACGTACAATGCCACCATTGATGCCGCAGAAGACTAATAGGAAACTGCAGCAGGAATAGAATGTGAGCTAGAAACCAAAAAGCTACGAGCCAACAAAGACCAACGATCTTTTCTTTTCATTCCAGTCTATTCTTACAAGTGTGAGTGGGCTGTATGCAATTATATCCAAAGTAAAGATATTTTTTTCATTTTGTTTTAAAAACTGAGTTTCCTCGTCAGTCATCAGACCAAAAGTTCAAAGTTACAACTAGTATCGTGTAATTTCTACGACATCATTATTCAAATTTACATTTTTCCAAAACACAAATTTTAGTTTGATGGACATTTTTGAATGAAAAGTTATGACATGTACTGTTTTTCAAAGTACACAACCGTTTACTGAAAATGAAATGTGTTATTTACACAATCCTGATGGTTAAAAACGAGGTTTTTCAAGTTATGCAAGCAAAAAGTTTAAAGTATGGGTAACATACAGACTATAATTGTGTTAAGATGAAGATGCCACTAACAGTAGGTTAAGAGGTAAACATGAATTATTAATTGCCTGTTTTGTCAGCAGCTGGTTATTTAGGTAGGTACGAATCTAACATCAACTGGTAAAACATATTTTTTTATTCACTATACAATGGTACATGAAAATAAACTTTTAACAAATCAGCACATAATATCAGATCTCAACGTTTCTTACATTATTCGTTATGTCTCTAACTAGGTATACCAACCTAGGTACTTTTTTGTTCTATATAAATTCTACTGAACTAAATAAAGAGTAGGTATAATAAATAAATCGAGTATTTAGAAAAGTAGGTAGGTAATGGTCAGGTTAGATTCCACGCTGTGATGTACAGTGACGATTCAGTTTCGACAATAAGGACATTTTAACAAATTCTCAAGTTGTAGCAGCCTTAATTTTTAAATTGTGAAGTACTCGTATAATCATATGGAATGATGTGCAACGAAACCAAATGAGAATCCTAGTCTGATAAGGGTTGAGAAATTAAAAATTGAGAGAATAATTAAAGGGGTGGAATGCGTTTTGAATAATAATTGAGGGGTTTTCTACAAGAACAAGATAATTTTAAAATGTGAAAAATCCATATTGTGGCCCTATTTGGTACTTGAATGTCCGCGATATTTAATGACGATTGCAATTGGGAAGAAACGCACATGGCAGGAGTAGGAGGAACGGGCAACAACAAATAGTAATTTCCGCAAGGAGGAAACAAGTTCCAGCTACGATGACAGCTGCTTGCTCATGACAGTTGGAGCTCGCCATTCCGTTGTACGATGACAAAAATCAGCAAAACCGAACAAATCACTTTTCAGAGAAGTAGGGGAATCATGCACGGAATTGACAAACAGAAATTTATCAATTTCTCAAATTTCAAACTTCGAACTTATCCTTTCCTTGTAAGAAACCACACAATTGAAAAACTTTATAGAAGTGAGATTGGGATATTGCAAAATTGAACCATGAGGTTGAAATGTTTGGTTAAGAAGCTACATCAGACAATAAACCCATCGAAAAAGGACAATAGTTATCCCAAAAGCTCTAAACAACAAATGAACACCTCTTTTATTCTAAAATGCAGAAAAGGTGATGACGAAGGAAATACAAAGAAACTCTAAACGCTAATAACAGCGTTAAAAGATCCAAAACAGGAACTGAATTTAGTTTCAAGTATTCATCAGTGGAATATAACTAGACGATATACCTACCATATAAAACAAAATGCTACATCGTTGTCGAACGACTAATATTTTTGGACGTAATTGATAGAATTTACTAACAAAAATTCATTACTCATCTATAAATTTGTACAATGCGGACGGAATGTATTTCATCAATATCAACCTACAGCCAGCAATCATCTCCGATTCGAAATATCCGGCTTTCGATACATTTCAACTTAAAATGTAACTGATACAGGTAAAGTTATTATATGGGCCACGTAATCATTTACATGAAAATATAATTACATTTTGTATATATAGATTATAAATTTTTTTCTAACTGTACAAAAAAATATAAATTTTTTTTCGATTAAAGCACTTGTGATGAGCAAACAGCATGAGGACGGTCACTGTTCATGTTCGACTCTTAGGCGTTCGGGATCATTGCTCGGCTGGTAGTCTCTCTGGAAACGATCGTACATTAGGGGTTTTCGGTTTGAAAATTATGTTTTTTATTTCTGCGTTACAATAACTGTTCTACGTAAATCATTGATATAAGTAAATTAGACTTAGTGGCACATCATCTAAAGTCTATACCCGAGCCCCTATAGATGCCTTCTAAGAGCCCCACAGAAGCTGAAACCTAAAATTTAGCCAGACAACATCTTGTCCATGTAAACTGCCTCCATCCACGACCGTTCAACATGGTTTTTCTTAACACCAACTTTTTAGGCCCAATTCACACTGGACGGGAGTGTGGCGGAAAGGGTACCCAACAAGTATTGCGAAAGCTGACATGAATTTGTCATCTAGAGACGAAGAAGATCAAGATCTTTTGGATTTGGTGTTTCTCGCTCACCTGAACCAAAAAACGCTGCAAATTCTTTCACTGGGGTTTATTATTCAATTGGCTTGCGTTCATGATTTGAATTTCTACTAAGCTTTGGAGTGTGCGTGTTTCACAGGTGATAGAGCGATTATTGAATTTCAGGAGATATGCATAGAGAACGTAAATCTGTTCTCAACCAAAATACCTATTTGGATTGATCAGTTGATCATATTTGTGTGCCTCCTGAAATTCAATAATCGCTCTATCACTTGTGAAACACGCACACTCCAAAGCTTAGTAGAAATTCAAATCATGAACGCAAGCCAATTGAATAATAAACCCCAGTGAAAGAATTTGCAGCGTTTCATGCATATCAGAATGCTTCAACCCGTGTATCGGCTACAAAGCCATTTAGGAGTTCACTCCAGTATTCACATTACTACATCACTACGTTACTGATATCAAAACAAAAACAATAATAAACCAAAATAACGCAAATGTTGGCACCATAAATCGGGCCATACATCGGGAATGGTTTGACCAACGGACCTGGCGAAGGGCACATTCGATTCCTCGTGGAAAGTTCTTGAAAAAGAGTCCAAAGTTAGGCCGCCTTGACATTTTTTTGAGGTTTTTAGGGATTTTACAAAACTTTGACAACCCTTAAAGGGCACTTTAAATTAAGTGAGAGAGCTGGCTCAAGAATTGGGGCGTCGTCGGACCAACATGGATTTTTCCTGAAAATTTCAGCTTTTTTGCTTCAGTCGTTTGGGAGAAATCGTGCGTACGGCGTACGGACGGAAAAATTTTTATTGCAGATTCGGATTCTACACCCTTTGAAACGTAAACCATGAAATTTTCAGGGGGGGTTAGATTTTTTTTTTCAAGAGCGATTACAATGGTTTATTATTGAATAATAAACAACCAAAAGAGGAGCTATTGGGTTCATCCGATGTTATGCGTGAGCATTTACCCGGAACGATTTCAAAATGTTTATCGGATGTGTCACGAGAGCTTTCATAAAATTTTGGCCCCCGTAAAGGACAGCCTATTAAAGAGATCCACCAATTTTAGAGAATTTATAGTATTTAAGTACTCATTTATTTGTAGTATTTACTTATACATTCGGAAAAGTTAAATTTTTGGCAAAAACGTTGTAATGTGATCACAATTTGTATTAAGTAGATAACAATTTACCTTGAGCATCTAACCTCTGCGCAATTTTCTGCCAGGCCTGGTCTTGGGCGCTCCTATTGCAACAATCCGTACGTTGGTAATCAAATAAACACGGATTTCGACCCAATTCTTCGCAAAATTCAATGTTCCACTGCTCTACGTGGAAGGGACAAAGGTTCCGCTGCTCTACGTGGAAGGGACAAAGGTCGCCACACGTCCGTTCAGTGTGAATTGGGCCTTAGAGAGTTTCGAAAACTCAAACATTACCTACCACTTTTAAATGACCGATTTCGAAATAAGCTGCCAATTAAGCCCCACTATTGAGTCCAAATCGATTCATATTTCGTAAGTCATTTCAGCTTCACAGTCAGAGCATTAAAGGTGTTTTGATGGAAACTGCATTGCTTGTGGAAACGTCATTGGGTCACATCTGACAATACGAACCGAAGACAATATAAGTGATTTAATGACCTCCAGGAAAGATCTTCATCTAATGTTTCAAAAGTGACTGAACATGCTTGACTTTTTCTTCTGCTGTTCAAAGAGATTTCTCAATCACGGACCATGAACGGACAAGTAACTGTCATTGTGTCACAGTTCAGGTGTAAATGAGATTATTTTTAATTATCACGAACCATGAAAGGGGAGAAAACGACCATTTTGTCACAGTTCAGATCATTGGTTCACATACTCATTTAAGCAAGTAATTATACTGATGGAGCTACCTGTAATTTTTTCTTACACTGAATACCCGCTGACTGAAGTTCCACAAAATACCTCAGCCTTACCAACGATTTTAGAAATACTCGTATTTTCAAAAAACCACACTAGATCTATGTTTTGAACGACCCATATTTCTGAACCGATTACACTATTTTCATTTCCCAGCAGAGTGGAAGCTAATGCCAAATTAAGAGACAGCAAACAAAAAAGACCAGCTAAACCGAATCCCATGTTTTGTGAATTTTAGCAGCATCTCTGAGCCAAAAGACAAGACCATTGTGCAGCAAGTATTGCAGCAGTTTGTTTCAACTAGCTGAAATAATCCCAATGCCTCCCAATCGTATTTTTACACAAACTCGCTACCACAAAATCTCGAGGAAGGCGATTCATGAAACCTGCTGGTTAAGTGTAACATGGCGCTGTCACACTTCTTTATATCTCTACATCAAACCAATTTGACGATAAAAAAATCCTTTCATCCTAAATTCATCAAACGCTAATTTGGCAGTTAGAATCTTTCTGTTAAGGTTTTAGTTCAATTTAGCAGAGGCTTGACTTACGTCTATGGAGAGACATATACTGCCGAATGAGCCTGCAAATCTCGTGGGCCTGATCAGTCTGAAGACGAGCGACCCGCTGTTGGAACAAGTTGCCGACTTTCAACTCCAAATACATCGTACCGCTGTCAGCTCGGACCTTCCTCGTGGAAATTACCTCCGAATAAGGGACGCTAGATACGGTTTCCTGCGAATTACGAAAGTGCAATATCACCACAAGAGGAAGTTGACGAATAAACAGTCCAATACTGATGAGCAGACACACAGATAACATACTGATGTTAGAAAATCACAGAGAAATCATGCAAAGTTTGGTTTTGTCAACGGCAGAGTGATAAACTTACGTGGGTCACCATGTGAAGGAAATGAACTCCAGTTCGATTCAGAGCCAGAATTTGTTGATCGCCACTTCTCTTCACGGCAAAGAAGCTTGACCCGAAAAGAGGCCATTTACTCAATAGCTCTGTAAAGAAGAACATGGCAATTCAACAATTATTTTCCATAAAAGACCACGTCACGCAATAACATGCTGTAAATTTTGTGGATTTGAACTTACCCAGCAGAAGAGCTTTAGCATCTATGCTGGTCATAGTTTGTATGCCGTTGGTCCACGCCTGCTGTACCAACTGAACCCAGTCGGCAGGCCTCGTTTCTCTGTAACCCAAAACTGGTTTCGGAAGAAGGAACTTCGTTTCCTTAGTGCCAGGCGAATGGGTCATGTCTGCCGCTCGATGCAGAAGCGCTCCCAATTTGCCCATTTCGAACTAGAGAAAAGAAAATAGAACAATTGAGAATTCAATAAGAATTGAGGCAATCACGTCAATGCATAAGAACATTGCTTAACTCACACATCACGAATTTACCGTCACATCGCTTGAATTGTGAGTTTTGTGTTGTGTGAAAACCTTTGACAACTCAAGTAAAACCTTGGCCATAACAGTAGACAACTGTATCATCCACTGACTTATGATAAGGGTAGCTATAATTTCACCCTTTCATTTTCACAATTTCAATTTGAAATGTGTTTGAATCAAAATATCACTGAAAACATGAAATTGGTGTGATCACTGATGTGGTGTGTAGATGGAGAAAAATGGATTCGATTTTTAGGATTGTGACAGGATTGAATTGACCAAAATTAAGAAAAGTTGAAATAGTGGTTGGAATTAATGTAATAGGTTAATCATATTTATTCAAGTTGATGGGTTAGTATTCCTCATTGCTCTTTAGGCCTCCTCAGAGATTTAGCTGTGATAGGATGGGTAATGTATCCATAAGTATTCATTCGAATGGTGTGAGCACCAGGCGTAAGATTTGAGTTTGAACAACTGGGGTGAGCAGAAGTTGTTATTTTTGTGTGGTGGATTTAGCATTTCAATGAGGCTAGGTTTTAGGCCAGGATGAAATGCCATTAAAAATGGTGTGAAATAAGATATTTGAACAACTGGGGTGAACCACAATGAACTAATTTAAGAAAAGTAAATGTTAGGTTATTGACAATTGAAATCAAAGTGTTATGGACAAATATGTGAAATAGAAGGTAGGTAGTAACTTACGATGGTTTCTTGAGGTATGTGCTCGTTCGGTGTAACCAGGAGCAAACCTTCAAGATAGTCCGGGGCGATCTGGTTGAACAGGACCTGGACGTACAACTGATTCTCCAGGTGGAGAGGGAAATGCCAGACGGATCGACAGAAAATCAAGTAGAACACCTGCAACAATAAGGGTTGTTTGATTTCGATTGATATATTGTTAAGGAATTGTGAACATGAACATATCTACGAGTTTTCAAAACATTCAACAAGTTCGTAGTTGCAAACGAGAGCTTTCGAAACCATAATTTGGGCTCCACTTCATCAGACCCCTCAATGATCCAGAGAGCATTCTTGCAGTTGGTTGTTGACTTAACGATATTAGCAGAAAGCTATGAGCTTGTTTTTGAGCATAGCTAAGGGAGCTTACAGACTGCAGCTGCGATAAGAGCGAAGAAAGAGAGCAAAGGAAATAAACACAGGGAGGCAGGTGAGGGGGCGCAGAGTGGGGCAGCGCTGCAAGCAAAGAAACCAAGCCTGTTTGATTTCTTCTCTCGCAGCGCCGCTCTGCTCTTATCGCTCTTCTGAAATATGAATCCTGATGATTTAATTGGTGGAAAAACTTTATGGGACATTAATTATACTGTATTTACCGTGTTTTATTCCCGTATAAACCGAAGTAGTCTCCTTTAATGTTGAAGTAATTGAACTGAATATTAACGGTACGAAGCTGTTGTAAAAATCTGTAGGTTCAACAGGCAAAATTGGGTTTGAAATGCAATTTGAACACCTCTTCAGCAATTTGCGCTGTACTTTATCCAGCAAGTAGTCGAATGTCGTCATATTCATCCGAAAATACTCGTAAAACCTGTTGGAATCTTCTCAGAGTTCATTGTACAAATGATGAAATTCCCCGTGAATGTGTCGCGATTGATTAATTGCGTGAATCCCTTTCACTTTTCGGCCCCGAAGTAAACACCAGATTCTCAATGACGGGTTTTACGCAAAGAAATAGTCATCGTCGAGAAGGATTTGAACCGCACTGACTCGCTCAGCTTCGCTCCACTCTGAAATGGCCAACTCTCTGCTCTTATTCCTCGCTCTTATCGCAGCTCCAGTCTGTAAGTAGGCACTAAGGGCTGTACAAGCGTGGTATAACATTCAAGTTTTTCCGTGGAATCTCTTTCAGTAGCGAAAGATACTAGTTTTTATCCAGGATTTTGGGATTACAGAAGGGTTTGGAAATGATCAAAGTTTGAGTATTTGGCAGTTGAACATAAACTTCAAATAGTAGCATAGGGGATCGCCACCATGCATGCTAGTGTCAAACCATGGGATGTTTGGCGTGGACATGCTCATTAGTGCACTTTTCCTAACCATCATCTTCAGATAATTAGAATTCTATTAGCGTGTCTCTAACTGTCTTGACTGCTGATAGCTATTCCAACAGTCCCGACAACAGAACCGTTACTTTGCACATTCACTATGGTAATCTGCAGAGTATTCGTAGATAGGATTGCCACTGTGGCTTAAGACAGCATAAGCTGAAGGCGCTAAATCAAACCTCAAAATTTCGTTGAGCTCCTGACAGATAAAACGAGCTTTTTCTGCAAAAATGATGACGTCAATAGTCTTGATTCGACTAAAGCTTGAAACACATATTTAAAAATTGCTTATACACCCTGCTTATTTAATTGTTTAAATTTAACAATTCAAGTACGAATAAGAAGTAATTGTTGTACAGACCTGCTGATTTTTGTACAACTCTGTCGTGACATCAAGGATGTACTCCTCTCTAGCCAGTGGCATCGTGAACGCGTCTCCTTCGACAATGCAGTACAACGAGTACTCCATCACTTCCAGCGGATCATCAACGCCTATCAGAGCACACATTTCTTGCACCACATCTTGTACGACTGTCGTTGATTTTGTGTGCACCACCTGAAACAATCGGACAGCTTAGATTAACAGAACTTGAACTCTTGAATGATTAGCACACTTTTACTTTATAAATGGGATTATTTGTGATGCTACTCTCCAAAGATTTGATTTAATGAAGAAATTTTACTACAAAGCTTTGGTTTTTCGCAAAATCTCGTACTGTGTAGATCAATTTTGAATTGCAAACACTCAGATATAATCATGTATACTTCAAACTATAAGACATTTAATTTCTATTTAGTGACAGGGGCAGCTACGATAGGAATATGAGCACCTCCAAACCCATAAACCAAAAAGATGAAAGAATCCGTCTACTGAAGATAGTGAAACAAGACTGGACCTGCCCTATTCTAACCAACAAGCAAAATATACCACCTTCAAGGTTCCTGATGCAGTTTGGAGCAATCAGATGGACGTAGGCATACGCTACAAGATTAACCAATATAGTAGGATAGGAGGAGGAACGCGGGGGCATTTCAAGTTAGCACTGCGATTGACAAACCAGAGAGCTTGAAAAAACCACATAAACGGCACATTGGGTCCTTTGCTCCTCGCTTGAAGCGCCTAAAGCGTATCTCATTATTTGCTTTACACACACCAATGAAATCCTATCCGTCATATAGGACTTGATATGTTTCGAAAATGGACAACTGACAATTTTTTTTTTTTTTTTTTTTTTTTTTTAATAATCTCCCCTTGAATGGGGCACGCCATTAAATGAAAACGAAAAAACTAAATGAAATAAAAGATTTGATAAAAATGGGGTTCTTCCCCCTTCATATACTAACTGATTTCACACTTCTACGGTAATAATGTTACCTAATGTCATATAGGACTTGAAGACGCCAGCCCTTGGGATATGGGAAGTTGTGGATGGAGGAGGAGGAAGGGAGGGATGAAAGGAAGTGCCCCTATAAAATGACCACCAATTCAAGTACGAGCCCCAGATGACGCGGGTAGTGATACCATGAAGTACTCCCGACGAGATGCCCAGCTCAAGTAACTCCGTGGCACTTTTCCTGCACCACACTCTGTGCCATGACACGGTTGCAGCCATAACCTTGATGTTGTCAGGCGCCACTCCTTTTAGCTCAGATACCGCTTGCCGCAGGTCGTTCCTATCATATTTGCTTATCTTAGCCCTCCAGGTCTGCTCCATGTCCACGCTGCCACTGAAAACTTGGACATCCAGGATTATGGCAGACCCGTCAGGCTTAATGGCAACGATATCTGGCTTCTTGCCCTGGCCACTTGGCATATGATACAGCCTCTCTCTCTCCACATCCCAGCCGCTGGATGACAATGCACCTACTATCTGCGTGGCAACCGCATCATGACGGAGAATGCGGCCACCGTGAGTCCTTGGACACTGCTGCACCACATGGTAGAGGTTTTCATTTTTACCCCAACAGGCACGGCAAAGGGTATCTACTGTCCCACGACTACCTCACCGCTGTGGCTAATGTAGCCACCCGGACGGCATGAAAATGTTGGTAGTTGTGGGCCCCGATGCCCTCTGAAGCCCACTCTACCCATTGGGACGAGATCAGGGATTCAGAGCACTGTCGGAGTTCTTTACCATCAACTGACTCATGCAGAGCAGCAGCAAACTCAGCAGATGAGCTGGGTTTGCAATATTTCACTTGCGAATTTCACTATACCAATGTACGTATATAACTGAATTCCGCCTAATACAGAGGGATAAACTCTGAAATGGAAGGATCTCTACAGTAATATGTCTATATTACTGTAAGGAAATACAGTAATAATCTACATCATCATGAACATTTAAATAAAGTTGAATTAAGGGGTTGAAGTGGACATGACAACTAACCGTTTCACTTCCTCCTGGAAGTCTGTACATTTGTCTCTTCGAGTTCCTTCCAGCGCTAACTGCAGTTACTTCCTCCACGCTGGGGACGTTCTTCCGCCCGCCGTACTTCAAAGTTTTACGGAGATTCTGCAAACACACGCTGGCCGTACCTGAAGCAAAACCATCGTTATAAGGTAACTATGCGAAAAGGACTACAACGGCAAATACAATTAGGAAAAGTAAATAGAACCGTATGAGTAAGGGACTTTACTCATATTTCTACCATGCACATTTCACACATTCAGCAGATTTGTACACGTGACATGCTAAATTAGAGATGTGGATCGGTCAACATCTCCTTTCATGGCCAAATACCATCTTCGTCAACTGAACTCCGCTTACATCTATTGTTTGGCGTCATGATCTTAAATATATGGGCAAATCTTTTTCTTATCATCGTGCACAGGTATATTAGGAAGGACAACTTCATTTCGCAAGCGATAATATCCGCAAATTGGATTGAATATCCATCCTGAATCAATCCTTGAAGAGGACATGACACATTATTACAATCTTCCGCTGGAATGATTTACTAACCGTGGTAAGCTCTCCTTTTGTCGTAAGCCGCAGTCTCCAGGTATTTGATGAGGTACGGTTTAAGGGTGTCTGAGCACGTGAAATACGCTGCCACGATGCTAAGGAGGCGCCAACCCCTCTGGGCGGAGTCTCTCTTATTGGACGTGGTCTGCTTCATCAGCTGGCAGTACACTTCATCTCTCAATGGGCCGTGTTTGTGACAATGCTGAAACATCCAAGTTACACGTTAGGTAATGCGCCACATCACTGGCAAACCTAATTTGTTCAAGAATCAATTTCTGACAGCATCAACTCAATAAATTTTTACTACACCTGTTCATAAAGATATTACAGAAAATTTGGGTTTCTAAGGAATTTTATATTAAGCCCTTAGAAAACGAGCAAAGATGTTAAGCTCCCGGAAGTTTTTGCCATTGAAAGACCAAAAGAAAATTCATACTGGAAGATGGAAGGGAATCATTAATACATTTTATGACAACTAACACAACTACACGAAAAACTGAACAATTATTTTGTTATCGATTCATTAAAGATTAAAACACATGACTGACTTCGTATTAATGGAAGAGACATAATATGTCATGACATATAATAATATGATAAAATTTATTATGATATCATTGGGGATGTCCCTCCAAGCATTTGGGATGCCTCAAGTCCAATCATTTTCAAGGAGGAGGGACGCTAATCCAGCAACAATCTTTTCCCACAGTCAACTCTCTTTCCTACTTATGTAGAATGGGATTTATTAAACTTTTGAATGTTGTAATTTTGCATAAATTATTTCAACTATCCAATGGTATGATAAAGAAATGGACTAGAAATCGGGTAGTTGTTAGGGGTGCAGCAAGGATATGGTTGCCTGGTCTGCAGCAAATAGCCTCACAAAGCCTGAGCAAATAACCCATATCATCATTCGGTGAAGCTGACTATCCCAGGAGCGATAAAGTGAAATGGACTGCAGTTAACAGTGAAAGTGGCTGATGATAGCCCCAGCAGAAGTAGAGAAGTAGTATGTTGATGTGAGCAAGTATCGCTTGCTGCACCCCTATTGCCAAACCTCTTATCCAATCCATTTTCTCCATAAGTTATTTGAATCAGTAGAAATCATTTATGCGTCACCATTACGTGCAACAGGTCAATCAAGTTTCTTCAAAGACGTTTTGTGATAGGCATTGATTCAGCAGTCATTACCTGAAATGACTCAAGAGCTCCAAAAATCGGTGCTAGCTCTACTTTTGGGTAGAGCTACGGAGCCAATCGTAGGAAGACGTTAGGGAAGAAGAAGCACTTTGTGATGAATGTTAACTAACCAATCTGGATGTAGTTGGCCCCTTCCCGATTTTAGAATCTGCCTCCTTGGGAGATGAATCGGACGCCTGCAAGCGTCTGGGCCATCCTCTGAGCGTGGCGGAGCAAAATTTATGCATCCAACTCCTCGGAAGGGGCAACTTCACAAACACCCACAACCACACCACCTCACAATTTAATGAGGAGTGCACTTATCGGATGAGATTAAGTAACCTAGTACTTTTGAAATGTGCCTAACAGCTCAATTTTCCCTAACAACATTCTAACCAACAGAATCCACAGATGTTTGTAATCTGAACAATCAGTCATCTTATTAATTAAAGCTATGCAGTTTTCAACAATTTAATTATTTTTCCATACCATTAGGATTGTGTAGACGCATTTGACTTCAGTGAGATCAGGCGTGGTGGGGAGGTCACCCATATACCGCATGGCACATTCGAAGCACTCAATCGCCAGCTGGTTGAGTTCTGGACTCAATTTCAAAAGCGACTCGCCGATCGGCGACGGCGTGTACTTGACAAGGTCCAATTGCTCCTTCCACGTCCAATCGCCTTTTTTGTGATTTTGACCAACCTTCAAAGAGCCTGTGACGTTACCTTCGGCCATTTTCATAACTTCGAACCTGAAACGACCAACACGTGTTAGCTTACTACGATAGTTAAAAAAATTGCAAAGTAGTCTGAGCATACATCATATATTTGGTGAAACCTGATTATGATCTGATAATCTTAAAATCGATTTGACAGGAGGAGGGATGCCTACTTAATTGTGTACAATATAACTCCAAACACAGAGAACATTAAACTAGCCCTTTTGTACTAAACAAAAGCTTATATAAAAATATCCACAACGGTGTAATATACTGTACACTGGCACGACTTGGAAATTCATGAATTTCAACAGCTGAAATTATAGCTACCTACGTTTTTCTTATCCACAAATACGTTAATAAGTTAAGAAAAACTCGATGACAGGCAATGATATGGCTATTACATTCGCCTAGTATCCATCTTGCAACGGGTCTGCCGGCAGTAATTTTTATAGCATCCACTCTTGCGACTAAAGACAGACCTGCGATTTAAGAGTGACTGGAGGATCATACATCAACTGGAGTGGTCTGATTTGATTCAACGGAAATAATTTCTTTCTGAATACAACAAAAACCTACTTTTTCTTCGAGAGTTGTTGGTCTTAATAGTTTAATCCTTAAATATTATCCCACAGGGTTGATTGATCAAGATGGTGAGGTTACTGGCGTACCTCGGATTAATGTTCGATTTTTGAGCAAAATGTCGTAAACGGTTCAGTAGTTACGGATAAAAACTTTTTTTAATTAAATTTTTGAAATCTACGGATCTTGAAATGTAAACCAACAACTTTTGAGGGGGTTAAATTTAAAATAATGAACCAAAACAATTTTATGGAGTAGAATTGAGCGATAGAGGTTGTTTGTAGTGAAATGTCATCAGCCAATGGACTACATGAGCATTTAATAGGCAGAATAAATACAGAAAAAAGTTTATTTAATTAAGCTGCCATGCAACAACTGGGGACTGTTTAAATAGTTTATCAAGCAAAGGATTGCAAGAGCATCTATTCTTCTAATGCTGCAACTAATATGTAGGTAGGTACTTGCTTTTTGAAAAGGTACCACATATAGTGGAGTAACGGTGTTTTAATTTAAGAAATGTATACTCACTTTTCTGGGAACTTCCTAAAGTGGTGCATAGCGAACTGCAGGAGAGAGTGTTTTCCGTCATCAGCAATCTGTAATAATGGAAATAGGATATTAGGAAACATTCGTTTTATTGTGTATTTCACAATTAAATGGTGCAAGGCACTTTACCGAGTAGCGATGAAAATGATGTTATTTCCTTCTGAATAAGGACATAGCTGAAGATAGATTATTTTCATATATGAGCCAAAAAAACTGAATAAAGAGTTGGATTTGAGTTGTAACAATGAATTTTAAACGCAAGAATACGAGCAAAGGTAGCCGCCAACTGACACAACTATGTGCTAATGTAGGGTTCACATGCAGAATTGTAATACAAGATTTGATATCATAATATCATCAAAGAATATTTCCATAAAATCGTAGTGAACACGAGGATAGTTGCCACCACCACTTGAATCAACTCCAACAACGGTAAGATGAAAACGCGGGAGATTATTACGAACAATACAAAATTATCATGTTTAGTTAAGAAATGCTAACCAAGCATATCAACCGCTCAGTTCTGTATGGTTTATCAAGTTTATAAAATATGATGATGTTAGGAAAGTACTAAGAAGCCTCGATCCACAAGTCTAGGGCATGAAGGACTGGAGGTCAAAATGAACGTTTGTGACGTTACAAAGCGACTGATTAACATTTAATTTACACTCGAAATCTACTACTCGAATCTATTTTTCATGAGAAGAAATTGTAAATTTAGGCACCATTTATCGTTAAGGATTTA
The DNA here is from genome assembly GCA_031894815.1 of Creontiades dilutus. Classification (NCBI taxonomy): domain Eukaryota; kingdom Metazoa; phylum Arthropoda; class Insecta; order Hemiptera; family Miridae; genus Creontiades; species Creontiades dilutus. The sequence continues at coordinate 278,513 of JAVIWC010005181.1, read as the reverse complement.
ACTATGCTTCCTAATGAATCGATACTTGAATGCCCTTTGATCTTAGCTAAGAAGCCGAGAAGCAGTATTTGTGATTTGCTTATGGATTATTTTTCATATTTTATTTTTCTCACTGTGTATTTCATTATTGTAATTCCATTTCAAGCAGTTTACGGGTTTCTTGTGTTTGTGTTAATAAGACAAACCCATCAGACGGTAAGTTGTGACCATGATTATGCATGTACTAACCTGATCTTTAAAGTAATTAATTAATTATCAATAAAGGCATGTTTTCATTCATTCATAATCGATACTTTACGGGTAAAATCAGTACGTACCGATAGAGGTTGTTGACTAGTAGGTAGTGGAGCTGATGGGGTCATGACTCTGATGTCCTGCTGCCATCCTTTGTGGTCGGACGGTCTCCCTCGTTCTTCCTGCTCAACCAAAATACAATTTCAATTAAATATCATCCTCAAGTTCAAAATTACATTATAGTATCACTAACATATGTGACATAGGTATCTGTTATGATTTTTTATTGATTGCAGGGTAGAAGGGTTCCAACTCTTCTACTCCATGAGAAAATGATGTTTAATTCAGTGGGAAAGCTAAGGTATTAACGATGCAAATAAATGAATAAGCGATACCAAATATAGCATTAGCAAACTGAATTAAACCCTTAGCAAACTGAATAAACTTTTAGCAAACTGATTTAACCTTTTCGCAATTAGAATTAAACTTTACCTCCATATCTGTATTTGTGAAAGGTTTAATTCTAATTGCGAAAGGTTTAATTTCAATTGCGAAAAGGTTAATTCAGTTTGCTAAAAGTTTAATTTAGTTTACTACAGGTTTAATTCAGTTTGCTAATGCTATATGCCAGTAGATATCTACTTAGAGGAGTCACCAGTAAAATCTGTTCTTTTCTATGGGTTCAAGACCTGGGTTATGCCGGCCAATGTTAATAAGCTCCAAGCCTTTGTTAATATATGAGGAGTCAGTGATAAAAACAAATAGTCCACTTTTTGGTGAAAATTGAGATTTTGCTGCTATCAAGTGGCGTCTACTTTCAGATGGTAACAAGTAGAATATCAAAAAAATTATTACTCCTGTTATATTAGAGGTAGCAGAAAGGGCGTGCTTAGAAAGAACCATCATGGTCCACGCGCTTTGGGAGAAAAACAGTACAACACAAAAACAGAGTGCGATATCGGGAGATTTAAAACCTTTGCATTCATTGCCGACGTTCTGTGGAGCGTTTCAATAATTCACAAATCCCCAGCTCACTACTGTTGTGTTCCTCGCTGGCGTGTTTACGTTGTTATTCAATTTGAAAGGTACTCAATTTACGCATCGTTCTAAAATGGAAAGTGGAAGTGACATGTATTCCAAGAAACGTGCAACGCCTACGGGGCCAATCCGAGTACTAGAAATCAGAGAAGACAGCCACCAGTTCATCTACCACAAGAATACCTATTCTGGATCCTTTTATAATTCAGTGTTTAAAAGAAATGCCAAGAGATATCCCCAAAGCAAGAAGAAAAGTCCCCCCACAGCTCCAACAGAGAGTCAGTCAGAGTCATATACTCATCTGGAGATATTGCACACCAATGACTTCCGATCATAGCCGCCAAATTGCTTGATCTCTCACTTAAACAGATTCCTTGAGAACCCAGACTCTAGAAGATTTTACGCAGAACTACAGCCCAATGAAGAAGATAGAAGTTTGAAGAATTTTATCCAAATGCGGACGGCTAAACAAACTGTGGAATAGCATTCAGCGTCCATGATGTACAGGACAATTTTTGCGGAATTGTCATGTCGCGAAAATTATTTTTGTTGTTGTTTTCTATTGATTATAGGAGACTATAGATTTCTAGTAATTGTTTGGCTGTTAATGAAAACAACTACAAATTTATATGTTTAAGTTGATCGGAGTTATTCAATTCCAAACTTTAACTTTCGCTTTTCTCAAAAAGCTATGATTGTTCTTCACCTAACTCCTTATGTTTGCGAACAATTATCCGATCCTGGTGGCAAAAAAAAAAAAGGAAGTTATATCCAATCTAGAGCTACGCCAAAATGTTAGGACCATCTTTGAATGCATCACGAAATGAAAGTGGAAATGTAGGGTACATTTAGAGGAAAACATATTTGTAAGTAATGCACCCATTACAGGGACGTACACACGGTTTTCGTATGGTCACACTTATAGTCATAATTATAAACACTTATGAAGATTTTTTAAAACTAGACCCAATTCTTAATTGAACAATAAACCACGATTATCGGCAGAGAATTCTAGCAGTACGAGCAGAGCTTGAATGAATCGGCCATTAACCCTTTCTTCTCCCTTCCCAAGATCAAATTCAAAATGTCTGTGGTTTACTGGACACGAGAGAGGTTAGCATGCTGAATTTGGGATCGAAAAAATTAAAATACTGAAGATATATTGATTTCCCTCCTTCCATAATTAAGTTTGAAAGACCTGACGCAGGAGCCTCAAGTCCATACTGGGAGCAGGTAAAGGGATAGGCTGCCAACAGACCCCAGTGGAAGGCCGATACATACTCGACACTTAATGCAATAGCAACATACAATAATAATCAAGTTAGAGAGATCATGCATTGATATAAATGAAATACTCACGATCATTCGGGCTTGGTGTAACTCCCGGTTGATGGTTGTGTTGGCCGTTCCAGCGGCCTCTCTCACGAAGGCGTTGATGAGCATTTGAAGTTGTTTCGCCCGGTGAGTGTACAGCGGGAATCGATCCCCCGAACTCAAAACGATGTGCACGGAACCTCCTCCTTTGCTCAGACTCGTGTTCGCTATTTCGTTCAATCTGAAAACACACCGGATAAATGAATAAGAACCAGTAAGAAGGCATGTACACTCTATCTACCATAGTAGCATAGCTAAAGCTAGGAAGCATTTATAGGCATAAATATTTAAAATGAAGTACATTGCTGAGTTTTGTACAATTAAGCAAGTTCAAGTGGTTTGGTACATCTTCTGATATCACACGTGTCAAGGGGAATCGGTGGCCTGTGGCCATATACCTCTCGTTTATTATTTCGATCAGAAGTTCACGTTGGAGGCGTTCTGTTGTCTACAATCCTCACCGAATTGTTCTGGAATCCATACACCCTCACACTTCAGCTTTCAAGGTAGAGATTGTTTTAAGAATCTGGTTGTACAATGTAAGCTTATTCAGGATTAACTGCTTCAACTGTCCATTACCCAAAAAATTCCTCTGAATTTGGGTAGAAGTTCCTTTTTTGACCCGTTATTCCCAGTTGAGCCAGACATCGAGTCCAATACCGAAGTATTTGGCTTGTTTAGCATACAGAATTACTTAGCCCTCGAAATAAACCGGCTTTATGACTACATTGTTAATTTTCCATTTCTCTGAAATCCATCAGAGGTAGCGGACATTTTGTCTAATCTAAAAATAAATCATCTTTGTATATCACGCTCCTCCTCTTATCTTCCTTATCCTTGGACTGTTGACGATCATCATTGTGTCAAGATAAAGTAAGTAAAAAGAAAAGATCCCACTAAGTCATCTGATTTTGAAAGGAATTTATGACAGGAGTAATCTATAAACTCAACAAGACGCTAGGGCAAGTTTGCTAATGACAGGAAAACTGCGTAGCACTCAGAGCAATCGTTCTTCATCAAATTTATACGAAAAGGCAAGTATTTCAGTCATTAAGGCTGATAATTAAGCCTTTGCAGCTTTCTGTTTACAACCCAATCAAATTTGTTCATACATTCTCCAACAGTTTTCAGTTCTTATGCACTCATTATACGAAAGTATTAACCTTGTTTTCAAATGCGCAGTTTGACTGTGATGGCAAATGAAAATCAGGACATGAACTTAGCGAAGGAAGTGATTAGATTTGAAACCTATCAGAGGGAGCTAAATCACCAAATCGTCAAACTATATTCGTTCTTTATTTTTTTAACAATAAAGAAAACGTATCACCACATCATCAGAGGCGTAAACTAAAGGATGAACGTTTATTGGAACTTACTGCAGTTGATTTCCGAGTTCAAACGCTAAGAATAAGGCTTCCTGCAAGCTCGAACGAGATCTGCTCACCTACTCTGGCAGGAATGTACGGCAAGCAACACGTAACGAACTAATTTCGAAAATAGATCAGCCAACATCCTGAGCGGAATAACAAAAAGAAGGGCAAACGAACCGCAGGAACGCAGCTTCTACCATTTTTTACGGAATTACTCAACAGTGGCGGTAACTCACACTTGACATTCCCTGTTATATAAGATGATGTACAGGTATTCAAGGTTCTTTTGTCCAGTGACCTCAAAGAATAGTCACACAAATATTTAAATTTGCATTGTTCAATGTGCGTTATGTCAGAAAACGTCGAATGCCAGTGCAAGATTAATTAATAATTCTAGCTCAATCCCTCAAATACAAATCATTAATAATCAATGATTCCATATGAAAAACCTCATAAAATTCAAACTAATGAAGAATGCTCGCGTATCATTAAATACCTACCTACCAATTTCACTAATAATCTGAAAGGGATCAACTCCGCATTTCAGTGGAATTGAAGCAATTTATTGACTGGGACTCCCATAAGACTAACATAGCACCAAACGTTTTTCGTACCAACTCTACAGCGAGTAAATCGGACATTTTCACATAATTACCCAAATACATCACAATATTCAGGAAAATTTCACTTTGAATATTGGATTTCTAAAATAAAAGGCCAAAACTAACTCTTAATCTAGTACGAGTATGGATAAGTTCGATCTTGAAGCAATGTCAAATGATTAATGGCATTATCTGTTAAGATAAAGTTCCTGTACAAGAATCGTGCTCGAATAATGAACATCAGTCCAGTAGTGATGAGTTCCACTCGTTTGTCAATCTCAAGTGTGTTTTTGGTTCAAGATCTCCCAGTTCATAATTCTCGTTGTTAGTTGCTTTTCTACAACGAAATATATTCTTCGTGCGTAAAAGACGAATTATAGCAATAGAAAGATAGGTACACAGCAAGATATAGTAGACTTAGTAGAAAAGAATGGAACGATCTAGTTCAGTAAGTATTCTTCTGAATTATCATTATCACATATTTTTCTATAATTGTGCTTTTTAGTAACGATTCGTGAGAGAAATGTTAGACAGTAACTAATCTGATTAAATTTCCAATTTCTTAGAGCCCTAACGAAATTCTACAACAATAACCATTACTTTGTACAATCAAACAAAGTAATCTATGTAAGAACGTGAATTCTATCTGATGAGGCACCTGGTCTCCAGATTGTTCTCTTCACTTGATTCAAAATAACTCCTGTTAAAGATTATAGGTACCCATCAAAGAGTATAGCGCACAGTCAAGGAGGATTGATTAAATCGGCCTAATTGCTTCAGTGCCGTTAGAATCCTTAGTAGCAAGGATACGAGTTCGAACGCAGTCAGAGCTATCAATATTTTTTGTGACTTAACATGGACTTACTTAACGCTGTGGACCACTCGCAGGTAATTTTGGTCAAATGTGGCCATCCTTAGCGCCATGTGGCTCACCGCAACCACTTGTGCGTCCGGGAACTGATGTCCACCCTGCCGAACACATAATCAATAAGTCTCATGGCACCAATTTAGGTATAGCTTCAATCATGAAATAAGCAAGAATATTTGGCCTTAAATTATATCCATTTAAAATGTGTGATGGATATGTTTAGTTGGCCCTTCCCAATTTTAGAATCCGTCGCCTTGGGAGATGAATCAGACCTTCAAGCGTCTGGGTCATCCTCTGTGCGTGGCGGAGCATAATTACCGCATCCAGCTCATTGGAAGGGGCAACTATACCATTCCATCACCTCACGAATTGCTGATGCTTAATTCATTTAATGGATTGGAAGATGGTGTAACTCAAAACTTACAGAGAGAGGGAATATTCGGGAGAAATAGGTTTGCCAGTGCCTGGCCATATCAACCACGGCCCGTTTGGTGTTGGCTTTGTGTTGACCGGTTTGGTAATTGGTAATCGTCACTCCATACCTTTCCAGAAGCTGGAACATAAAACCATTCGAACATGTTAGAAATTATTTGATGTGTTATGCCAATAAAAGAGATAGTACTTCAAAAACCATTCCAAGTAAATAATGAATTGAATGTCATAAGATGAATTGGAGAAGAAATGTCATCCTTTTTAACACAAAATTATTTCAGTAACTTGCAGGTTAAAAGCATTATAATCTCAACCTTCCAATGGTAACGATTGTTTTGGTTGTACTGGATCTGACAGACTCGTAGACCAAGTTTTTCAACATAAGTGAAAATTGTATGGCCTACTCATCTAGATGGCTATTGTTTATTCCATAAGAGCAAAAATGCAAAGAGTGCTACACGAGTGACACCCAGTAACATTTTCTAAAAATTGGAGCACATCATATAGAATTTCCCAGACGTTACCATTGGGTGGATAAATATTCCTCTAGGATTTCAGTTTACCTGCATCATATCGTGTCGTTCGTCCTTGGATATCCTTGGATTCTGTTTGGTGAGAGCATCTTTGACTACTTGGCAGTAGACGAGGTGAAGCACCAGTGGGTTTGAAACTGATTCTTTGGGTGAAAATACCTGCAGAACAACAGTACAGTCGAAATTACATCGTACAATTAACGTCAACCTTCTACGAAACACATTTGATCAACTGAAAGTTGTAAGTCCAGGACTTCTTCGGGTACAGTTTCAAAAGTGATCATTTGAGTTTTAACCAAAAGGATTTTAAAGTGTACAATAATCACGTCATGTCCACAAAGATTATGAGCAATATCAGCAATATCTTTCAAAGTTGGTGTTACTTTAGCAGGAAAGTTAAAGATTTTACAAACCTCTTTTCGAACGTTGAGTTTCCACACCACTCTATTGTAGGTGAAGAAGGAAGCGGATGTCGGAGGGTGCAGCTTTGTACTGGTGTTGATTTCAGGTGGTGTGGGTAAGACAGGTAGAGGCTCCACAGGTCCACCCAAGAACTCCCCACTCTCCTCAACTATAGACAAAAAATAAGTAATAAGTACTCACTATGGAGAAACATAAATAATTTATTTGCACATTGATCTATGGTTTTGTGTGATTATTGTTCTACACCGGAGTAGTTGGTATGTTGTTTATTGGTTCTCAGTCTTGAGATGGGTTCACATGGATGCGGAATAATGCGCATTGAGAAAGCAGAAAGATAGTGATTGGCTGCTGCCAAGTTCAACACCTACCGCAGGTTAGCAGGGGGAATCGAAATTGGCATATTGGAATATTCCTCCGCCAAGACTGCACTAGGGGACTTTCCGCGCACCAACCGGCTTTTTTTAACGTGGTTACCACTGGTAAACAATTTATAATAGCAGTAACACACTGATAACACAATCACAAGGCTGCAGTAGGGACCACACTTCCTCCATACCATCCACACTTGTCGCTCCACAGCATTCCGCATCCATGAGATTCCAGCTTTAGTCTCCAAGTTGTATCGTCTTGTGCTCCTGATTCTAGCCACTACAGATTGAATGATCATCAACTACACTTTCACATTTATCCAAGCGGTGGATAGTCAATATTGTCTTTGACCACTGATGCATTTTCGTCTTAGGAAGTAGTCAAGTTTTGCATAACCAGTGCCATGAAGTTAACTGAAAGATCTTTGCAGGTACTCCAGCTCAGACATACTTTTCAACCTGAGCATTCACAGCGACCTGAGCAATGGCCTGAGAGGGCAGCAAAATATTTTCAACGCAATCCTTGAATATCCCATAGTTGATTTACACGATGAAAGAAAATGCAAACCAAAACTAAATTTATCGTGATCACCGACACATCTGGGGTCGCCCAACGTGTCAATTACTACATTAGAATTGTTAAACTAGATAGTCCTAATGACATTTATATTGAATTAAGAAATTTCAAATTTCGATTCTTCAGATCGTAGAAATCCAACGAAACATTCCCACAATAGAACTGAGTTGGAAACAAAATGTAAATAGAATGGAAAGACCTAGCAACCACCAACATCTCAGCCCCTCCATGATCAGGAAATCACAAATAATTATTTATTATTAATAAATTGTGACCTAAATATAACGAAACTACAATCAACCAATGACGAAAATAACTTACTTTCGATTTGATCGGAATGCTGAGGCGATTGAACTGGTGATGAGAACATTTGTTTGTCGTTGTACATTTCTCTTCTCACGGGTTCAATGGGAGCAGGGGGGATGTTATTGCTGAAAAACAATCAAAATACAATTGTGATTAAAATTGAAATAGTTCTGTCGATTAATGGAGTCGTGTAAATTAAGGCAACAAAATAGACAAAATGGTTTTGCATCTGTGACATAAATGAAACCGCTACAAATTATTGCACAGGTTAATCATTTCTGCAAGTATTGGAATAAACCTTTCACCTAAATCACTGATGTATGTATATTATACGTAATCAGAGTTACATTATCTAAACTCCGCCCCTCGAGCCTTCATATCTTGTCTTGTCCACTCCAGAGCATAAAAAGAGATCATTTATGCAGGGTGTCCCACAAGTTATGCACAATCCGATTCCTACATGTTCTACAATTCATTTCCGACCAAACGTGCCTCACACCATTTTTTTTAGGCATTTCTAAGCTGTCCAGCCAAAGTCAAGATAATTGAAGAGCCGAGGGTCGGCTGTTTGTGTTCATTTACGATTGATTGCGATGAGTTGCATTCATCTTTTTGCTGACACTATGGACCCTTATCAAACCAGGCTTCCATATCATTACCAACTCTTCCTTTTCGTCTATTTCCTCGCTGTATTTCCTTTAGCGTGGTGATTCATGTTATCATTCATCATGGTGCGCTAAGCTAATGAACATAGCTGGTAGTAATAACCAAATCCTTAGTGACAAAAAAGGATTAGTAGATAAAAAAAGATAGATTACTAGATAAAAAAAGGATCAGTGACATAAACAATATTATCTACCAATATTTTTTCCTCATACTATCCTATGTGTTCGCAAGGGTGTGAGTTGTACACAGGAGTGTGACTCCCTTGCTGCTTCAGGAGCATTACTATTGGCAAAAACATACACAGAAATCATATCAACATATTCACTTGTGGTATAGCTACTCAACTGAAAGCAAATCATCGCAATCAATCGTAAATGAACACAAACAATAGCCTTCTCTCGGCTCTTCGATTATCCTGACTTTGGCTGGACAGCTTAGGATTGCCGTAGACGCTGTTCACAAACGAACGTTTTCATTCATTTCATTTTTCATTTCTAAATACTTATTTTTTGGTTTATATCTTAACAATCTTGTTTAAACTCTAACTCTATATATGAACTCGATTTAAACCCCAATATCTTACCATTGTCCTACAACTGGATAACATGTTTGAGTAAACAAACATTTTACTAAAACTGAATTTGGTCAGAAACAACAAATTATCAAGATTGCAACACCCATTGCTACGGCCAAATCAGATTGGGGTTGATAATACACGGCGCACAAAGCAACCCCTCCTTCAAGACCGGGGGGTCGTGCGGGTCATTGCATATCCTCGCCCCTGACCAAGACAATGCCTCCTCCGTAGCTTTCCCAATTTACAAAAACGTAAGGTCTTTTATAGTTCCAGGAGTTATGCACAATCCGACTCCTAAGCGTTCTACAACTCATTTCTGAACAAAAATGCCTCCTAGCAATTTTTTGCCAGAGGCCTCGTTTCCGAGTTATTCGCGATTTAAGATTTTTTTTTTCGTGTTATGTCATTAAAACTGTTATAACTCCCTCAATTTTGGAGATAGCTCAAATTTGATGACACCGTTGGAAAGAGCGTTAAATTTTCTATCTATTTGATGTCAGAAAACTTTTTTAAATTGCATTGAAGATGTGCGATTGCCGCGCGAAATGGCAGTTTTGTACAAATCTTGAAATCGCCTGTTTTCATCTCGCCTAGCAACCCCATTAGTGCTTGAGACCGAACTGTGCAGACCTGGTAAAACGTGCGCCAAAATATCACCTTCCCAATGGTTTAGTCAAGGAAATGGTGTTTAATTGCAGAAAAACGTGTTTTTTGTGTTGAAATTGAGGTTTTTCCAAAAGTCTCGACGAAAAAAGGTTGGTGGCGGGATACACGAAACTTTTCTCGTTGAATCGAATGGTAACAACGGTAACGATTTAAGTTAGTTTTGTCAAATGCATAAACCCGTTCGTTTGTGAACAGCACCTACGGCATTTCTCAGCTGTTCGACCAAAGTCAAGATAATTGAAGAGCCGAGAGTTGTTTGTGTTCATTTACAATTGATTGCGATGAGTTTTTCGTCTTTTTGCTGACACTATAGACCCTTATCAAACTAGGCTTCCGTATCATTACCAACTCTTCGATTTCGTCTCTTTCCTCGCTGAATTTCCTTCAGTGTGGAAATTCACTCTTCAGACGACAGATCATAGCATGTACTTAGTCCCTGTACCTGACGCAATAACATCAGTAAAAACACTCATGCTCGCTGAATGGCAGGATAATTACGAGAACGAGTCTCTTTACAAAGGAGCTTACCATTTCCAAATCATGGACAAGGTCACGCTTAGGCCAAAGACGCTACAATTAAATTTACCACGGCGAGACTTAGTGCAATTGCTGAGAGCTAGGACCGGGCATGGACAGATCAACAGATGCTTGTATATGATAGACATAGCAGCAACTGAATTCTGTGATTTCTGTGAAGACATGATAGATGACATAGAACATAAAATGGCAATCTGTCCGATGTACGAGGAAGAAAGAGTAACTTTTGGCATTGTGAACAACTACCAGGACTTGCCGAACCTACTGAAACCGGTGAATTGCAAAACTTACAAACTAATAGTGAAGTTCATGAAGGAGTGCGGAATAATCCTATGAAATATCCTAAGACAAATGTACTTTTTAACAATTTATCATTTTTATAAATTTCTATTACTATAAAATATTCAAAACAAATGTACTGGTTATATGCTGAAGTTCATAATAAAGCACAACCATTGAAAAAAAAAAAAAAAAAAAATTTCCAATCATCATGGTGCGGTATAGCTATACCACAGGCAGTGCTAAGAGACACTTTTGATCGGAAATGATTTGTAGAAATGCTATACATACATTTTGAAACAAAAAACAGCAAATTTCGAGGGGAGTCAAAATGTTTTTCAGTAATAATGAACCAAATTTTGACTTTCAACGAAAACAGTTTCACATCACAAAAGTGAAAACAACGTTTCCGGCACTCGGTTAGACTCGGAAGTAGGTAATAAACGTCACAGTGGGCTACTTCGGTGGACACCTTCATTTTCGGTGGCCCTTCACTCCCCCAACTAAAACCTAGAAAGCATCCCCTCAACTGTCCCAGATGTCATTGTCACTATGGAAATTCATTCATTACGAGCGAAACAATGGAACCGGATCCCTCGACTCGAAGCCGGCTCTGATTCTCTAAGCGGCGTTCCAGCTTACTAGAGCGAATCCTCGGGCCTCGCGCCCGACCTCAGATTATCAACAGTTTAACGTCCCCCGCCTTCGCAGCTGCCTTAAGTAAACTGAACGCCTTTCCCGATTTCCGAACGGAAACCATTTTTCAATCCGCATTTCCAAACAGAGGGAATGTCTTTTTGCGCAACAGGAAACCCGAGTTTCTTTCATTTCATGAACCGATTTCCTTGCTGCCCAACAATGGGAAGTTCACCAGATAGGTACCTACAGCGATAACTATGCCAACTTTCTTTGGAGTCCAAGGTAACAGCTTACATGCAGTGGCTAGCTGTCTCTAATATTCTGGGCAATGTTTGTTTAAGCAACCTACTTGAATGATATCGATAAAACTCTTGTAAAACCAATTGGGTTCTGTTTGACTTAGTCCCTAAAGACATTTTTTTTCTATTAAACATAGCTTCTCAAGACTATGTACTGCTGTAGGTATCCACTAGATTAAGGCATCTGATATTCCATCCAATCGTCTAACCTATCAAAAGATCTATCAAAAGAGGCTTCACATCAACAGTTGAAACAACGCTGAAAATCAGGTAAACAGAGAATTTGGACAATTTGATTGTATGAGTTTTCCGTCCAAACTTCGTCGTACCAACTCTAAACATTAGCAACAAAATCATTAAAATTGTTTGAATATTATTAATGGATTTCACGTTAAGCGTATACGGAGATGTTTTCATTGATCTCCATGGGATTAGTACGTAAGGGTTGAAAATCAAGTAAACAGAGAATTTGAACAATGAGACAACATGGACAATGAGGAGAGACGAAACCGTTTTGAAAGCACAGTTTTTCGGCCCACAATGCTCCATACCAACTCCAAATATTTTCAACTAATCTTTAAAATTCTTTGAATATTAAGAATAGATTACACGTTTAGCACTCGACGGTGGGTCCACACAATTGCCAAATGAGGATTGGCACTCGATTCAGGTGTTACACGGAGGTCAGTGTTATATTTAGTTTGAACGTGTTGATACTACGCTTAAATCTCTTACTTACTCTTACTCTTAAAAAAGTATTGTGCGCGACAAGACAGTTTTACAAATGCAGCAATTGAAACAAATTCAATGGAATTTGAAAGGGATAATATAGGGCCTTCCCGTAACAATAATCACATTGGTACAGAAATGCACGAAATTGACTTAGTTCGAAAACATATATAACACAAAACGTAATTAGACATTTCAATGTTGAAGAGCTAAAATTCTTATTTTTTCTGTTCATGTGTAGCTATAAGGAAGACCCAGGAGCAAATAAGTTTGCATAAACCACCAAACAAATCTAAAATGTATAACGTGCAGCTCATTTTAAAATAAGTCTTAATGCAACACTTCAAACATTGAGAGCTAATTTTGTTAAATACCATCAATTTTCCTGTAAAAACACTCTTCCATTTATATGAATCAAACATCAGAAGTAAAATAATTCAAAAAGTATCTAAACCAATTTTTAAAAAATGTCAAAATTCACCTTAAACCTTCCTTCTTTAGAGTAAACTACAGAGAATTTAAAGATACCACACATTTTTTATTGTTACTCATTTTTCTATGATGACTTCTTTATATTTTAGTTTTAATTTTTTCATTTATATATATGCAGATATCATTCAGAAAATTTAGGACGATGGCATTAGAGTTTCTAAGTTGTTGCCTGAGCAATTGAAAAAGTTATGAGAAACCCAAAAACTTGTCCACAGAATATGTTAGGCATAATAATTTGCTTATTAAATTTACTCATTTTTAAAATAAATGAAAAAATGGAGGTGTGCAAATGGGGCAAGACGCTGTAATGGAAGGTAATGTGTGAGATATAATCCACAAGCCACTGGCATTTGATTTTAACGTAATTGCGGTAATTTAAGCTCAAGTTTAATGGGCACCCCAATCAATTAGACTCCTAACAATGTTGTAGAGAATTAACAATGAGAAAATCGATGAAGACCTTAAAATGCTAATAGTATATTGAGCCTAATGTCACTCATGTTTTGGTTTACATTTAAGAAACAGATAACATGCGAACACCGTTGGAAAGTAAGATATGACATTCTTTTAAGGAGGGAAGTTGAAATCTACATAATCATTAAATTTATAACTGGTGCATGACATAGTTGATTGAATAGCAATGTGTGCTATTCAAAGCCGTTCAATTATTAAGGGACATAGGGAAGAAATGTATAATTTAAATGTGAGGGGGAAGTCAACTTACTTGAGCTTTTGTGAGTGACAATGAGCGCAGCATAATTCGTTTTCTCGAACCATTTTTGTTCGACGAGAACATTCACGAAAAAAATAGGTATTTACTTAGGTGTGAACTACAGGGACGATAGGAAACGAGGAGCATGGGGAAGGAATGAGGTTGAAAGTTGAATGTCTTACCTGTGGTTGTGGGAGTAGAGGCTGCTCGTCCGCGACGGGGTGAGGGGGTGGGGAGCGACCGGCGGCGGGGGCGGTCTCCACGCTGGTGCCTTATCCCCCTGGAACATCCGTTAAAAATCGAGATAAAAACGAGAAGTCGTAAAATTGTTTGTTCGGCAAACCGCGAAGAAGACGTTCGTGGTTTTAACGAGCAAGTGAAGGTTGTGTAAGGGTAAACATTGTGGATAGGAGAACACCGAGGAAGATGGACTGCACGCTTAATACCCTGTATCGACACGTGGATGAACAGACCACATGGGGAGGTGAACTTTTTCCTGATGCAGTTCCTCTCAGGCCATGGACTCTTCTACGCCTACTTGCATAGGATGGGGAAAGTGGATGACCCAGCATGCCCGTATTGCAAGGAAGAGGATGATGACGATGTGTTCCATACTTTCTTCAAATGTGAATACTGTGCTGCCAACAGAAGTTGGCTTCAGCAGACACTGGAGCTATCACCTCAGGACATGACACCAGAATGTATCTTAAGTAAAATGCTTGAGCGTGAACAGAACTGGACTTCCCTAACATCCTTTTCTGAAAATATCCTGAAAATAAAGGCTGTGAAGGAACGGGAGAGGCAGAGCAGAGAGAACACGGACCGAGAGGAGTAACAAATCCCTCCCTAGAACCAGCCTGAAGTAATGTGTCAAACAGTTCCAGGCTGAGTTTCGTCGTGGGAAATGGAAGGTGAGGTTTTAGTGGGTTTGAATCCCACATGACCCAAAGTGCGGTCCCTTTTGGGTATCTTAAGAGATCCGATTTCCACCTAAGGATCTCAAAGATTTCCTCACCTGCCACCGAAAAAAAAAAAAACATTGAAGACTTCAGAAGACTAAGTCTAGAGGGAGTCATCAAATCCAGGATCTTTTCACATCAGGAAAAGAATACCTGTATTACATTAGGAAACTATAGAGGGGACCATCATATCTTTTAATAAATGGTTAGTTTTTCAAATTAGATAAAGAGAATTGGGGGAGAAAATACTAAAATTTTGATGGTTGTTGTTGTTGGTGGTGGAAGTTGTTGCATTTGATTCTTAATGCTCATGCGATGCGTTTAGAATTGCATTGAAACTGTGAAGGAATTTGTTTTGCATATTGCAAGAATCATACAAGTGCAAATGCTCAAAACCATTTAAATCACAACCCAAATATAGAGAAAACCATTTCTCTAAATATACAGAAATTGAGGGAATCTTCCTAGGGTGCAAAGCTTATCAATGTACATGTCAAACCAGGAGGAACGTCAGGGAGGTAAATTTGAAACGCAGAAAGGAGTTCAGATACCCAGGAAGACATAACGAGAAATCTAAATTGTTTAGAATCCTCTCAAACATGAATTTTGGGAAACAATAACATTTCCTTGATCATTAACACTTTTTCCCTTCAATAATCATCACAAAACCATACAAAATCAATTGAAAAAATCAGTAATTATACTTGCTATAATTCAAATGACATTAATTTAAAATAATACAAGATCGAAATGGATGTATCTAGAGTTGTCATGGCAATTATTTTGAAAATAAGAATGTAGAAGTATGCCTACTCATCTTCCTCCATCGAGAAGTCATTCAAAGGTCAGATTTCAAAATGAAAATTTATTTTAAAAATGGCAGATGAAGTTTACAACGAAATAGGAACAACAGAATAGAGTATTTTACGAGGGTACGTTAGGGAACTATAGAGGGGGCGATCTTTTAATAAATGGTTTGTTTTTCAAACTAGATAAAGAGAATTGGGGGAGAAAATCTTACGATTTTGATGATTGTTGTTGTTGGATGTTGTTGTATTTGATTTTAAGCGCTCATGTAACGTGGTTGTATGAGAATTACATCGACATTGAGAAGGAATTTGTTTGGCATATTGCAAGATTCATACGAGTGCAAATGCTCAAAACCTACCATTTAAATCACAACCTAAATATAGAGAAAACCATTTCCCAAAATATACAGAAATTGAACGGATCTTCCTAGGGTATGATAAGCGTTGATTATCAGTGTTTATGTCAAACCAGGAGGAACGTCAGGGAGATAAATTTAAAACGTGAAAGGAGTTCAGTTACACAGAAATACATAAGTTGAAAATGGTTTAGAATCCTCTCAAACATGAATTAAAAAAAACTTGCTATAATTCAAATTCCAGATCGAAATGGATGTACAAAGAGTTGTCATGGCATCTATTTGGGAAATAAGAATTTAGAAGTATGCCTACCCACCTTCCTTCATCGAGAAATCATGTTTCAAATGTCAGATTTCCAAGTGAAAATTTATTTCAAAAATGATAGGAACAACGAAATTGAGTATTTTACAAATGTACATTAGGAAACTATAGAGGGGACCATTATCTCTTTCAATAAATGGTTTGTTTTCAAATTAGATACAAAAAATTGGGAGAGAAAATTTGATCATAAGATCATATCAAACATTTGATTCTTAGTACTCATGTAAAGCGTTACTATTAGAACTACATCGAAACTGAGAAGGCATTTTGCAAGAGCACACGAGTGTACCTGCAAAGAACCTACCATTTAAATCAAAGCCTAAATATAAATAAAACCATTTTTATCTAAATGTATAGAAATTGAATGGAACTTTCTAGGGTTTAAAGCTTATCAATGTTTACGCCAAATCAGAAGGAACGTCAGTGAGGTAAATTTGAAACGTAGAAAGGAGTTCAGATACACAAGAAGACAACGTGAAATCAAAACGGCTTAGGTTGCTCTCAAACCAAAATTTCGAAGAAAAAAAAAACATTATTCCACTATTATTATTTCATCAGCATTTTTCCCCTTCAATAGTCATAACAAAACCATAAAAACCAGTTGAAACAAGTACTAATTCTAATTCTACTAATTTAAAAACGCTGCAAATTCTTTCACTGGGGTTTATTATTCAATTGGCTTGCGTTCATGATTTGAATTTCTACTAAGCTTTGGAGTGTGCGTGTTTCACAGGTGATAGAGCGATTATTGAATTTCAGGAGATATGCATAGAGCACGTAAATCTGTTCTCAACCTAAATACCTATTTGGATAGATAAGTTGATCATATTAGTGTGCCTCCTGAAATTCAATAATCACTCTATCACCAGTGAAACGCACACACTCCAAAGCTTAGTAGAAATTCAAATCATGAACGCAAGCCAATTGAATAATAAACCCCAGTGAAAGAATTTGCAGCGTTTCATGCGTATCAGAATGCTTCAACCCGTGCATCGGCTACAAAGCCATTTAGGAGTTCACTCCAGTATCCACATTACTGCATCACTACATCACCAGGTTACTGCGATGAAAACATAAACAATAATAAACCAAAAAACGCAAATGTTAGCACCATAAATCGGGCCATACATCGGGAATGGTTTGACCTACGGACCTGGGGAGGGTCTCATTCGATTCCTCATGGAAAGTTCTTGAAAAAAAGTCCAAATTTAGGCCGCCTTGACTTTTTTGAGGGTTTTAGGGATTTTACAAAACTTTGACAACCCTTAAAGGGCACTTCAAATTAAGTGAGAGTGCTGGCTAAAGAATTGGGGCGTTGTCGGACCAATATTGATTTTTCCTGAAAATTTCAGATTTTTTGCTCCAGCCGTTTGGGAGAAAATCGTGCGTACGGCGGACGGAAAAAATTTTTATTGCAGATTCGGATTCTACACCCTTTGAAACGTAAACCATGAAATTTTCAGGGGGGTTAGGATTTTTTTTTTCAATAGCGATTGCAACGGTTCATTTTGAATAATAAACCAATACCAGATCGAAATGGATGTAAATAGAGTTGTCATGCCAACTATGTTAAAATAGGAATGTAGAACTATGCCTACTCACCTTTCTCCATCGAGAAGTCATGTTCAAACGTCAGATCCCGAAATGGAAATTTATTTTTAAAAACACCAGATGAAGTTTACAACGAGATAGGAACAAGAGACTAGAGCATTTTACGAGATGAGTCAAGTTCACATAGTTGAACTGCACTGCGAGCCGCGGGCCCGCTACGGGGGAATCAATGTCGTGGCATTTCATAGACACTCAAGGCGAACTTGTTGATCGGGTTACCGCGATACGAGACCTACACTAATGCGCCCCACGCTGGGAACGGTCTTTCGCAACGCGAGTCGGTACCTACGTTTCCTTCCCACATTAGCTCGACGTAGGAAGAGCCAGGAATTTCCAAGGCGTTACAGATCTTACGATACAGTGAAAGTAACCGTCAAATGGGAGATTAGTGCGTTCTGTACTTTCCAAATTGCAACATCACTGTGACTTACAGGACGACCTCAGAAATAAGTTGGTAGTTTCATCGTGGTACATTGGAGGCCTTTACAATCAAAACTACGAGGGGCTCGCAATAAAACAGGTTCGCTCATTCATATTTTGGCACCATGTGAACGGGGAAAGCCGAAACTTTGAGGGATCTCCAGTTGGGGTGTTGTGGCAACGCTGAATTTTTTCTGTAGATCAAATTGTAACCTCGGCCAGCGTAACAACAACAAAACAATGTCGAAGATCACCGTGTCCAAAATTGAAGTGCAGGCTGTAATCCGTTTTTTAACGTTAAAAGGCTAAACCGATAATGAAATTCACCATGAACTAACCAGTGTTTACGGAGAAAACGTTCTTAGTGTGCAGAAAGTTTACAAGTGGCGTACAGAGAGCCAATAGAGAGCAAGACTTATGCTCTACACAATTCCTCAAGCCTGGATGGACTTATGGATGCCAGCTATGGGGCTGTGCAGCCAATAGTAATATTGCAATAATTCAAACATTTCAAAACAAAGTACTCAGGACGCACAGTTGAATCACTAATTAGGTGGACAAAATTCTGAAACTTGTCCATATGCAACCTTTGGGTTCCCAGATCACGGAAAAAATTATTAAAAAAATCAAATTAATTTTTTGACATGAGGCAGCACACAAGTGGTCTAAAATCAAATTGTTTGCTAAAATTTAAAACACACCTAAATTCAACGATTGAAGTCCCAGAATACGGGAAAAATTATATTTAAAAATCTAATTAATTTTTTGACACGATTCGCGAGCATTCTATTATCAAATTTATTTGCCAAAATTGTAGAAAAAAAAATATGTATCACCCAAAACGCAAAAAATCGCAAACTATTCTTGAAGGATGATGAAACAAATCCTGCAAACGAATCCGTGGAATGAACTTTTTTTCGTTAATACGTTATTGAATAGGGGCATACATTTACAAGTTGCTAAGTTAAATCCACAGGTAGAACGCAATGTTATTCTATAACGAATGCAGAAATTTAATGTCTTACCTGTCTCAAATGTCCATTGTTGAATAAAAGCAATAGAACTTCGCGCTACACACACCTTTAACATAATGAATGGCCATCGAATAAAGATAATCCCACTGCCGTTTATCAGGCAGAAGTAAACACGACTTATTCAGTCCTTTACTATTTGTTTGTAAACACGGTATGGAGGAAAATATAAGTATTTACAGTCTCACTAACTAATAATAAAAAGCTAAAGCACTCAGAAATTCCAGACTTTTGACTTGAGTTTTGTCCACCTAAATTGGTGATTTAGCCCACTGTGGGACGTAGTTAATGCTCCCTGGTACGTGAAAAATGAGAACCTCTATCGTGATCTTGGATGGGATTTGGTTCAAACCGAAATACACCGATTTGCTGCAGCCCATCAACAGAGGCTACAGGGGCATGTCAACTAAGAGGCCGTCCGTCTTCTCGAAGTTGAAAAGGAAAAAACCACATGAATTAGTGTTGTGAACCTAGTTATAGTGTAACAGTGTCCAGTGATTATGTAAGGACGCCAAACTATCACTATATATACAAAATCGCTCACGATTGATGTTTTGATTAAATTAACATCATGTCAGATAATATCACTTATTGGTTATGTAAAAACTGGAATGTGATTTAAAAATAAAGTCTCGAAAAAAAAAAAATAAATAAACAAATTTAAAAAAAAAAATTAAACTTTAAATTTTGAATCCTATTCAACCTATAAACATTAGTACAGCATTAGGTACAACCAAAGATGGAATGAGATAACACGAATTTCCAACAAAAAAACTTCAACATGTTAAACTTTAACTAATAATATGTTATATTATTGGAATGTTATTAGTCGCACTTAATATGATGAACATTTGCAATTGGTGCAAAAATGAAAGAAATCCAGCATTATTCTAATTGCTTGTTTCTATTTCACAGGTTTTATACTATCACTAATTTTGAATGTTAAATGAAAGGTAGATTTTGTTCAACAGTCACTACGTCAGTCGAATTCCCAACACCAGAAATTTGAATGAGAAAAAACGAAACAGTTATCCCTCATTGCTGTCACGAAGCTTGTAATTCAAGAAATAGAGACACTAAATTGAGTTCAAAATGAGAAAAATAGGCACAACTAACTACACTTGCAGCATATAATTTCTGTCGTTATTGCCAAACTTGGAATTTGAAGACAAAAAACGATCCTTTCACAGGTTGGATTCAAAGGTTAAAACATTTGTGGCACTGTGAGTTATCGTTCTGTTACTGAATACGACCCAACCGTCGAAATCGATTCAAAGTTGTAAGTCTTTGCATTTTTGTGGAAACAGACTACGTTTTCTTCTACAAACTCTGTGTTTTGGTTCATTATTCAATAATAAACCATTGTAATCGTTCTTCGTCTAAAACAAAAATTCAAACCCTCCTGAAAAATTCATGGTTTACGTTTCAAAGGGTGTAGAATCCGACGACGCCCCAATTCTTGAGCCAGCTCTCTCACTTAATTTAAAGTGCCCTTTAAGGCTGAAGCAAAAAATCTGAAATTTTCAGGAAAAATGCCCTTTAAGGGTTGAAAGTTTTGTAAAGTCCCTAAAAACCTCAAAAAAGTGGAAACGGCCTAAATTTTGACTCTTTTTGAAGTTTTTTCCAAAAGAAACCTACCGTAGGTCAAACCATTCCCGATGTATGGCCCGATTTATGAATTAGCCAACATTTGCGTCATTTGGTTTATTATGGTTTTTGTTTTGATATCAGTAACCTAGTGATATAGTTATGTAGTGATGTAGTGAATGTGGATACTGGAGTGAACTCCTAAAAAGGCTTTGTAGCCGATACACGGGTTGAAGCATTCTGATATGCATGAAACGCTGCAAATTCTTTCACTGGGGTTTTGGTTTATAATCGTTTTTGTTTTGATAGCAGTAACTTATTGACGTAGTGATGTAGTAATGTGGATACTGGAGTGAACTCCTAAAAGGCTTTGTAGCCGATACACGGGTTGAAGCATTCTGATAACCATAAAAAACCCTGGAAATTTTCACTGGGGTTTATTATTCAATTTTATTCATTTCAAAAGCTGTCACATGATTTGAATTTCTCAACTTTGGAGTGTGCGTGTTTCACAATGATAGAGCGATTATTGAATTTCAGCAGGCACACAAATATGATCAATGAAATCCAAATAGGTATTTTGGTTGAAACAGATTTACGATAATCTCCTGTTCAATAAGCTCTATCACCTGTGAAACACGCACACTCCAAAGCTTAGTAGAAATTCAAATCATGACGCAAGCCAATTGAATAATAAACCCCAGTGAAAGAATTTGCAGTTTTTTTCTTTTCAAAAGCTGTCACCTACCTGAAGTCCTCAACAATAATCCGGAAATCTGAATTAGCCAAAATGTTCGAGATGAAATGGAACTCCAAGATGAAACGCACGTAAGGGCCGATACTCGAATTGCTTATCTCATTGCAGCCTATAAGGCGGTGGAGTTTTTAAAAGGTATATAACTTGTGGTTCTTCAATCATCAACGAACTTTTTAAAAAGCAATCTTTATTCTACACACAACTCGAACACAAAGCAATGAGCTCTAAATGTAAGAAACAAAAGGGAGCGTGACTATCCCGCGACACGGTTGAACGGAAGACTGCTGGCTGAAGGCCGAGCAGGAGAATATAAAGAGTCTTGTGCTGATGTAAGCAGGAAAGGGGCAAGCCGGTCTATAACGTATATACATTCCTTGGTTCTATTTGACGTGAGAATACCTACTTCCTAAATAAGTCTTTCAAGAAAATTATCCAGGAGGCATTACTGATAACCCATGTAATCATCATTATGGAACAAATTCGAATGCAGTTATTGATTTTAACTGGTTTTCCTGATGCAAAAAAATGCTCAGCATACATTACCATCGGAATTTACCTCATGTCGCCCATAGTACGGAGTTTGTAGTATCTTGTTACAAGAAAAGTAAAGTCTTTACCAAAACAAGTTCCCACAAACAAAAATGCAACTCACCTGAGGCCTGACGTTGTTCTGCGGCACTTCAACTCTTTCTTGCGTAATGGTCCGGGTATCAACGCTATCGATGCTTCCCCATCTGCCAGCTGTGTGAGAAAGCAAAAATGAAATTGAAATCGTGGATCTTCAAACAATAAATTCTAAAATCAAATGTCTGCACTGAAACGAGATAAATTTTGCTTCAAAGAAATCAAGAAAAAAATGCAGTTTACTTCCATAGTGGCTCCCCCACAGGTCACTTTATTTCCATCGAGGCAAAAAGGCCAAGGACCGACACACCCAGGTATTTAACTTGGAAAATAAATGTAAAGGGAAAATGATAGTTCCACTACCCGAGAGAGATAACTTTCAGAGACCCTTTTTGTGCTCTTTATTAGTGTGATTTTCTGACCCCTACAACGCTTCTTTACAAAGAGTTTTGATGTTCACCTTTTAACTCCTCATATTATATCATTGTAAAATACAATGATCTGCCTTTCTGCCAATGATCTTCAACGACAAAAAGTACTGCCAATTCCCGACATGGTTCAACTTGATGAAGTCGACTTGAGCTCGGATCAATGAGTGACAGGCGAAATTTCCTTCGGTGAGCCGAAATACAGATTATGTTTACATATCCAGTTTCGGAGTACAAAACCCATGAAATATGGGAAGATTTTGATCATTCTACAATGACATATTGACAGGTTTACGAAGTAAGACGCCCTGCTGCTTTCTCCTACTATTGGAGACACGTGTCCCTGGCCAGAGCAAAGGGTTCACGTGTTTGACAAGCTGGAGTCACGTGAGTGTGTTCCTTAAGGGTTACACAGTTTTCCTCCTTTTTTGGTCGATTGAAAAGGTTCTTATTGTGTGGTATTGAAAATAAAGAAGCCAAAGAAAACTTAGAGAGAAATATTGCGATTGCACTTAATTTAGTTATATCGAGTCCAATCAATTCTTTGTTGAATTTATCGTACTATTCTGGCATTCAGCATTGTAAAGTTCTCTTATTATATATTTTCAGCTTTCATAATCTAAAATCGAATATATCATCAACATAAAATCTCATTTCACCTAGATCTGGAGATTTTGTTGGGATTTCGCTAGACACATTGAACGCGGAGCATACAGTCAAATGGCCGACATCACTAAGTACGGATTTATCCATATGGTCACATGCCCCTTCCTAACTGCGCTCCCTTCTCAATTCTCACAATGGCTGAAGGCAGTGGAAAGAAGGTTGGAGACCTTTTCATCGCATTCAGTAGGTCTCTGGGACCCCTGGAAAACCGTTCGGATTTCAGTATCACTCCAGTTTGAGTGAGAAAAGGCGCTTAAATGAATATTGAAGTGCTGCCAACTGCTCAACACCCATTGTCCTTGGCGGAAGGAACTTAAGTCACGTAAAATCCACGTTTGTGAAGACCCCGTTAACCAAAATTTTTAAAATACGATACCAAAACGATTTTATAACAACAGCCACTACAAGAGCTGACGAATCACTATTGCTGCTATAATCACTAAGAAATACTAAGTATCTCTAGAGTATGGACGATTTATATCTTCCAAATAGCAAAACTAACAATCAAACATTTTTCTTAACAAGGGTAAGAAACATCAAAAAATGCATTAGTTGTCGATCACAGTGTATCTGCTGTCACTAGACCAAATAGGCGTGCTTGCGGGTTGTATCCATATGCTCACGGTTGTATCCATATGGTCATATGTTCCAAAAATGGTCAAAAATACGACATTCTCATCTCAAACGCAACCAAGTCCCTACAAGCAACCTTCCTTAAAGAGAAAAAGATGTCTTATGTCAAACTATTTACCATTTTTCCCCCCTTCAGGAAGGATTTTAGCTGTTTTAGAAGCTGCATTCAGAATTATAAAAGCAGGCTATCGTGGAAGATACCTAAAGAGATGATTTCGAAAAGTTTGTTAACTCACCAAGTTGATTGGCTAACAGGTTCCTTCTGTCAGAGTCCAATTTCGCCGGAGGATTCATGTTGGGGAGCGGTGGAGGCGGGTTAGCTCGGGAGCTGGTCGATCGTAGACTGTGATTGGCTGTCACCATTTCCAACTTGTGCTTCATCTCGTTGCTGATCCTCAGCTTCCCTACGCTCCCGGGCGATGGCCGTTGTGCTCCAATCTCAAAAGACCTGGAACGTGCATGTACCGTTAAAGAATCGAATTAGAATGTTTGGTGGACAAGCTCATCTCTATCTCTCTCGTATCAGGCGATACCAGTAAGAGTTGCTGATTGATTAAGAATCAATAATTAGTAATATTATTGAGAAAATCATACACATGTAGGATTCCCAATTAACCATCAAGATCTGGCCCGAGTGCACTCCCCAGGCGGCTTGTCCAATAACTCTGGAACGGACCTGGTTGTCAGTAGTGCTTGCTAGAAGGCACGTCTCTACCTGTAGATCCCAAACAGGTACTTGCGGTAATCTCAAAGACTCTGACTGTCGAACAGTCCCTCTCTAGGGAGGCTCTTCCTCGATTGCTTGCAAATGAGGGAGAGAACATAAAGCCAGCTTGGCTCAGTTCTCCAAAACACGACTTCTTTTTGGAAGGAGATATTGGATTCTAACCATCAAGATCCAACTTTGTAAAATAAACACAAAACTAAATAAATGTGGAGCCTTACTTGAGATTATTTCCACCACTGCTTTTCGGCGTTTGATCAGCTTTCGACTGATGATTGTGATTCGTATGATTATGGCTACTATGGTTGTGACTGCTGTGGTTGTGGTGATTTGCAGCCATGCTCATGATGTTCCCCATGTTTACTGGACTGCCTTCGCCCATTTCAAACTCCTCCCATTCCACGCTGTTACCGCCATTCCCATCAATTTCATTGATATCCTGAAATATATCAATATTTGATAAAAACTATAACGGTAAATAATTGACGTTGGATGTAGACTACACAATAAAAACGCTGCAAATTCTTTCACTGGGGTTTATTATTCAATGATTCATGATTTGAATTTCTACTAAGCTTTGGAGTGTGCGTGTTTCACAGGTGATAGAGCGATTATTGAATTTCAGGAGATATGCATAGAGCACTTAAATCGGTTCTCAACCAAAATACCTATTTGGATTGATCAGTTGATCACATTTGTGTGCCTCCTGAAATTCAATAATCGCTCCATCACCTGTGAAACACGCACACTCCAAAGCTTAGTAGAAATTCAAATCATGAATCATTGAATAATAAACCCCAGTGAAAGAATTTGCAGCGTTTTTTTCAAGAGCGATTACAATGGAAAAATATTCTATTTGAAAATTTCAAATTTTGTAAGACGGAGCATGCATATCAGAATGCTTCAACCTGTGTATTGGCTCTAAACCCTTTTAGGAGTTCACTCCAGTATCCACATTCACTACATCACTAGGTTACTAAATAAAAAAAAATTAAAAAAAAAAACCCCTCTTGTGTTTGTTTTGATTGCAGTAACCTAGTGATGTAGTGAATGTGGATGCAAATGTTGGCACCATAAATCTTGCCATACATCGGGAATGGTTTGAGCTACGGACCTGGGGAGGGGTTCATTCGATTCCTCATGGAAAGTTCTTCAAAAAAAATCCCAAATTTAGGCCGCCTTGACTTTTTTTTTTGAGGTTTTTAGGGATTTTACAAAACTTTGACCACCCTTAAAGGGCACTTTAAATTAAGTGAGAGAGCTGGCTAAAGAATTGGGGCGTTGTCGCACCAACATGGATTTTTCCTGAAAATTTCAGATTTTTTGCTCCAGCCGTTTGGGAGAAATCGTGCGTACGGCGGACGGACGGAAAAATTGTTATTGCAGATTTGGATTCTACACCCTTTTAAACGTAAACCATGAAATTTTCAGGGGGGGTTAGCATTTTTTTTTTTTTTTTTTTTTTTTTCCAAGAGCGATTACAATGGTTTATTATTGAATAATAAACCAAAATTGACAGATTTTATAGCAAGATTTGATTTTTGCAAACAAGAACAAAACAGTATGTGGAACATAGTCGCTATAAGAATTGGTGCCTCAGAATGGTTTTTACGGACAAGACTATAACACCGGATTAAGAAAATTACTAACACCATACAAAAGACGTGTGAAAAATGGCTACTACATGAAAAGTTCATGTGTGAGTAAGTAAATAGAATGTTTCGGAGCATTTTTGAATTTTTAAAAACAGAATACACATACTTTTGGGGTGCCCATTGTATTTAGATTCTGTACTTACCTGAGAATGTTTCCTTCGTTGCTTCATTTTGAACTGGAGGAAAGACGGCGTGTCAGGGTTGTCCGAGTCTTTGGGAGGCGGCCACCTCCATTTGCCGATCCGGACGGTTTTCGCCCTTCCGTAGGGATCCATGAAAGGTCGGGCCTCGCTGGGGTCTCCCTGCTCTGGTGGTGGCGGAAGGGGAGGTGGAGGGGGAACGTTGCTCTGTAAAAAAGGCAAGAAAGAAGTTGTCATAAATGCTTCCATAACAAGGGCAGTGTAAGAAAATAGACAAACGGATTTCACGTAGGTGAACACATATGCATCAACAAAAACGATTTATTTCAGCTCCAAGCGTCTTGACTTTGTTAAAATTTCTTATAGGAGTGGCGTATCACATTTTTCCATCTTCATTATTGGACATTCTTCCCGGTTTTGATCTAGTTCGGTGACAGGAGCAATAAAACAACAATTAGCACTGAAAACAGAGCATTCCTAACAATGCATTTCAGAAACTTCCAAAATCCAAGTAGGCCAAATGTGTTTGTGAGATTTATTTTTAGTGCCCAGCACAAATTTAGACTGTCAACCAAATTTTCAGTTATATCTGTGTTTAGCACACTTGCTTCATCAATTGGGTTGTGGGAGAAGGGATTATCACGATAATGGCTTCTCCTCTTTTGTTTATTGTACTTTCTACTGTTGCTGCCTTCAAATGGCAGAACGTTTGACTTTTATTGATTTGGTGTATAATTTTCAATATTATCTGCAAGGTGTGGAAATACGTACGTGAATGAAATTTCGGAGTATTTCTGTGGCGACGCAAATACTAATAGAGAGTTTTTCCTCCCCGCGGTTGGCGACCGTATGGTGCGATTATGCGGTGTGATACTAGCAAAACCTAGTGGTAGTTCGACTGACTTAGACCTTTCACAACGGTATGCACCAGGAACTCGGAGCTCAAAGCGGTGTGGGATTGGACCGTATGGTCTCAAGGAAGGTTTCATTAACAGTGTTATAGAGTTCCTCTTTCAGATTCTTCGGCAATGGGGGTTTCGATTGCCAAATTTCGTCCTACCATCATCTTCTTTCTGCTCTCTTTGGAGCTTGAGCTTGAATAGAGAAAGAGAAAATGACTCGGAGCATTGGGAGGACATTGTCACACAGATTTTTGTAGCGAATTGATTTACAAAAACGATACTATTCACGAGGAATTGACGGGGAAGGCGAGTAGACGAAATGGTTGGAAATCCCGCTAGAGTTTCAACCATAATTGCCCTCTTCACCTGAGAATCTCTCAACTCTTTCAACCTCCACAATCGTCTTTGCTTTTTTCAATTCTATTTAGTACTATTTGTTAAGCAATGTTTATGATAGAAGCTAAATTGATCGGTTTATATTGCGGCGATCTGATTGACGACGACGACCTCAAAACTGCTTTCAAATGCAACCTGTTAGCCACTGGTATCAAAATCAATGAGGAAAGTTGGTTATTTTCCTGTAGTCATACAGTTTTCTCTGCAATTTTGCAGTTATCTCTCATTTGTCATATCATATGGAAATCAAAGGTATAGAAGGAAATACATGTATAATGAATAGAGATGCCGACAGGAGCACCCATTATCCGAATCAGTCCTAAGTGTAATTTAGAAATTTATAACCAGCTAATTTCTCAATAAAAACGAGTTTTATTTTGGGACACAATACTAATGCGAGTGACAATTGCCAAATGTGCCAAATTTATAACTCATCGATTGGCTTCAAAACATGGATGTCAGGTTATGATCCGTTTGACGATTGTCTGTTCTTCAAGGCAGAACGTTTGATCCTTTGAAAAATTTTCAATATTATTTCGTTGTCCCTAGGAAATTGCGTGAAACAAATTTGCCATTTCTGTGGCGACGCAAATACTAATATCTAAGACTAATAAACGGAATGAGAGACCAGAAAACTAACTTTTTGACAAGAGACACCTCATTTTAATGGTTTTGTACACTGTGTATCCTTACCGTATCTAACATGGTATCTAACTATTTAAAAATTATTGAAAATTGGGAAAGAAATTTTGATCAATCAATTTCCGCTTTAAATCTGTATTTAGCGTTAAAATCTTCAAGGTCGATACTCTAACTGCCAATAACTCTCTCAGTTTAACTTCGATTTTACAATTACAGCAAATTAGGAGGATGAAGGGATGGCTTTTAGCCAGAATATGCAATGTCATTCACATCCAAATAGAATGTTAGTCTCGATAAGAATTTTATAGGGATAAAATCACATCATCTAGAATACATTTAGATTTTCAACCAATTTGTTCAGTTTTATCTGTGTTTAGCCATACATTTGCTTCATCATTTGGATTGTGAGAGAAGGAATAATCATGATAATTTCTTCTCCTCTTTTGTTCATTGCACTTCCTAGTTTTGTTGGCTTAAAATGGGAGTTTTGTTGGTTTAAAATGTTGACTTTAATTGTGGATTTGGTGTACAAGTTTCAATATTATCTGCAACGCGTCCTTGAAAATATGTGAATGCATGAAATTGTGAAATATTTCTGTGGTGCCACAAACATTAATACCAAAGCTTAATAAAGGGTGTTAGAGTCCACAAAACTAACTTTTTGTCAAGATGCACTCCATTTTAATGGTTTTATGCACTGTGTACCTATCCGTACCGTACCTTGCATTTTTTTCCATTTTAAAAAATTTGTATTGGAACATTGATAATTAGTAAAGAACTAATGAGATGAAATCAATTTAATTGATCATCATACCTTATTTCCTTGAGTGTCCACTGACGGCTTGCGGGTTTTGAGTTCCGACATAACGTTCGTGAAAGTCTGATGGGGCGAACCCGAGCGGTGGACCTAGATGAAGAATGAAAATCAAACGTATAACCACCAAACACAACTTGAATTCATCAATTGAGATATCCGCATTTCCCAATAGAGACTGAAAATTCACAGTTTCGAAAGAGCACAACTGGACAAGTTATCAGCTTTGTAACTAAGAAAATACACAGCTTTTGTTTAAGTTACAAAGTTATTGTAGTATTTGAAACCAAATAATGGGCAGATGTAGACTCCAACTGCACAGAGAATAGTAATGGACCACCAGAGTCCCTCCTCTATCCCCTCTATTTCAAAGGGAAGATGAACTTTTCCTTTTCTGCGTTGGATACCATTTTCGAAGGAGTTCCCAAAGGATGGAGCCGAAACGTCGGGAGAAAATGAAAGAAATTTCCCATGTCCGGCCATTAGCACGGTTACGGCTGATTATATTAAGATCGTTCGCCGCGGCGTGTATAATTTTGATCTTCAAACAAAGAAGCCGTGAAGCATTGAGACCTGTCCCGTCCTATCTTCTATTGCCTTATAGATTACTCTGGCAGATTAGAATATGAGGTGTTATTGAACGGTAAACAAGTTCATTTACTTCCGGCTACCTGTGAATCTAAGATATCACGGTTTCCCATTACTATTCTTAATAACAGACTGAATCAAGCGTATACGATCGGGCTGCTGAAAGATGAATGCAGAATTCCTCTTAGAACAACTTGTTAACAATACAATCGTACATTTTCCTGTGAATCGATTTCTCATAAAACGATATAAAAGAAGGGTTCTCAATTATCTTAATAAACCGAACATTAACATCTTAAATTTTAGCGAAATTGACTATAATGAATTTCATAGGGAAATATATAGGGTGGTCCTTAATGAACGTACCACCCTTTCAATTTCGTTGGTTGTGGAGAAATCAAAAAAACTTCTCGTAGTAACCTCCCCTTATTTTTTTTTACAAAGAATTCAAAAATTGCAGTTTGGAGCGTCCACCAACCTTGTTCTTTCAGACGGAATTACCAAATTTTTATTGCAGATTCGCATTCTACATCAAATTTCATGAACATTTTACTTCGACAACTTTTTTTTCCACTGCGCAAAACGGGCGCCAGGAGCGTTCGAAGTTGCTTAAGTCATCAAAATCGCTCAAAACAAGTGTGGCAAATGACTTTACATTGTTTTTCAGGATTGATTCACGTTGATCAGTTTTTGTGATGTAGCTCATCAAACACCCTTAATCTACGTCTTTTGGTGAAATATTACAGTTTTCCGAAGTAAATTCAAATCATGAACGCAAGCAATTGAATAATAAGCTTCAGTGAAAAATTTGAAGCAAATTATTAGCGGATCTGCAATTAATTGGGACTTCCCCCCCCCCCCAGCAGGAAAAACATCTATAATTTATCAAGTCCTTTAGATCTCGTACTGCGTTAAAACTT
This sequence comes from Creontiades dilutus, assembly GCA_031894815.1. NCBI lineage: Eukaryota > Metazoa > Arthropoda > Insecta > Hemiptera > Miridae > Creontiades > Creontiades dilutus. The sequence goes on along the minus strand of JAVIWC010005181.1, from coordinate 247,808 downwards.
CCCCAAATCCAGTTTAAACGATTTAGACGTCCCGTAAGACTCTGTCCCCCGTAACAAATATCATCAACTGATCAAACTAAAAGTTAAGAACATTATTTATTTTTATCATTTAGTGATTTTATTGTTTATTAATTTGTTCAATAATTCGGCTCTATCACCTGGAAAAAAAGCACGCACACTCCTTAAACACATCTTATCTCATAACAACATTTTTCGAAGAGATCTTCCCAGTTGAATTAGCAAGGAACCAATTTGAAAATAAAGACTATTGAAACCGAATTTAAGCGTTCCTGCTTATATAATATGGTTTAAAGATCTTAAGATCGCCCCTATACCAAAGAGGAGTTTTCCCCTCTTACCCCCTTTAGTAAGGGAAATTTAAAGCATTGCCCCTTACATTTCTTAAAAAAGAAGGAATTGTTTTTGTTATATCTTAGCAGAAAATTAACGAGGAATGTGACTCATTTTTAAGCCCGCCTTAGGCTTATTTCACACTAACCCGGCAGCCGGGTATTACGCACCGGGTGCCCGGTTGGAGGGTGAAGGATTGAATTGGACCTTTCACATCAAGCCGGCAAGAGACCGGGTGATCTACCTCTATGCCGGGCCCCCCAGAGCCGGGTACCGGTGTCCTTCCAAGAAGTTCGCCCGGCTGAGGGGTTGTAGTATCTATGGAGCCTTTCACATCTACCCGGAACGTTAGTCCGACTTTTTATCTCATTCGTAACACATCGTTGTTCATTTCTGCGGTGTTTTAAATTAAGCAATGGCATAAGTCGACGTGGAAATTTTAATTAACTTGGTACATGACCACCCAGTCCTATAGGATAAAACCGTCGAACAATACAAGGACAGGATACTAACAAGGAATGCTTGGATAGAGGTGTGCAAGGCACTTGACGATAAATTTGAAGGAATAAGTGATAGAGAACGCACCGATCACGGTGAGAACCTACCTTAATTTTCACTTTTTAGCCAATTTAAAAAAAATGAAGCAATGGCAATAAGCTCGAAATGTGTAGAATAGACATTTTTTCCAAATGTTCTCCGAGAAATCCATTTCAGAATATTTTGATATGTTTTCTGAACACTTTTTCATATTTACGTATCATGTATGTACTTATGTAGGTAGGTATGTTACACTAGGTGTCTCGACTTGAGTAATGCTTCAGGGATTGATTCTGCAACTAATTTCTTATCGAAAGTACCTCTTTTTTTTAGGCTTAGTTTTCGAATTTTCGAAGAGTATTTTCGTGTTTTCGACCTTGTGATAGCCGACACCATCTATCGGCTATCAGCGCAACAATCGCGAGAGGAGAGGCGAGGAGTGACTGGGGGGAAGGAGAGATAACGAAAACTTGCGACAAGCCCCTCTCCTTACCACTTTCTACCCAGCTCTCATCCGACCAGGTAATCTGTTCTTTCAATTTATGTATTTGAATCAAATTAATATTAATATCCCAGATCCATCCTATTAACCGAACTCCTTACCTAATACCACCTGCGGTGCTATTTTATAAAAATAAAAATATTAAAGGAATACCAAAACCTTTTCCACATCGTGGTTAATAGGAGCCCCGTAGTAATTCTTGGAGCAATAAATACATTTATTGAATAAATAACTATATCTATTCCCAAAACCTAATAACCTAATAAAATAACCTTAGTAATTAATAAGGTGAAAAAAGGAATAATATCAAGAAATCGTAATCAAGTAAAGGTAGAATTGATTCAACAATTCCTTTCAGTATTACATGGTAGCAGAGCGTGGTTACGATCCACGGACCTCTGGGTTATGGGCCCAGCACGCTTCCACTGCGCTACTCTGCTTCGTGTATCCTAAAAATGGCTGTAACTCCTTTATTTTTAAAGTAAATTTAAATCTGAGGAAAGAAAAAGATGGTCCAGGATCGGTCACGGACACCGGGCAAATGTGAAAGCAACTATATCGACTTCCCGGTCTCGTTGCCGGGTAGATCGCCGGGTACCCGGCTGCCGGGTTAGTGTGAAACTAGCCTTAGCCGGTCCCAAGCCCGGGTCGCGAAAGGTCGAGGGAAAATATCCTGTTCTTAACAAAATCGTTTCTGGCGCATACTTAAAGCTTTGAATTGACCCTTCATTTGAAAACAGTGGATAGGTATGTATATTCCAAACTAACCTGCGCTTTAGTGGTAAGTGGGGTCAGGGGTGACTTCCCCTTCGGAGGAGATCCAACAGACCAGCTGTTGTTCTGAGGAGTATCCGTCGCTCCGTTCGTCTAGAACACAATACGTACCATTTGTTAGGAGGTTAGCCAGGTTAACTTTCAGAGAACAGACACAAATATAGGTAGATCGAGGCCTTTAGAAAGGGTTTTTCAATTACAATTTTTGAAACGAAGGGAATTCAAGACAGACATAGGAATTAAATTTATAAATCAAGTAATTTTTACTCACTGTAGGCGATGTCTGTTTGAGTAGTTGGTGCAAGGCTTGGTTCTGCGCGAGAAGCTGCTGTTGTATTTGAAGATTTTGAGCCATAGCCGATTGGAGGAAAGCCGTTTGAAGATTGGCCTGATAAGCCAGAATGTTTGGATCGTTAGAGTTGGCGTTTGCTGGTAGGCTCATACCTGCAAAGCGTCAGAATCGACAATGTAGTAACTGGAGTATACAATTTGATATCATTAAGAAACTTAATTGGAGTTGAAGGATACAATGAGAGTCTGCACCTAGGCAACCCTTGTCGGGGTTGGGCACAACCTCCCGCTGCTTCAACGATCCAACTTGACTTTCAGGAGGTCGTTTGTCCATCCAACATTGTCTCTTGGACAGCCACAGTTTTTAAATACTGGGTATTACACACTGATTCCGCACAAGTATTATCGCGCATTCCGAGCTATTTTCCCAATTAATCGACAGATTAATAGAGTTAGAACATGTTTTTACTTATGAGATGCGAGCATAGAGCGATTGAACAGAACCCTGACCTCTGCATAAGGTTTATACAGCTTCGAGAATGAGTGAGAATGATGCCAGCTCGCTTCAGTAGCAGATGTTGGAACCAAATACCTAAGATAGTAGAATAGGCAGTCTCTGCATGTTCTATATTGGATCAAACGTCAAAACAGCAGTTTGTTGAAGCGGGAGCAATAGCTGAGACCAGACAAGGGTTGCCTAAAGTAGATTTCTTCTAAGAATAGATTTCACAATATATCAGAACAATCAAGGGAGCGCATGATGACTAATGGTGAGAATGTTGATTTCATTCAATTAAATGGGTTATGTAAAGTAACTCTAAGGTTTTCACATATATCATTGTAGCAGAATATAAGGTAACGGCACCGGTAGTGGCCACTGCTCCAGTAGTGGCCATTTTAAAGTTTATATTTGAGAAATAAGGATTCCCGGTCTCCTAGTGGCTTCAAACTTGCAGGAGGTACAGCTCATGTCATCTTGTAGTCAGAGGTTGAACTAGGAGTTAGCGCAGAGCATCATTGGAAATTGTGGTAAACTTCTCAATATGACCGTCCCTAGTTTCCTCGTTTGTTGGGCTGTATCCTAGAGCTTCTACTGGATAGAATCAATTTTGTTCATCTGGTATTGAATTTAATGATATTAAACACGTAAGGAGGGCAAAATGTCAAGTGGCCACTACTGAGACATGCACGTGGCCACTACTGGAAATTTCGTAATTTGATGTGGCCACTACTAGATCAAAATAAAGGTGTGAGAAAAAATTAATAAAAAATAGAAAAAATTGTTCTTTTGATAGTTTTAGGCAATGGATATGTTAGGGAAGAGTCGGGCTATATTCTAAATGAGTCCTGAAGAAAGTCAGTTCTACTGTTGGCCCACAATTGTCAAAACTAAAGAGAAAAATTCTTAACTGTGGCCACTACCGGTACCGTTACCTTACATACACATGCTGAAATAATATACAAAAAAGGTAAATTTTGATAATTTAAGACTAGGTAAAACACAAATTAAACATTAAATTCTAATAAAATGATACAATTTGATCGAATAATTAATACTATTTATAAACTATCAAGTGAAGCAATATTATATACAGAGGTGAGGCAGATTATGATATTGAATAATGTTAAATACCCAACCGTTTGGTGAAATGGAACAGTGACGTGAGGGTAGGCGACCTTTTCTTATGTACAAGAAGCGTAGGTGAGTTGGGAAATTGATTTAGGAACATTTATTTCTTGTTTTAAATCGTCCGAAACCTCGACCAGTTAGGTTGACGTTACTGGTAAAATCATTAGTATGGGAGTGGATTTTTGCCGAGGGGTTCCGGCGTTCGAAACTTGCCTTGCATGTTGAAAATGGGCACTGGCAAAAAACTTGCCATCGAAGGATCCATAGAGTAACCACCGGAGTAAGGAGGCGAATGCCCGTTTGCTTGATGATGAAGACAAATTGAGAAAGTGTATTTTAGTTTTTCTGTTTAATTTTGCATTACCAAAATGAACCTACCAGCTACTTGGACCTTTCAGTCGAAAAAATAGAAGTCATAGATGAAAATTTTCCGTATAATTTTGAATTGCATATAAAGAATGAAATTCGATTTCATTCGTTTCCGTGCAGTATGCTGTTAGCCAAGGGCGACTTTTTATTGATATAATTGGAATTTTTGATCATTTCAAGAATGAGTGAAGGTTATTTTTTAATAGATCTACAAGTAGATAGAAAATAAATTACGTGAATGAGACATGAAGAGTAGAGAATGAAGGTTGAGAAATAGGTAGGTACTGTAATAGTGCGGAAGAATTCCAGAGCTTCAGACAGGTTTTATGAAGATGAACTTCTAATGTATTCTAAATCAAGATCAAAAAGTAACGAATCTACTAGAGAGTATGCAGTGAAGAGAGAAAAAATGATTGAAAGACATGTTCTACAAAAATGGTAAGCATGAAAATGCAGTTGAAATCAATACAAGGAAGAAATGTAGATTAAAAGGGATATTCAGTCACAGTCAACTTGGAAGATGATTGTAGAAGAATTATTCTAAAAGTGGTTCTTACTTGGAGGCGAGAAAACTGGTAGTTGGGGCATCATCATGGGTGGCATTCCCGGTATGACGGGAGGCGGTGAGGTCACCATTTGATTAAGACCGAATCCGTTTGTTGTTCTGGTGTTGGGAGTGTTCTAAAAGGGTTAAAACAAACAATTAGAAGGCAAATAAAGCAAAAAAAATTGTATGGTCTAGCAACAGCAAACTGCACCCCACAACTATCACACTATATAAAGACGAGCTTATCAGAGTATATCGACGTTTCAGGGGGTGGTAACGCTGGGCGGGTGGAATTCTCGCCCCCGTCTCCCAGGGCAACCGACCTGCTCCCCCTTCCCCCCGACCCCGCCAGTGAAGGAAGGAGGGCCCCAGCGGGGGGAAGCGTCTCCCAGGGCAAGCGACGTGGTCCTCTCCTCGGGGATTTGGGATATACGATTTTTTGACTTTTAATATTGTTATTATACTCCCTCATTGTGTTGTTTAGTACTCTACCTCCTGTACACACGGGACTTACCCCAACAAGAAGGCACAACTGTTGCCACCTTTGCAGATGATACGGCTATCCTCTCTGTTGGAGATGATATAGAAGCTGCAACACGCAAACTACAGACGTCTACTACTGAGGTTTGTAAATGGACCAAGATGTGGAGAATGAAGCTGAACGAATCAAAATCAGCCCACATCAACTTCACTAACCGAAAAGTCCCAATCTTGGATGTTGAGATCAATTCGAATAAAATACCGCATACTGAAGCAGTTAAATACTTGGGTTTGACACTTGACTCCAAATTAAACTGGAATAAACACATAGAAAAGAAGAAAGAAGAACTTAAAATCAAGTACAGAAGGATGTATTGGCTAATGGGAAGGAATTCCCATCTCTCTCTTCACAACAAACTGCGTATATAAACAGATCCTTCGCCCTATTTGGACCTATGGGATACAGATCTGGGGCTGTGCCAAGAAATCAAATATTAAGAAAATCCAAACCTTTCAGAATAAAAATACTGAGAAGTACAGTTGGAGCCCCTTGGTACATGCGAAACGATGATATTCATCGAGATTTGAGGATGGAGACAGTCTATGAAATTATTGCAAAATACGCAAGGAAGCATGAACATCGCCTCCACAAACACGTGAACCCGGAGATGCTCTACGTTTTGGACAACGAAGGTGAAATCCGACGTCTCAAGCGAAACACACCACTGGATTTAGTTGTGCTGCGTGAATAGAAGTGCAATCGAACTCAGTGCTAATTAATTGAGCTATATAATAAAGGGCTAGATTTTGCTGTAAACCTACCCTCTTGGAGTGTACCTTTATTGATATGTAAAATTGCTAGATGAAATGTATTTGATTTTTCAGTCGCAATTAATAAATCACGAAAAAAAAAAAAAAAAAAAAAAGTGTTATTCACCTATTTCTTTTTAACCTGCGTAGCAGGGCCATTAAACTAGTTGCATAATAAAGAATTGAAAAAGGTGATTTGTGGACTGAATACCTAAAACATAACGATAAAGTACTTTATTTTTAAAAACCCCTCCAGTAGACACCCCCTTTCTCCCTCTTACTTACAATCTAATCTCTACAATTCATCAATACTTGAACGCCTCAGGGGATCAGTGACTTTTGTTTTGTCAAATCGTCAGGGGAAAGGGATTGAAAAAATTAATATTTACACAAGTTTTCATAATTTTTACTCTTAAAATGAGAGTTTTTAAATTCTGACGAACTCAGACTGGTCTGGGGATCATCGGAATCGATTTGGCGTCCATAATTAGTGAGAAATGATTGCTCGTGTCATTATGAGGTTTAGGGGGTCACTTTTAGGATGAAAAATAGCGATTATTTCCTTTTGGTGAATTTTTGCGGATCTGAAACTTATCTCAGTCGATTTTTCGTTCAAAAGTACCAGGAAATGACTATCTTTTTGCCCTATATCAGTATCAAACTTGTTTTTGGCCCTTAGAATCTAAGCGTGGGAGGCTTCCAGGCTGGTTGAAAATGAAGACCAACTGGACCCTTAAATGTGCGAAAGAAGACCCTTGTATGGCCCGAATGGAAGAAAGACATTTGTAATAGATAGCATACAGTCTTCTACCGTCATGGTCATCAACCTCTGTGTTTTGCGGGTATTACTCGCCTCAACCCTTAGAAGGGGCAACTATACCATTCCATCAACCCCATAATATACATTGCATATTTTAAAAAGTTGAGGGGGTTTATACAATTTGTTCGCTGTACGATTCCAAAGGGTTGAACATAATAAACCGAAAGAGAACTCTGGAGCTAACAACTTATCAGGGCTCATCAGCAATCTCTTAACTTTATAGATGTCATACAAAACTAATTACGTAACATCTTTGGGTTGTAGAACGAGGGAAAAGAATAACGTAAAAGTCTCAACAATTTGTTGAGTATTTGTTTGTCTGCGTGGCACTTTCTCATTATTGACCATTATAAACAATTTTGTATTGGCATAATTTGTACTGGCATTCGCTACTTCAACACAACATATATGTAACAAAGAAATGATGGAATGGCAAAGTTGGCCCTCGTAGGGCTCTACGCAACACCCAGAAAATATCCCCGAAGATGAAAGGCGTCACGTTTATGCTCAAGAGTAGTAGTTCAAGAATCGAGAAGGGACACATATTCATATCCATCACAGGTATTGTAGCTAGAAAGTTATCTACACTGCAAAAATTGATAATTTGCTATCATTTTTGCAATTTTTTTAGATTCATCGAGAAATTACGTCTAAGTAATGATACAATCCATACATTTCTTACTTGTTGTGTTCCAACAGCGCCCACACCGCCTTTCCCACCGCCCTTGATTGACTGAACCAGTTGGTTCGTGTCGAGGGTACTGTCCTTGAAAAGAGGGTTGTACAGGTCATCGAGGAAATCGTCCTGGGAACGAATTGTTCCTCCGCGAGTCGACGGCGCGACGGACAGCCCGTCCAGAACTGGGTTGAAAAGGTCATCCAGGAACTGGTCAACGTCACTGGCTTGTGATGGTACGCGAACTCTCCTTACATGGGAAGCTGCAAAAGTACAATATATTTTCCATTATACATTACCATATGGTAAGAGTATGACTGCTGGGCTATGGCTGCCACTTTTCATGTGTCACTTGCTAATTTGGTATTCAAGTAGTATTTAGACATTGGGTACTACTGCGTAATCAAAACAATCAAGTTATAATCCGTTCATCTTATTCATATCTTTAGAGAAAGGAATATCAGGCTTGGACATTTACCCAGAGAAGGAGCTTCGCTGGTGTCAGACATTGCAGAACTCTTGAGATCAGACTTGTCGTTGAACCTTCCTTCAATATGAGCCTTGCTGGAGTGGGAACCAGGTGCTGCCTTTTTGCCAGTGTATTGTGATTTAATGAATCTGCAAGAGTAGAGTTTCTATGAATATTCCAAGACTTCGACATATTCGTTAATAAATAGCAAAAACTGTTTTTTTGGACATAAAGCAAACAAGTTCATTTAGGAGATACATGGGAACATGAATTTTAGAGAAAGGAAGGTAGATATTTTTAAAAGTATATAATAGGACTCGACAAACGTGGCTTACCTTGGATGACCTCTTATGTAACTGCCTCTATCATCTTCACTTCTGTTCGAAACTTCAGTGAAATCAAATTCCAGCTGATTATCATTTCCAAGTAAGTCGGACGAAGCCCTGAAAAATACAAGAATGTTCATAAGTAGGTATATAATTTAATCGGATTCTGTAGACAGAAGTCTCATACTCTTGTTTAAGGATAGTTGTTCGGTTGAAAGTATAGAATTCCATCACTAACTACATTTTTCTACACTACACATTAATTAGTGAGTAATTGATTTGTCACGATTCTGCACTAGTGTCGACACATTAAGGAAAGGATGCCTTGGATGAGTACGTTTCAAGAAAGTACACTTGAAAAATATATATACAGAGGTACCTGTTGTAGTAGTATGGTACTGATATCACAAAAATTAGGAACAGAGCTGCTTTCATCAAGCTAAGTCGAAAACTAGCTGGATATTTTCCACTATAATCCAATAAGCCCTTCATATAGTGATGTATAGTTTATCATGTTTTTCATAAGTTATGTTCATAATCAAAAAATGTTATTGAAATTTCCATCATAAGTACAGTAATGGAGGACAAATGCATGGTATGGTTTACAAATTTCAACTTTATCAAGCCCTCAGAAATCAATGATTGAAGCTAGATCAATGTTGTATTTTGTGATGATTACCTTTGAATCTCTGAATTTCAGAGATGTAAATGGTTTTTCTTAATCATGAAGATTACGAGCTCTCAAATCCTACTCCCGCATTAGCGCCGATAAATTGGGAGAAGTGCGTAAGCACATTGCAAAACGCATGGAACTTCATATTTATTAGTAATGAGAAAAGTGGTGGAAAAAGCAACATAAAACGATCATTTTTAGATTTGAACTTTCAAAATCGGACAAACATTTAACGAATTTAGTTTTGCAACTCATCAAGTCACCTGGACAAGAACTGAAAAAAACAAATATGCAAACAAAATCTATGAAATTTGAAAAAAGTACATCCAGGACAAATGAAACTTCGATCCATCTATAGTAGTTCCTGGGAATGCAAAATCAGAAGTATTGGGGTGCATGTTATCGCGAACTTAACTGCTAGGTTAAGGATTCCCATTTTAGATGTCTAGAGATTTTTCTGGAGAATCAGTCTCGAATCAGATAGGAATCGAACGAGAACTTGAAGAGAACTGAGAAGGGGAGGGGATAGAGGCGTTCAGGACTGATAGTTCCAACTCAATTGTGTGGCCGGTTTTGGACTAGTTCTCACACGTAACGTGATTGTACATTAGGGATTGTACATTGAGATCCTGTGTCTGCTGAATACCATCTCGTTCTTCATATAATTCCAAAAAGAAAGTGGCTTACGGCGTTTAAGATGCTATGAGGAGGAATATTGAGTATTTGTCGAATCAATCAAATTTTGAAAGAAACGTTAACCAGTAGTAGTTGAAAGCTTTAAAAATGTCCAGTGATTACGTATGATTTACCAAAGAGTTTAGTAGACATTGTAATGGATATGGATAGCTGGAGATCGCTTTTAGTCTTAAAAATTGCGATTATTTGCTTTGGGTTGATTTCCAAATATCTGAAACCTATTCCAGTCGATTTTGCATCCAAAATTACTAGAAAATGACATCCCTCATGCCTATTTCAGTAAAAACCCCGAAAAACCCACGTTTTTGGCACACAGCATGTATGCATGTTAGGCAATCGGGTTGGTTAACATTAGGAACAACTAGAGCCTAAATGGAGTCCATGAGCGAAAGATAGGACATTGCAGATTTCGATTCTACGCACCTTGAAACGAAAAATGGCAGAGTTTGACGTATGATTATAAAAAATCTTTTCTCAACCGTGACAAAGGCATACTTATTCAAAACGATGAACAAAGAGAGAAGAAAAATCAATCAAAAGGGGGCACACAATTAAAACAATTATCAAGACACACAGGAACTTGTACTTTTTGGGAGCCGGGAATCCTTGATAAGCTTGAAGATGCCTCGAACTAAAGGTTCTGAAAAAAATCTCGAACCACTTGAACTAGTTCTGACTGGTTCTGGAGTCTTTCTCTGGAGAACGTACTTGAGATTCCAGGACCAGACAGCAAATAATGGGAGTGGTCAGTACCAAATGGTTCAGGAACAACCCCTGTTCCCATCTGGACAAACCCTAGATTAGTAACTACTAATCCACTTTCGCCCTTTCTGCACTTGCTCCACTTCATCATGCAGCTGATCAACGTCACTAAAATGCATAGTAAGAATGAATCGCAATTTACCCAGTAAGGCTGTATTTCCTGTTGTCGCCACGCTGACTCACAGACTCCAGGTTGTCCTCTTCAATCTTATCAGCGTCAATATTAACTTGATCGGTTTCTTCGATCCTCTCCATCGAATGGTACCTTTCGTTCAGCCTGCTGTGACTGAGTCCCAGATTTTCAAGCTTAGAGGTCGACTTTGTGTTCATCACAACCTGCAAAAATTGAAAACCGGTAAGCTTTCCACTCCACCAATACATGAATTTTTCAACATCTAGAAATCATACAACTAACAAACATTAACATAGCTATTACTTCAAGTTTCTCGCCATAATAACACACTGTAAGAGTACCTGTGAAGAGTAAGAGCTACACACAATTAAGAACAGCTTTGCAAGAGTAACTAATAATTCCAAAAATAAACTAAGCAATGAAGTAAATAATTACATTATATTATTCCAACAAGAACTTACAGGTGACAGTAGGTTATCCAAGGACCGAGAACGACCAGGTTTATCGAAATAGCGGTCGTTGAGCGCCGATTTACGAGACAACCCGTGCGGTTCAGCAGGAGTGTGATCTCTAGATATCGACCGAACTTTTGGTGGGTCTTGGAACGTAGAGAATGTCTGACAACAAGAAACATTTAAAATGGATTAGAAGCCAATATCATAATGACATAACTAAATAATAAATACATATGCCTATCGCAGATAGATATTCTGTGCATGGTTTAATGATGATGGTAAGTGCAAGGAGTGTGGTAAAATCCTTTTTTCCCAATAAGGGATGGGAGGAACTCCTAGACACTGAGACCACTATGATCTATTGTGACACTATCAAGATTTCAATTTAGAACCTTTTTAATGACCTCTTCATTCTCGAAGTGGAAAAGGTTTTCAGGCTTTTCCTTTGCAATATACGAAAGTGTTAAGGCACCCTTTCCAACATCCCAGAATCTTAATGATGCAGCAGCAGGATATTCACAAAGTATGTGCTGTGCTGTTTCCACCTCTTCCTACCAGAGCCTTCTATTTTCCTGGCCTTAGGTCAGTGGCGAGTGAGGATCCCACAAGTTTGCAAAGGTCTTTAACCCTCAGTGTCAATAGAGCATTTGGGCGTTTTCTTTAGATGGATAGGAACAGCTTGGCTTGTCTTTGCTAAGGGGTTCTGTGCCAATGTGTTGTTCGTGTCTTGTTTTTCCATTTCAGGACCTGTTGAGTTATGTAACTCTTGGTAAGCCCTAGTTGAGGATCTGGTCCAATTGGGTAGTCCCTTTTTTGCAAAGCAGTCAGCTTCCTCATGACTTGGCACCCAGAGCAATGTCAGTTTGTTGCCCTAGGCCACAGCCCTAAGGGAGCTGACTCCAGGCCAGCTTTGGGGTTATTAAGGAGGCAAAAATAGCATTTAGTGCTGCCTGGCTGTCTGACAGCATGTAGATTCTTGCATCTTTAAGTTGTTTCCTTGCAATCTCTAATTCACACAATTTAAATGCATGGGTGCCTGACAAATGGTTTCCACATGTCTAAGAAGCTTGGACAGGGTGAAATTGGCGCCCTCCATCCCAATCCTGCTGCACCATTCATCACAGACCCATCTGAATCCATTCAAAACTACCCAAACATATTGCTTTCAACAATGTTGTCAATCAAAAACTTTCATCCTACATTACGTACGGGGTTGGGTTGAGGAGGCTGTGGAGGAGGTACGGTAGGTCTCCTTGCAGCGGCGACAGGTTCAGCTTCCTGGAAATCACAACCTTGGTAAAATACAATATTGGTAATACAATATGACATTGTTTTAAAAAGTAATCGTACTGATGTTGTAGTTACCCACATCATAAATGCTCATACGCTATGCCACACCAAATCCGAGTTAATGAAATGTTAGTGAGTTGAATTGGTGAATCAAGTTTCCTACTAGCAATTTTGTAAATGCTTCGAGAGAGGAAGTCTACAAAGCGGATTTAATTTCTTTCTTCCTTCTAGAAACGGTCCCAGAAGTATTCCAAACAAGAACGTATCATTACGTTTTGAACATAGTTCTAACAAACATATTGCGGCCTCATAGTTTTCCAACATTTATGAATAATAGTGATATCAACAAACAAAAATATCATTCGATTAACGCTGATGAAGAATGTGATCGAAACGTACTTTGTAAGTGATTCCAGCGTTCATTTTATTGAACGGGAAAGCTGGTGGTAGCTCCATGACTGATATGGAGTCGAAAATGTAGTCGATACCCGAAGCCTCGCTGTTGTCCAGAGAAATCGTCCAACCGTTGTTCTCCATGATCTGCCGCTCAGCGAGTGCCTGCCTGCAGACATTTTCGCATTGCGACCAGGAGTCGACAGCTGTCATCACACTCTCTCCTGCAAAGGCGAACCGAACGATTAGAGAATTCAGATGATTGATTTTCAACTGTATTTAGCTAATTGTTCAAGAAGTAGGAGGACAGTGAAATTTAGCATCAGAAGTGACTCACCATCCGAGAAATGGAGCTGCAACGCCATGTTGACTTTTTTTCTGTTGGCCCGCCATTCGAGAAGAGAAGGGGTGTAGGTCCTCGGCCAAAGACCCTGGGATTCCAAAATTTTCCTCTGGCATATCGACTTGTAACCATTATGCCCATGATCAGACACGTACCTGGCAGAAAGGACATGGGAGGTATACAGTTAGAAACAACGGTAAACACGATTAGAGAAACCTTTAACAGCAAATTTTGCAACAAAAGAGCAACATTTGCTGCTTTGATCATCATTGATATAGATATCCAATTTATGAAGTAATAAATCAATCGTTCTCATGGATGCTGGTACATATACCAGTGAGATATGACAGAAGACAGATCTTCTGCCAATCAAATCTATAGATCATCCAGTTCAAGCGACATTAGTGAAAAGATCTTACTAAAGTGATCTTACTTTAGCAAAAATTTGACAAGTGTTCCAGACGGTGGAAAAACAGAGAGGCAGTTGGCCATAAGAAGCCATCCACGCTCGTTGTTCGCCGCAACTTCGTTCCTCCACGTTTGATTGACAAGCTGGCACAAGATTTCGTCCCTGAGTTTCTCATTTTGTAACCCCTGAAAAAGATTTGACAATATTCGAAATTGGACACTCGTATCAGGGGTATTCGGGAGTTACTAAAGCAGAGATGTCATCATTAAGATAGTTACCTTGTAGGCAATGTAGTCGGCTAGAGCTTGCTCCTTTTTGCCCGACAACGAGTCATCGTTCATGAACCGCAAAATGAGTTTGAAGATGGCCAACGATTCCGCGAAGTCGCTGTCCAAAGCTTTGGTGAGTAGAGGGCTTTTGATGGGCTCCCTTTTCATTCCCCAAACGTGGCTCTACAAAGTTGAGAAACAAAATATTATTTGAAGTACAAATAGAGTTAGAATTTCTAAACTTTTGTCTTAGTAGGTAAAACACTCAAGCTTGAAACAGCTAGAAAATTTTGATTTTGCGAATATCCATCCTTTTCCAATTAAATGCAGCATTTCTAAAATCAAGTAAATGACGAAGGAAGAAGGACTATCTAGCAGAAAAAACATATTTACTTTACTCATTTCTACTGTTTTGCAACTACAGAATAAAACCCCATTTAGGACTAACTTTTTTGAAATAAAAAAGCTATAGTATTAGGTACTTAATAAGTACCGGTGAAACCAGGAAGTGGGGTTCCGGGTAAAAGTGACCAAGTAACATTTTTTTCAAAATGAGCTTTTTTTGTCATTCCGGTACTAAGGAACGTTGTCTACTGTGTGTTGTTGCTAAGAACGTTATCTTCAAACTGATGTGCAAGAAATACTTGAAAATAAATTTTACCTGCCTGACCCAATGAGTTTATGTGACCAAATGGCATTTGAACTCAACCACAAAACACGGGATGGATTATAAATGTACTCTCGCTGGGCATGTAAATGTTATCAATTGCCATTTGATCACTTCTACTGTGTAAGATTTGTAAGATTGCATAGTGGACAGGTGAAAATGACCAATTACAGTGATAGGTAATGGATAACCTTTTCTAACAGAAATAGGTATATCATTGTTATTAGATGCTTGGCAACACGATAAATTAACGAAAAAACTATTCAATCCCTCAATTTCATCTAACTATGCGACTGATTTTCGAAGAATTGAATTGACCAAATGAGTAAAGCTTGAAACTCTAGGCAGGTAAAAATGATCAAATAGAGTTTTCCGAATAAACAGCTCTTATTTAATCTGAAGTGAATTTTGAAGCACGATATGAGAGGAGGGCACTAGCTAACTACCTACAGGATAAAGAAAAATCGAAACATAGTCGGATGAGACATCACACAACCAGTGTTCGTAAGAAGAAAATAGGTGAAACTTCAGATCGCTCCCCTGTAAAATTTTGCAAATGTTACTTGGTCACTTTTACTCGGAACCCCACGTTATATCCTCTCTTATTTAAAAATCATTGGCTTTCCTTTCCTGTTATGCTCGCATAACTATTGTGATATTTTCCTCATACAATTCTTTCAATACAATCCAAGATTGAGTGAGTAATGTGAGTGTATTTTATCCACCATATACCAAGACATCGGATCTCACCTTGAAATAGATGTTTGAAAACTTCGAGAAAGGATGTTGATCAACGTCAGGAGGCAAAACGTATCGATCCGTTTCCTTGTCGACCACGTGCCCCACAACTTTGACAAGTTGTCTCTCCGTATGAACCGGTTGCCATTCTGTCGAATCAAGAAACAGTTTGTGATTGAAAATATTCTTTGAATTAACATAAATCTTAGATCAAAACCATTCATTGATCACCATTTAATAATAGAAATGAGGAAATGTACAACGGGGAACGGAATAAGAATAGATCAGCGGTTCTCAACCTTTTTTTAAATACCGGCCCCCTGAGGAGTAGAACATTTTACAATGCAACCAATCAAGGGAAGAATGTAGACCAGAAAAGGTTCGTTAACAACCAAAATCAACGACAAATAAATTGGAAGAACGATAAAAACAAACATTTATCGTAACGAATCAAAAGACAATTGCATTTTTCTTAAATTTTTTATTGCTACATTACTTTTAAGAAAAAAAGATCAGTTTCGTGACATCAGATTGTATGTTAGAGATATGAAGGCGCAATTTTTCTTTCTCGATGTTAAGACAATGTGAATTTTCAACGCCTGAAGCTGTCACCACGCGGAACCCCAGCTCGATGAGGAATGTGAGAAAGGCAATTAAAAACTTTTTTATGAGGCCACAAAAAGTCGTGGTACAGGTGAGAAATGTTTGCTGGAAGTCGAAATTCCCTGAGCCTAATACCATATTCAAAGCTTGAAGGCCATCAACGCCTCATTCGTTGCAAGCCCATGCAAGGAGATTTAAGAATGATTCCCAAATATCTATTTATTTATGTACGGGCAAGCCCAATTTACTACCAACAATACATTCATACGAGCGGAAAATCACAGAAATTAAGAAAATATGCAGCAGGGAGGAGGGGAGGGGGTGTTAAATTGGAAAAATAATTTCAATCAACTGAATTTAGTGGGGGAAGAAGAAATTTAAGGATTTTAGGGTCGATAATGGACTTGAGAAAAATCAAATTGGAGATTTGTAGAAAGAAAAAGATTTGCACTGCAGGGCAGCTGGTGAGGGGGCGATGTCGATCATAGTTTCTAGCCGACAACGGTACACTGGACAGCAGAGATGTACGAGTGGTTGCAAAATGTATGTTTGAGAGCAGTAGGGAGCAGTCCAGGGGGTTGTTCAGAAGCCTGTAGAGAAGCAAGACGTCAGAGGTGGCCAGATGGCATTCCCGCCACAAGAGGTCATAATCGATGTCATCGGAAAGGATGCCCACCTTATTAGCAATATAGCGTAAGACCCTTCACTAGACTCGCTCTAGCCTGGTAACCATGGACCGCATACAGAGGAGACCTAACACTAGAGGCATACTCGAGCAAGGGCAGTACAAGGGCCTCATACAGCGACACTATGTGTTAGAAGATTCCCTTTGCAGAACTCAGTCTTCTCTCAAAGGTGACCAGGTGGCATTTCAGGAACAAGGGGTCATAATCGATGTCATTGGAAGGGATCCCCATCTTATAAGCAATATAGCGTAAGAACCTTCAATAGACTCGCTCTAGCCTGATAACCATGGACCGCATACAGAGGAGACCTAACACTAGAGGCATACTCGAGCAAGGGCAGTACAAGGGCCTCATACAGCGACACTATGTGTTAGAAGATTCCCTTTGCAGAACTCAGTCTTCTCTCAAAGGTGACCAGGTGGCATTTCAGGAACAAGGGGCCATAATCGATGTCATCGGAAAGGATGCCCACCTTATTAGCAATATAGCGTAAGAACCTTCATAGACTCGCTCTAGCCTGATAACCATGGACCGCATAGCACTAGAGGCATACTCGAGCAAGGGCAGTACAAGGGCCTTATACAGCGACACAATGGCATCAGTGTTAGAAGGTTCCCTTTGCAGAACTTAGGCAAACAAAACATCTGCGTTCACCTAAAACCACACCTTTAAAACATCCTAACCATAAGACAAAGAACGACCGACAACGAGCAGAAATTATGGTGATTGAGTATCGGGCAAGTGTTTGCAATGTGCTGCAATAGACCAGATGGAGTATTGGAGCGCAGATTTTTCATCATTGCTCAGAGAGGCCTGGCCACTTTACAACCCATCATCCAAACTGAAATTCCACCAGGTAGCACCATTGTCTCCGATTAGTGGGAAGTATATTCTACGTTAAGTAATTATGGCTGCCATCACTGAACGGTCAATCGTTCTGAAAATTTCGTAGACCCCACTTCGGGAGCCCACACGCAAACTATTGAAAGTTTGTGGAACCAGGCCTAACAAAAGTGTAAAATAAGAAGATGTGGTGCACGCCAACTCCTAGAAAGACAATTAATTGAAGAATGGAGGAGAACTGCTTCTTCCCCGGGATGAAGCACAACTTGTAGTGAAAACCATTTCCCTCATCCACGACGACAAGGTAAGATTTCCATAATTTCTTGACTTTTCATGAGGTAGGTAGCACATAGCATAACGGTACCATACAGGTAGGCTGTGTCTAGCGCGACACGTGTACCTTATTTTATAACATGGAGAAGTTGGTGAAGTTGCTATTTGGGAGGCCCCTGGGTTAACTGACTTTCGTCTTCTGCCCAAGGGGCCCCACAACTCACAACGTGTGGGGGGTGGGGGACGGCTACCTACTTCCCAGCGAGTTCCTATTTTATAACAGAAAGAAACTTTACATGTGAAAGTAGTTACCTTCAATTTTATTGAAGACAAACGCAAGTTCTGCTGGGATGTCTAAATGAGTGACGCCAGCCACAGCACGAGACACTTTCTCACGTTCTTCTTTCTCCTCTTGTTCTCTTTGAGCTTTCAGTTTCGCCCTCTCTTTGGCCATCTCCGCCCTCTTTTTCAGTTCTTCCTTGAGTTGCTGATACCTGAATGGATTTAAATCGAAGTTTAAGAACAATTAGGCTACAACTAAATTGGTGGAAATGATATTTAGCCAAAAATATGAAAGTTGTTTTCACATGATCTCAGTGCATATGCTATGAATCAAAAGATAGGAGCTTCAAGCAATTTTTACATCAAAGTTCAGTAAATAGGTAAATATCAATATAATATAGAGCCTATCTAGGTAAATATCGCGTGTTATGCTGGAGATATTTTGTGCAGATACGGTTTTGAAGAGTTTATGGAATTTCAAGTCCATTTTTAACTGTCAGTTGTAACTGGATTTAAAACTACCTGAAGTATAATCTAGGATAAGAATTTAGGTATTCGTGAAATCTAATTTTTTCAAGTAATAACAAATAACAGCTTATTGGTTTCTCCATTCGATGAGACTAAGTATTAACAGCAAAACTCAATTCATAAAGTAGGTGCTTCCTTGTTTAGTACAAGTAGTTTGGAATGCTATAATAGTGAACAAAATTCATACCTGAAATGCAATCAGTATACTCTGCAGAAAGCTAGTTCATCAATTGGTTTGGTACAAATTCCTGATTTGGAACAGAAAGGAAGCATCTGTCGCTTTTCCCGTTTACGAGTTCTTCCTTGAAACCCCTTTTATCAAATGCACTATGTTTTTAATAACTAAAATAATGTACTTGTCGTTTATTAACTGTTCAACTCACTTCTTCCTCTGTAAGTTGCCACGATGTATAGCTTGGGCTTTCACTATCCCTCTCTTCACTTTCAGGAACTTCTTCCTGGCAGCCCATCCTCTCACAGCGGATTGGATAACCACGGCGCTTCTCTTCGACGATTGATATTGCCTTCTTGCCAAATGACCTGAACAAAAATCGCGTCTAGTTGTTTGAAAAAGGCAACTAGGTTTCTGGACCCAAAAGTCCAGTTGGTAATAACCTCAAGTGATATTAGTTGCTTTTTGAAAAATAGAGATAAGAGAAGGTTTGCAATTGGAGTTTGAATCCGTAATGGCACATTAAACAGTACAATGCAGTAAGAACAGACATCTCCTAATCATTCAACACCTTCCAAGTTTTCAAGAAACACATAGACATATTTCTGCCAGGAGATAATAATGCTAATTTTTATATGGTTGTTAGTAGAAATGATTGTTTGATTTACTGGCAGATACAGTTGATTGTTAGCAATGATGAATTAATTGTCAAGTATTAGTAAAAAGTTGTAGGTTAAAATTTACCTCTCATGGCGCATTGTATAGTGACAGCTGCCTTGTTGAGTATTTCGTGTCTCTCGTGTTCCAATTTCCTCTCGAGGCTCTCCCTCAGGAATACTCTAGACGCTCCGATTTGGTATTCGCCGTGGTAGGGTTGCAACATCATGCTACTCATTTCTCTGGAAGATTGAAACATTGCTACCACGTTACATTTCGAAAAACACACAAGTGACTCGAATTCTAAGTAAGCAACTATGTAACAGTAATAAAGTAAAGAATCCAAAATATCTCAAAATATATCCCAAAATATCTAGATCCAAGTCACCTTGCAGGAGTAGATCTCATGGGCAGCCGCTTCTTCATGAGGTATCGGTACCTCTGGGCGAACTCCATAAATCTCATTCTGACTGGGTATCCCAGCTTTCGGATTTTGATGGTTTCCAACATTCCGCAGTATCGCAGCTGTTCGAGGACTGTTGGCATATCGAATTTCATGGCAGCTTTTTCGTTGTTGGGCTTCACGCAACGGACGAACCAAGGGTTGCACCTGAAATAATCAGGTTATACAAGAGTCAATCAGAAGTGTACAGATCAAGTCGTAATCCATTCGTATAAGTACTTGGAGTTATAATGAGGAGTAGATGCATTATTTGAGAAGTCAATGCAAAATACCCCAACCACACCTGCATCTTCATGGCCAAGAAATCAAAACCTGAAGCAAGCTTACCTGGACATAGTCTCCATCAAATGTTGAAGAGAATCGTGGAAGCGGGCAGCTACTGTAGGCGTTCGTGGTTTCATAGTAACAAACCTGCCATTAGTTTTGTTAAGTGTTTTATTCATCTCTTGACTGCTCCTAACGGCTTCAAACATTTTGCTCACCATCTAAAAGAAAGAGACACATGATTTAGCTCTTCACGGTTAGCAGAGAAAACAAGAGGTTTAAGAAAGAAGTATGCAACAAAATTTCCAGAAAACAATGCTAATCAGAGATGTACTTACAGGAATTGAGCTTGAGATGAGCAAATCCACCACATCAGTCCTGAGGGTGTCACGATTCTTGTCCAGAAAGCCTTCTACGTTGTACCAAACCTGGCCAGCGAAATGTTTGACTCCGAATTCTGGGCCGTTTAATCGAGGGCGGGAGTACAGCTCGTTGAGGGCGTGGTTGTAATGACACTTTTCCAAAAATGAGAAATCCGTGGCACGTGGGAAATTCGATTCGTCGTCGAGAAGATGGAGGATCCCCACGGGCTTTTTCGATAACAGATGGATGACTGGTTGGTTGTCCTGTGGAACGGGATTTCAATGCAGAAGTAAGAAAAAATGAATAAATACCTGTTTAACAGGCAGATTAGAAAGGAAAATACCACAATAAACTCCGACAAATTATACCCACATAACGATAACCAGTTAGTCCTAAAAAATTGAACATTGCAGCTGCCCACAGTACGAAACCTAGTGGAACGAACATAAGAACACAGTCATACAAGCTCCCAAGGAGCTAATAGCACCAATAACAGTTCTATACCAATTTCCCCATAATACTACATATGCTCAAATCGACTAACATTCTGTGCGTACATCACAAAAACTAAATAACATTTCATTAAATAGAAATAGAAATGGAAGTAAGTAACTCAAATTTAGTTAACAAGTAGGAGCAAACTTCAATAGTTCAAATGGTATAGTATACGTACGGTATATGTGATGTTTTGCCATTGGATCTTCTCTTTGGCATATTCTTGCTGCTCCAATTTGAAGATGTGTTTATTGAAGTAGCACTGCAAGTGTTCGTTGGCGTAGTTTATGCAGAGTTGCTCGAAACTGTTTTCCTAGAAGGTAAAGACGTAAACATGAATGATAAGCGTGAACAAGACAACAGTTACACCACACACAACAATGACCATCAGTACTATTTACCTAAAAACAGGTATCTTTATCAATTTTATGCAATCTGTTGGCCATTACTGATTATAGGTGCTATGCTACAGAGCAAATCGTTGTTGCACTCAGCATAGAAGCGACAACTTGAAAAATGAGGACCTACTTAGATGACATTTTGCTGTGAACGATTATAAGTGCTATTACCTACGTGGCTAGCAGAAATCTACCATATATCGGGGGATTTCAAGAGGAAACTTACTTTGAAATCTTCAAAACCAAATATGTCCAATATGGAAATGGCAGAGGTTCGCTTGGAGCCTTTGTAGACAATGTGGTTGATTCTGGCGACGAGCCAAGCGAATAGAGAACTGTAGAGAGCTTTGGCGAAGGCATCTCGGGCATCCAGCGCCTGATCGATGGTCAGAGCTGTCAACAGTCTTTCGTTTCTCGCCTCCTGCAAAGTAACATCAGGTTGAAGGTTGATTCAAACAGAATACTTACTGTTGGAACTACATATTTGACTTAGGTGATAAGAAAAACCACAAAGGTCATCGATATGGTATACAGTCACACCGGTCCAGGAGGTCACGTATCATCAAGTTTAACGAAGACGACAATAATGGTACGAACGCACGTACTGATCAAAAGAGAATATCTAACGAATTTCCAAATGACACAAAGTTATCAGGAAACATAAGTACATAGTTACCAATACCTGATATTGATTTTATGCAATATTTCATTATTAATACCTGTTGAAATTAAAATATTTTTCAACGATTTTCATCAATTCTTGTAAATTCGATAAATCAATAAAACGTTCTTTTCTCTGAGATATCCTGATTTCCCAGTTGCACCCTTCACTCTAAATGCATGCGAGTTCAACCACGAAAACAAGGGGACTTACGGTAGTTTTGGAGGTCAATGCCATTTTGATTCCGTCAACGCTGATTTGCAAGAGGTGGCCGGCCCATCTTATTTCGGCGTCCGACCCGATTTCCACGCCTTCCTGCCCGTGTTTGAGCTGCTTCCGATGGAAATAGACGTTCCCCAGGTGAAGCACTGAAATGAATGGAACAAATCATCTTCTTTGCAATGCACCAGCGGCGCATGGCCGGAGAACTATCACAACAGGATAATAGTTCAAGCTGGCATTCCTACAGAAATGAATAAAACATGATTGCACTCGTAGTCCAGTAGGGAACATACCTGACGCAAGTATTCTAAAAATTGTGTCTTGTTCGTCCGACGTGAATCCCAGAACTTGCATCGCCGACATAAGTGATTGGAAGTCTTCGCTATCGTATTTACCATCTATTTCGCAACTTTCACCCTGAAAAAAATAATATTCGCATTAAAACACCTACATCGCAAAATAAGTTAAATGGATAGCAATCTACAAGTTCCTCTTTGTCTAATATCTTCCTGCCCAAGAAACTACATCTGTTTCGGTAGAAAAGATAACTCAATAATCAAATCAATACACAAATTCTTTATAATTAAATCTTTGTTTATGCCGACTTGATGTGTTCAAGTGACAACAGAGAAACTTCCTTTATCGATCAATGTCAATTATTATGCTATCAATTTAGCAGTAAAACCAATACTTTTCTTGAATGGGTAATAAATTAATTAACCGAATTCGCGATTCACAATCGTGTTGAATCTTCTATTAATAGTTTTAAAATTAACGTTTTTGGAAAAAGTGGACCCATAACCTCTTGCAACTCACAGAATGTAGAAGGCGGAATTTCTATACTTTATATATTAAGTGAATTTTTGACATTTCATGTCTTTGCTATGGCACACAACCAAATTGTCGTTATGTCACGTTACGTTACGTAACGAAATATGCTCAATGATTATTATGATTCGTAGAAGTGAGGTAGGTAGGTACCTATATGATTATAGCTGAAATTTGGCTGAAACAACAGTTGAGTGTTACCAAGGTAATCAATGCTACCCAAGCATCAACATATGAAAATAGTTTATTGTTGTCTACGCAATCAATGGTTAGTGGGGTTAATGTACTGTCATGTAGAACATATAACATACCGTTCTTTTACTACCCACGACGATATATGTATGTATGTAAAGAATAAATTCAAATATGAGTTTAATTTTTGTTTTCTTTATATTGAAAAAAATATAATTCACAGAGGAAGACAAGATTGCTAGAAGATGGAAGGGAAGAAGGAGGGAGGGGAAAGACATGAAATGTCCTAATGCGTTGCAGACTTGTATGCAAGAATTTTTAAATCAAAATTTGATACAGTAGTTTGGTATAGTGCAAAACGGTTCCATCTTATCCCTTCTGCAATCCCAAAAAAATGGCCAGAAAAATTGGCTTTCGAACCGTGTTATCTTGTTCGATTCAGAATCAATTTTTTTCTAACCCAACAAATCCAATTATAAAGACATTTTAAAGGTGGAAAATCTCGGAGGTTGATTAACAGGAATGAAACAATCAAAGTACCTTCAAAATCCTGACAAACAACATTGAACAGTGTTTTTAAACAATTTGAGTTGTACGATACCTCATCCAAGTAACCTACCTAGACAGATTACTGATATTTCTATTGGTAATACGTTACTTTTTGATAATAAGATAAAAATATAATTTTGAATCTATCTATTCCATTGTGCGAGTAGCAAGGATGTGTGCTTATTCACATACCTCATGGAAACAACCTCATGGAAAAATGTTGACGGAATAGGTAATTATTTTTGATTCTAGGTCTAGTTCTAGGATACGCATTTCGTTGCATTCGGATCAATGGCAGCATCCAAGCCTCTGAAAACGTGAACCAAGTTTAACGCGCCATCAGTTTAATCTTGCATAATGTATTAGGTATAAGCTCGATGATCAGGGTAACCCAGAAATCTGCACTGAAGGGATATTGAATATTCACATAATAAAAAACTGTTGAGTATAATTGGCAGGTAGCCTAGATATAAGCACAGATGCTGTTCTTCACAGAACAGAGCGGACGCGTCGGGGAAATGAAAATCGCAGTCTTCGCGGAAAGATCCGTATGAATGACCTGAGTGCGTTAATCACACACTTCCACGGTCGGAATCACGGAAACGCAAGTTGCGTGTCTCAATATGATATAGACTAACATTGTTATTCGTATAATGTCAAAACACCGGAGTTTTACGTAAATAAAGTGCTCTAGAGTTGAACGTCTTCTCTTGGCGGTTATGTCCGGAAACCAATTGCAGACAATGGTCGGATAACGTAGGTTGAAGTTGGTTATGGTGCATTTTTCATCGTAGCAGCGAAGTGTGACATTTTAATCCACATTTTTGACAATATATAGCGTTTCCAAGTCAAATTCAAACTTTCTTATCATTTCTTTGAAAGAAAACAATCAACATTTCTTTACCAACTGTTTTATGGACATGATTCTCCTGCTCTCACAGGCTCCAATTGGACATCCTCTCCACTGATGTCATATTTTTTTGTCAATCTATTACAAGTACCTACTCGTACTTTTTTTACATGTAAGTACTTTTTTTAAAAAAAAAAAAAAAAAAAAAAAAAAAAAAAAAAAAAAAAAAAAAAAAATCAAATAGGTACCTATATACTTTCTACAAGTAAAATTTTTAATTTTGAGATATTTAAAATATTAATTATGTGAAGAAGTGATGAAAGTTTTTCTTTTAAGAAGGTTTTTTTTTCTCTTCTTTAAGAAAGATGAAAAAATAAAAACATGAAAACTAACATTATCTGACAATATTTTTTCAAAAAGGATAATTTTACCATAATTTTTAATAATATTAAAGTTATCATCGGTTATTACTGTTGACCTGTTTCTACAGGACTTTAATTCCAAATTCTTTCTAAGAAACAAATATGGAAAAGTACCTGAACTACCTATTTATCACTATAAATAACAAGACACTACTATTTCATCGTGACAGCCAATAATAAAAGCATTTTTTTATTGTTTTTCTTGGAAAAAAAAGCAAATGTTGATTGGTAAAAGCTGTATATTTGGGAGCTGGACGTTTAGGTAGAATAAGAGAATAAACGTTTTTCTAAAATGTTCGACAGTAATTCTACACTTTTGCAAAGGAATATTTTACCAATAAGTCTTCAATGATTTTGAATTTAGTTTGTAATGAGAACGCTAAGATAATGCAAATTGCGTCGGTAACTAATAACAGAGCGAACGAATCTTGGAAAAATTGGTACTGCGAAACGGATATTATTTTAATTCTTTTCTTCAAACATTATACTTTTTAGTATAATGTTCAATATTATTACAGTTTTTATTGCTCATCCGTCTTAGAATCAAATATGGAGAAGTACCTCACTTATCCATGTACTGTTTTGAATAATAGAACAATACTATTTTATCATGAGAGCAAAAAATAAAAGCATTTTGTTGTACTGTTTTCTAGAAAACATTGGCAATGAAGCTGGGGCCGTTGGAAAAAGTTAGTCTCGACTATAGCAACTTATCGCATTTTGCCAAAGTATACTAATTGAGTTGATTGGTAACAGCTATAAAGCTGGAAGTTTAGGTAGAATCAGAGGATAAAATCTAAATTTTGCTGACATTTTCGACAGGTACTTTCTTCAAAATATTAAGAGCGTTTAGTTTTTTTAAGAAACCGGTGATAAAACTGGGTGACTCGAGGAGATCTTGAAATGACGTCCACAATTAGCTGCGCAGAAAACCCACAATAGCCTAGGTAAGTGTGGATACAAATTTTGACAACTACGAATTGGGAAAGTGTTTTGAAGTATAACACTAAATGATTGTGATACGTAAACTGTAAGAGTTGGTAGTGGGATGCTCTAAAACCTAGTTAGTTGGTCAGAGCTTCATTTTGGTTTATTATTAAACTCAAAATAATCTCTCACTTTGATTTTTTTCTAACCCCCCTGAAAATTTCGTGGTTTACGTTTCAAAGGGTGTAGAATCCGAATCTGCAATAAAAAATTTTCCGTCCGTCCGCCGTACGCAGAAACGGCTGGAGCAAAAAATCTGAAATTTTCAGGAAAAATCCATCTTGGTCCGACGACGCCCCAATTCTTGAGCCAGCTTAGTTTCAATTTAAAGTGCCCTTTAAGGGCTGTAAAAGTTTTGTAAAATCCTTCAAAACCTCAAAACTAGTCGAATCGATAATATTTTCCTATTTGAAGAACATACCATTAGGAATCGAATGAGCCCTTCCCCACGTCCGTAGGTCAAACCATTCAAAATGGTGCCAACATTTTTTTTTTCGTTTATTATTGTTTGTTTGTAACATAGTGATTCCGGCCGATAGCGTCGAGTTGTAGTGAATGTGGATACTGGAGTGATAGCCGATGTGAATACTTGTAGTGTAGTTAGAAGCCGATACACGGGTTGAAGCATTCTGATAATATATAGGTAAATATTATTCAATATTTACCCCTCTACCCTTAGCTACATCGTTTAAATTTGGATTCGGGGAAGTTTTAACGCAATACGAGTGCCAACAACACCTATTTGATGACTTGATAAATTATAGATTTTTTATTGTGGGGGGGTATCTGAGGTTCAATAAAAAACGCTGCAAATTCTTTCACTGAGGTTTATTATTCAATCGGCTTGCGTTCATGATTTGAATTTCTACTAAGCTTTGGAGTGTGCGTATTTCACAGGATAGGGCGATTATTGAATTTCAGGAGGCTCACAAATATGATCAACTGATCAATCCAAATAGGTATTTTGGTCGAGAACAGATTCACGTGCTCCATGTATATCTCCTGAAATTCAATAATCGCCCTATCCTGTGAAACACGCACACTCCAAAGCTTAGTAGAAATTCAAATCATGAACGCAAGCCGATTGAATAATAAACCCCAGTGAAAGAATTTGCAGCGTTTTTTAGATGTTTAAACTCAAAATAATCTCTCACTTTGATTTTTTTCATAGCTTCCACTATAGCGCTATTCTACGGTTCGACATTATTGTGAGCTACCCACGACAAACCCACGAGTTAAACACCTACATGCTTCTTTCATTCTATGCACCAACGACAAGAGATGCAGGGAATCCAACTTACCGAAAGATCGGGGTCATCCATATTGTCCATCACGAATCACGATAACAATAAACCACCCGCGTCACAGATAAACCGCCAACAAGAAAAGTGTGCTCGTCGGGAGATACCGAGGAAGACTGACCGACAGAAATTCAGCATGAAGAGGAGAATCTTTAGGAAGTAAACACTCTCATCCCCGTTTCCCTACGAGGGGCATATAGGGCAGGGAGCGTGACAAAAGAACTGGACTCCGGAGAACGAAGATAATAATCCCGGGATATTCCGTTTTCAGGCCGGCGGACGTTCAAATGAGAGAGACTTTTCTTTATTCCGTCTCACTGTAAATGGTCTTCCCCCCCTCTTACCGTCATTTTCGCCCTACTCGTTCGTTATTTGTCGTGGAAAAGTCCTTCGCGATGTGGGAAACGCGTTTACTTTACAAGGGACAAGAGGGTTGGTCGCGGGGTTTCTTTCGTAAAAACGGCAGTTTCCAACAACGAGGATCATTAGAGGGAAAGAGGTAATGTTTTATAATTAAGTGGACGAACGTTAATGGGCTGGACGATTATCTCGATGTCCCCCGGCGTACTACGGGTCATGGTTTATGGCGCAATGTTTTGACTAGGGCTTTTAATACAACAAACCTATTAACGTTCCTAGTCATTTTGACAACCAAATGACTGAAACAGACAAGAAAAGTTAACAGGTGAGCAGCCGACCTTGTTTACACCACGACCCGTTGCATTACATTACACAGAATCTTAGCAATATATTAAAGAGTAAGCTTCAACATGGACATCCTTACATAATCAACACAACTGCTTGGATTTTAATTTTTCACTATCCCCTTATCAACAACTTTCATTATGCATTCCCAGCCAAACGCAGAGTGGCCTCGATTTTTTTGCAAATCAGAAGTTTCATTTTGTCATTTTGATTTCAATGTTAATTTTCATGAAGTGCTATATTCTGCTTCACTAATTTTGTTTTCAACTTTGCCTTAAAAAATTGTCAATCTTCAACAGTATGAAAGTTTCTTAGATTGATCCCAAATAATCACAACTCTTGGATTTTAATTTTTCAACATGGATCCTTACATAAACAACTTTCATTAGCATTATTGTTTTTTATTCCCCTAAGTTGCAAATCAGATTGCAGCACAGTTTGAACTCAGCAGCAACTATTAATTGCTCTTCAACAGATGAGTGGATAACCACAATAATCCCCAAACAACTCCAATACACCCTATGATACTCCACAATAATTTATTCAATCAAATCCACAAAAATGAACGTAAAATGTATGTTATTCAAGTCTCAGGAACTTAATTTTTGTGGTTCTATGGCCAACAAACGGCATCTTCCATACTTGCATCGACAGATATATTGAGAAAAGCAGCCTCATTGCAGCAGAGTAAAGTGGCGACTCGTATACTGCGTGACTTTTTTTGAATTTCCTATTTTAAACTATCTTTTGTGTAATATTACGACGATAACAAAATCCTTCATGAAAAGGGGGTTTAACAATGTTTATGAACATAATTGCTTATCCTACTTTGCCTTTTGCAATGGAATTTGGTTATTGATTACTATTGAGTAACCAACGCCAATTTCCTTGAAAATCGGACGTATTGCCTTCCTCGGTGTTCCACAATTATGCACATAAATCGTAAATCATTCATCAATGAAACACGCAATTGGTAGTCAATACAAGAGCCTTTACCAACTCTCTTGGCAAGAAAGAAGACGGGTTCTTGTACGATAGTAGTTGATAAAAATTGTCCGAATGTTTGTATCAAAATAATGTTCTCTCACTGCAACTATTAGGGATTTTCCAACCGCTTGCTCCGAGCTACACCAGTGGAAGAGGGCAGGCGCACTAATGAGGGAGCAGGATGAGGCGTTTTCCAACCGCCGCCAGTGTAACTTCGGGGCAACTTGCACTGAATTCCAACCGGCCAGGGAACTTGCTCGGGACTCCCCCAGGGTACTCCAGCCTGAGGTCGGAGTAACTTGCTCCAAGCAGGAAACCTAGGGTAACCTCTTCAAAAGTCTAACCTTCCTCATTCCATTTTTCGTTTTCGTGCTGTTGTTTCCTACTTATTCCTGCTTATTTTCTATGGAGTTTCTGGAATTAATTGGAGATATTTCGTCCTCATCCTCGAGCGAAAGTTCTTGGTCGGACTCTGAGTTCCTAGACATTGTAGCCGAGGAGCTAATTGATCGAGAAGTTCTCAGAAATAGATTGTATTTCGAAAGAATTGTCGAGCAGTATGACGCCAACGATTTTCACGGCCATTTCAGGTAACAGTGCACTTAACAGTATAATAACACCAAGAGACTAGCTTAAGTGAAAATCAAGGAACATTTGACAGAAGCCGCGCGAGATGAGGAAGGTTTCACGTTCGAGGGTTATCCTCCCGTAAGGTTGCTGTGGGACTTTCATTTCATTTTCCAACCCAGTGTAATTCCGTGTGAAAACCCCAGTGGTCCCGAGCAGCTAGTGCCCTACACTGCCATGCCCCGAACCTGCTCGTAGCAGGTCGGTTGGAAAATCCCTAATATGGAAGCCTACCAAAAGTGTTCGTAATACAGGGACAGGTTGTCCGAGCGAGCTAAGGCATCAGTCCTTTGGCTGTTCAATTTCAGTGGGAGTACTGATTCGCCCGGTTCGAATCCGGAAGGCACCAATGATTAGGGACAAAATCCTATCAAGCATTGTATACTTGTCCTGTCGTTAGACAGTTCACCTCTGATCCCGACATCATGTGAATCCAAATCGCTCCCAACCCAGGGGCGTGAGGCAATGGGAAGCCACGAGGGTAATCGTCAGACCTAGTTCCGATCCTCTCTAGAGGACGGCTGGCGACGTCCGCGACACCTCCGGGTAGTCGGACGACAACCCAAGGTGAAATTCCTTGTTTACTTTACTAGTCCTCAAATTATTCGTAAATCGATCATTCATCAATGAAACACGCAATTGGTTGTCAATACAAGAGCCTTTTCCAACTCTCTTGGCAAGAAAGAAGACGGGTCCTTGTACGTTCGTAGTTGATAAAAATAATGTTCTCTCACTGCAACTATTATGGAAGCCCAACAAAAGTGTTCGTAATAGAGGGCGTAGCTGGACTAAGGAGAAATAGTATAGAACCCCTTTTTCAGGAAAACTCCTCGCCATCTCAACTATACACCCAGTTCAGGATTATTAAAACCGCCAGCCTCAGGGCATTCAGCCAAATTAGTAAGACCTTCCCAGCGCTTCACGAACCCATCCCCAGTACACCGTATTTCTCCTGATCATCTCATGAACTAGGTAACGCTGGAACATACCCACAACTCCACAACATCTGTTAACAATAATAAATATCGGTTTCTTTCTAGGGCTCGAGTGTTCACGAACCAAAATATTTCTGCACACACACACGAGCTTCTTCAGGACACCAGTTTAAAGAAAAATCATGATTTCTACTTAAGAGTACAAATACCCACAATTCTATCTTGTCTTAAAACATCTCCTTACGAGTTATTGATCAATTTTACTGCACATTATGATAAATATGGGAGGTTGAACAGTAAAATATTTGCATGATTGGTTTTGAAGGTGCTTCGTTTTGGGTTCCAGGCACTCCATAGCTGTACTTGAATGGCATAAATCCCTCATGTCACCAAGGAATTTCACCTTGGATTGTCATCCGACTACCCGGAGGTGTCGCGGACGTCGTCAGCCGTCCTCCAGAGAGGATCGGAACTAGGTCTGACGATTTCGCTCGTGGTTTCCCGTCGCCTCACGCCCCTGGGTTGGGAGCGATTTGGATTCACGCGATATCGAAATCAGAGGTGAACTGTCTAACGAAAGGACAGGTATACAATACTTGATAGGATTTTGGCCCTAATCATTGGTGCCTGCCGGGTTCGAACCGGGCTAATCAGTACTCCCACTGAAAGTAAACAGCCAAAGGACTGATGCCTTAGCTGGCCCGGACAACCTATAACATTGTCACCATACACCTCACAATGTTAAGCCAAATCGGAAGACAGCTAATTGGTAAGCTAACACGAAAAAGGTACCCAATTTTACAGTTTATGAAAAACTTTGAGAGGAATTATGCCTTTCCTTCAAGTGTAGAGAAGAAACCTAGCAAGATGAGGGCAGTAGATTCCCAAAGTTGTACAGAAATAAATAATTCAAGCATTATGAAGGATTTGAATTTGAGTATTTCCAAAGTGGATTTGAGCAAGTGGTAGATGTTACTCTCCAAAATTGGGGAAACTAGCTATTCTTTGTTAGTAACACTTATAAATCTATCAAGATACTAATTCGGTTAATTAGCATTTTAAAAGCATACAGGTTTACATAACACATTCATGAATGACAAGGGTTGAGTCAGCTTGTTAGGTAGTTACCTGATTGAGATAAAAGTACTTGTCGGCGGAGAGCAGTCCGTACTTGAGTTTCGTTTCGTCGGACAGGCCAGCTAGCAGCTCGTAGAAGACGTGATAGTTCCGCTCCTCGGGGGCCTGCGTCACTATCCGCGATTTTTCCAACAGGTATTCCGTCACCTTCCCGCCCATAATAACGCCCCTACAACAGACCAAACAGCACTGTGAAATCAACATTCTGCTGGACCATATGAACAAAATATGAAGAAGAAAAAGGAGGAGAAGGATTCAAGGAAACTCCAAAAGTTTGTGACTGACGTCGAATCTAATGATATGTACACAACATCTCATAGGTCTATCAAATATACCTCGCTAAAACCCTTGGGCATTTCATCAACATCAGCAGGAAAACGTGGTACCTACTGGGAGAATTCAATATAATTCAATATAGAATTTAATATGTGGAATTCAGTGGAATTATCCAAAGTTTAACTTTAGCATAGACAATAATTATTATAATGCAAACTTCATGTAAAATTGTAAATATAATGCCCCTTTCAGAAATTAACTGGGAGGTCCATTTAGATTCATGAACACTAGAAGAGGAGTAAATTTACTCATTCCC
Organism: Creontiades dilutus; assembly: GCA_031894815.1. Taxonomy (NCBI): domain Eukaryota; kingdom Metazoa; phylum Arthropoda; class Insecta; order Hemiptera; family Miridae; genus Creontiades; species Creontiades dilutus. The sequence continues at coordinate 215,376 of JAVIWC010005181.1, read as the reverse complement.
AAAGGTTATCATTGATTTGAAAACAATGAAATAGTAGGGCCTACATTGCCTAACCACTGAACTTAATAGAAATGGATTTTTATGGAGGAAGTTGCTGATGCAATGCTGATGCAAAATTCTGCATTTGAAGTGATTCCTGACTGAATTCAATTCATAAGATATCATCATGTTATTTATTCAAATTGAATGCTAATTCTGTGAGCTTTTCGTGTTGCAAGAATAAGCTAACGTAACGTCAAACTAGCTCGTTTCAGAATTTAACTATGGGTGGGTATTCAGGTTCATGAACACTAGACAACTAGTACATTTGCTCATGCTTAGACGATATCGTTGATTTGAAAAGAATGAAACCAAATTCTAAGCTAATTCTATGAGTTATGCGTGTTGCAAGGATAAGCCAACATAACGTCAAACCAGACACCAAATGAGCTGATAGCCATAAAAGGCGAAATCAAGTGGATACGCGTATCCTTGAGGCCAACAATTTTTCGTCTTCCGAAACAGTGGCTGCACACAACCCAGAACAATAGGTGACTAGCTATATGCTGAGCCAACTTCTCCTAGATGTTGCCTCCAAATTATGAAAAATTTTAATTTTGTCCAAATATATGCAAGTCTTTTCCCAAAGTTTTCTTTGCTGTAGAAACAATCTTCAAATTACATACAAAAACATAAAAAAGTGAAAGCGCAAAGTTCTCCACCCATCAAGCACCACAATTTTCAGAAATCGCTGATCAGCCTACATGCATTTTACAATGACGTTTTCTTTCGTCTTTATTGGAGGAAGTAGTGTTTCAATAATTTCGGAGGAAAAGTAGCAATTTAGTTTGGAGTTGGTTCCCATTGATGTGGTTTTGTGGATTTACAGCATTTTCGTTCCAACACTTAAGGGGTAAGAAGAATTCTGAAGCATCAGAGGTCAAACTGGGTCCAAATGGTCAAAGTGAAATGTTTAACGTTTGTACAACTTTGCTTTTGCTCAACTCAATGTAAGAATTGGTCTCGTAGAACGTTCAAAAGGGCTGTTGAAGAGAAAAAGGTGACTTACTCTTTGAAATGGACCTCGAGGAACTTGCCGAAACGGGAAGAGTTGTCGTTGCGGGAAGTCTTGGCGTTGCCGAAGGACTCCAGAAGAGGAGACGCTTCCAGGATCTGCTCGGTGATGAGGTTAGAGGGCGAGCGGTTGACGGCCGCCAGGTACTGCATAACCAGCTTCGTCGACTCGGTTTTACCGGAGCCGGACTCGCCTAAATCATAACAAATTCAATCCTATTTGAATTTTATATTTTCAAGTAAATGTGTTAAATGCTTGTCAACACCCATTTATCAACTTCTCCAACTTGAATCACCAAGAACTTGAACTTCAATTAGGTTTCACGGTTAATCTTCACGTCAAAAAGTTGCAACGAAAGAGACAACTTCAGATAAAAGTGGTGCATTCTCATTCTAGCGCATACCTACTCCTTATTTATAAATAACTGCTAGTTTGGAGTATTTAGCTATCGATCTGTGCTTAAGACTCAGCACATACGGTTTGTTCGAACCCAATCAGCTAAAATTAAGACAAGTAACATACTCCAACTTCAAAGTAAACGGCAGCTCCTATTGATCCCATACCAAACACAACTTCCCACATATAAAAAGGAGGAGAATGTCCAAATTTAAAATCACAGGATGGAATGGTAAATACATTATTAGATATAATTACAATAAATCTAGATAAATCAAACTAAAAAGAAGGGAAATAGTTTTTGGAGATTCACGGCAAATTCTAGGCAGGAGTGAACATGTGTCCGAACGAATGGTACCTAGTAACTGAAGATCACTACTTTGAGTCAAGGAATGATTGTGTAACATGATTTTGGAACGTATTTTTAGCCGAAAAAATCCAATCAGGGGTGAAATCCCAGTTGCCTATCTTTTGGTTTAAAATCCTCATTAAATTCGAGAAGAATTGAAGGTTTGGAGCGATGAATTGTCTTTGACAAATCCTAAGGACAATGACACATCCAAGTCTGCCTTAAGAAGACCACTTTTCGTCGAATTTGTACAAAACTGCAACCAGGTGTACTACTCTACTTGGAAAGTTTAAAAAACAAATATCTTTCAGGGTAAAGAACTGTTGATATTCCTGGATTCCAACCGAAAAGCCTCCAAATAATGAGTTTTCAGAAGCTTTGGTGTGAAGTCTGAAATATAGGTACGTACAAACTTATTTCTAAAGACAAGTTTTCTGGCGCAATTGCGGACGTTGAAATATTTTTCAGTTTGGAAACAGACAAATATCATGACCTTTTATTATTGAGAAAAAGCGGGACAGTAGACCTCTATGGTTCTACGGGCAGATCATTTAAATGATTAATTTTACACATTTAAGTACCGAAGATGAAAAATTGCCTATGCAAATATGGGATTCTAGCTCAGAGGAGGGGAGCTAGTAAACAGAGATGAAAGCTACGGCTGGGGGGGGGGGGGGGGGGGGGGGCTAACAAGGGTTTACGTGAGCGCATTCTGTGTTCATAAACGGTAATTACTAAGCCTAACCAACTCCCTGGAAAAATCTGTAGATTCAACCAGAGCACCAGAGAGGCTAGTGCTTACCAAGGTGGCAGGTACACGAATGACCCCCTCGGGCGGACGGAAAAGTGGTGATGCCGGGATAACAAAGGGCGGAAGGAGCCCACCCGAAGGTTAGTTGAAGGAGTGTTGAGCGGGGGGGGGGGGGCGTCGGGTCGGTCGCTAAGAACTGGATTGTACTCCTGCTAATCATTTAAATGATAAAAAACGGTACTCACCTGAAATGATGACTACTTGGTTGCCGCGGGGAAGAGCGGAATACGCCGCTGAACCTATCGCGAACAGGTGGCTGGAAATAAATCGGAAAACATTAACAAATAAACAAACAATCTTAACAATCAACGAGTTTGAGAGCATCTGATACATAAAAATAAGTGTGTGTTCGGTGAAAATGCAATCAAAAGCTGCTGCACAGATTTCCATACGGGTGGGAGCAAATTGGCGAGAAAGTTCCGGGAATGGTTACAGGCTATATTACAATTCTCCAGATTTACTCCTTCGTTATAAGCTTGGATTTATCTAAGGACGTCGTCTGAGTTAACTACTTAGTAATTAAGGAAAAACCCTCAAATTGTGATAATAGTAATATGAAAGCCTCTCTGTTGTTACTAAACATATGAATGAGACTCTCTGAAATATGAGGAGATGTTTGAAATGAGTGAGCTAAATTCTTTCCAGTTAACCCTGGAAGTTGAAATTTGAAAGGGAGATTACACTCTGGGATATGAAGGGAGAATTGAAATATTTGCTATTCTCCCTAAATTCCACCTGCTCACCGAAAGAAGTTAAAATTTGTTAGGAAGACTCTCTGGTGTAAGAAAGGACAATTGAAATGTCCTATTTCTCCTTCACCTGGGTGAGCTAAATTCTGTCTCCTGCTCACCCTAGGAAGTTGAAATCTAACAGGGACACTCTCTTAAGAGGGACAATTGAAATGTTCGCGATTAGCTCAGTGCGCTGAACTATCTCTACTGTTCACCCTAGGGAGTTGAAATTTGTTAGAGAGACTCTCTGAGATAAGAAGGGAGGATTGGAATGATGAGCTCTTTCTTCATTAGCTGAGGGAACTAAATTATCTCACCTGGTCAAGTTGAAATTCGAAAGGGAGACTCTCTAGGGTTTGAAGAGACAATTGAAATATTCGCTATTTCTTCATTAGGTTTGTGAGCTAAATTTTCTCTCCTGATAAGCCAAAAAAGTGAAATTTGACAGGGAGGCTCACTGGGGTAGATGGAACAATCGAAATGTTCGCTATTTCTCCATTAGCTTAGTGAACTGAATTCTCTCTCCCGTTCACTCTAGGAAGTTAAAATTCGAAAGAGAGACTCTCTGGGATACGAAGGGACGATTGGGGCGACGTTCTCTTTCTTCTTCACCAGAGTAAGCTGAATTCTCTCCTGTTAACCCAAAAAAGTGAAATTTGACAGGGAATAACACTCTCTGAGATATGAAGAGATGTTTGTGTGAGCTAAATTCTTTCTAGTTTACCCTAGGAAGTTGAAGTTCTTAAGGAAGACTAATCTCTTGTATAAGAAGAGAGAATTGAAATGTTCGCTATTTCTTCATTACCTGGGTGAGCTAAATTCTGTCTCCTGCTCACCCTAGGAAGTTAAAATTTGTTAGGAAGACTCTCTGGTATAGGAGAGGACAATTGAAATGTGCGCTATTAGCTCAGTGCGCTGAACTATCTCTACTGTTCTCTACTATCTCTCTGAGATACAACGGGACGATTGGAATGACGTTCTCTTTCTTCTTCACCTGAGTAAGCTGAATTCTCTCCTGTTAACCCAAAAAAGTGAAATTTGACAGGGAGAGACTCTATGGGGTATGATGGGGCAATTGAAATGATTAGCTTTTTCATCATCAGCTGAATGAGCTACAATCTCCCCTGCTCACCCTAGGAAGCAGAAATTTGATATGGGCACTACCTGGGACACTAGAAGGCGATTGAAATTATGGGCTCTATCCTGATTCGCTGTGAGAGCTAAATTCTTCTGTAAGCACTCAGACAGTTGAAATTCGATAGGGAGAGAGCTCTTTGTAAATTATTTTCAAATTTTGTAATTTTTTCGCAACTCCTAACCCCAATAGGCGTGCAGCTCTCATTCCACATGCAAATCACCACTACATCTGGCGGACTCAGCAGTTTGGGCTCGAGTAATGAACAAGAACTCACTTCCCATCAGGTACCAATCTGACCTTCCTTGTCTTTACATACCGATTCAGGGGATTTCAAGATAGAAACTATTTCTGTCCACCTGTGCTCTAAATATCTAAATAAGCCGAGGCGGCAGTTGTTCTTCAGGGCGTCACAAGATTTCAATCCATAAAGGGCTTTTCCAGATGGGGAGGGAGCAATCACCCGCATTACCCTCAAATACAATGTAAAAGACAAAGGCTCAAAATCGGTTTTAGGTAAGTATCCACTCAATTTTTATTCAACACTAGAATGGCACCTGGGGTCCAAAGGACCCCAACGCTCTGTGCTTCCATGCAAGTAGGCTTTTCCAAGAAACCACGTTCCATCTCTTCCCCCTCTAAATACACCCAGTCGTCTTCTTCTCCCAGTAAGTCACCTTGCTCGGTCAGTCAGTGTCCACAGTTCGAACAGTGATACCGTCAAGTCGCTCTGGGGTCTAAAGTACCCCAATGTGCAGTTAAGTGGCAATCTGTTTCCCTCTAGTCACAACTGACCCCGCGTTTTTCTAGTCAAATTCCCCACGTTTCCTATCAAGCATGACGTCCAAAAAAGTATTCACGAGTCCAGAGGAAATTAGGATCCTTTTAGAAGATCTGGAAGAAAAAGATTTTGGAAGCAACAACAGTCCTGAAGGCGAGACCACAGCAGGTAACGATTAGGCAAATTTTAGACGAACCTTCTACTCCAGTATCACCTTCAGGCACTGTTGTCATGCTTGATAAGAAAGTATGATATTTCTTCTGCAAACGGGATGCAGATAGGAAGACCAAAAGGTTGCGCCAAGCCTGCAGACGTGCCATATGTGATGATCATCGCCCCTCGAAATGCCTTGAATACAAAGGCTAGTGCGCGGACAATTTTCATCATTTTTACGTTTTGACTTTATATTTAAATTCACCAAGAACTAATCTTTTAATACAAGTATGTCTTTCTATGTTTGGAGCGAAGTGGCAGTTTTCGTTACCATTCTATTAGATGATGAGAAATGGAGTTTTTACGTTCAATACAGTAATACATTATTATTATTTTTTTTTTTTTTTTACAATAAAAATCGATTCAAAAGCATTTCTTTGTTTATATTTTCTTCTCAGACCCTACAGATTAGGAAAATATAAGTTTTCATTTTTTTGGAATTGGGGAAAAGTGACTGTGGGGTCCTATAGACCCCAGGGTACCAAAATAAGCTGCCGAAAAAAGGATGCCATTGTAGGGTTAAATAAATAGTTCTTGTCACAAGGGAACAAATCCACAGTCTTACCGCCCCCGTAACACCCAAGATCAGCACCTCAAAAAGCGTCGAATCTAATTACAAAGCCGAGGGAACCCATTTCCCGATGATTTGTAAAACTAACAATGTAGCAGAATAAGGTATGTTTGAACTTTATCTTGAACGCTGTCAACATTGTTTCGAATTAGAATTGAAATTATTAAATTGAAGTTTAAAAACATTTAAAGATTTTACAGTGGCAGAAGGTACTTACGGAGGTAGGGTTCCGAGGATCTGGCCTTCATACTTCTTGACCATATCGAGACCGTACATGTCGTACATACGGTAAGGGTTCACAGCCACCAGGATACTTCCTGTGTACGTCTGTACAAAAGAAAATTTGTATAAATGTAGACTTATATTTACTCATATCTAAAATAAAATCGTTAAAAAAAACTTACTTGTTTTTAAGACTTATCGGAATGAAATAGGTCAATGAAATAGGTAACTACCTGGGAACTAGTTAATTTACACAAGCCTAAATCTCGCGACAAGCTTTTATGATTTTATGAATTGTGTATATACGCTATAAGTAGACAGTTAAAATTTGTAAGTAACAATTTATTTCCTTCTTTTTAGGGCATTTAAATAAAAGCTTTCTTAAAAAGTTTTTTTTCTTTTAAATGATAATTTCAGGGACTATGCAGGCTAGCATTTAGTTGCTTCCCTACATAGTGGTGCCTTAGGGAATGAAGGCTTACGGAATGTGGGAAGGATGTGCAGATGCGCAAAAATAAATTTTGCTCATATTTTGCCAATAGGCATGATTACACGTTACTGCTCAATTCTGCATAAAAACATATTAACACTATTTTTGTTTTTAAACTAATTCTATACATCCACGTTACAAACAACATGCAGTTTTAAAAATTTTTATTATACGAAATTGTGAGTAACTAAAGAAAAGAATGAAAAATAAAGTGTACTTACATAGATGAGCTCTTTGTCGTATCTAATTTTAAGGTTCCATAACAGCGAAGATTCGTTCAGGTCACTGGAACAAATAAAAAATAAAATAAATTTAATTATATAAAATAATAAAAAGAAATATTGTAAATTTAAGATCGAAAATCAAGCTAATTGCAGTAGTATCACATAATTAGAATAAAAAGTGCGAACGGACTAAGAAGAACATCTGGAAAAGAGAAGGAGCTTGGGGTTGATGAAGGTTTAGAAACACAGGGTTCATCGAATGGTAGATTGAAACTGTCTTCAGCATTGAATTAGTGCGGGATGATCAAAAATAGGTAATTCTTATTTCGTATTCTCAAAGAATGTTAATCAGATAAGGCAGTTTAAGTACTTATTGATTGCCATCCAAAAAGCATTGGAGTATGTCGGGGAGATAACCCAGCATTGCTCGGAGGCACTGGTTTTGACTGACAGCATGAATGCTCTGAACAAACTATCCCTAATCGATCTCTCTTCCAGCATAAACTCAATCAAAGGCGAAATTCTCGAACGAGCATCGGAATTGCGGCAAAGGGGCACACGAATAATATTCTACTGGGTCAGAGCTCACGACAGTTTGGTAGGTAACGAAAAGGCAGATCGAGCAGCAAAACTTGCTACCACTCTTACAAACACGTCGGAGATGGGAAACATCTACCCAGCCTCTGACCTCCATCGACTTTTCAAAATACAGTGCAGGCTAAGCTACCATCTTGTAATCCCAGATATAACTGGTTCAAACAGCTTGGGGACGCTGTGGGAACTTTTGGAGTGAGCCTACCCGCTGACATCAGTTTGTTGCCTTCTGACCGTTGTGGACTTTTTGGTCTTCTGAACTCCCTGCCTTTCATCTCCAGAAACATCGATCTTCAGATGGCTGTACTTTCACAGGCGTGCCCCGACTATGGATCCTCTGCCTACCAGGAATCTTCCCTTCAACCTCAACACTACCTCACTCAGGACTGGCCAATGTTTATTATACGACCTTTGGCCCAGCTGCGAGTGCTCGGAAAATACAATTCGAGGATTCTGGTTTCTGGCCTTAAGGTGCAATCCTTGTCATCCTCTTGCCCCATCTGCAGCTGGAATGTGGAAGACTCTGCACTTCACTTTGTCCTTCAGTGTCCTATGCTGTCCACCCCCTGGCTGAAATTTCTACTCCCAGTGCTTGCGCTGCCCCTGACATTCAGTGAGCAGTTTAAACGAATATTGACGACAGATGAGCGTAGAGTTGCCAGCAGGCTGTTCCTCTACCTGAGAGAGACGAGTGAACTTCGTTCAATGGTCCTAAGCATTTAACGTGGGAATAAGAAAGAGAAAGAAGAAAGAAAACGAGAAATGAGAAAGGAAAACGAAGGAGAAGAAAAAATTGGGGAATAAAAGAAGAAAGAAATGTGTCAAGGAAAATTTTATTTTACTATTTTTTTCCAAACTTTTATTTTTATTTTATGGCATACTGTGTAAGCCGCTTTATAGATTGCTATAGATGTTAATATCTGTGCAGCAATAAAGAATTATCTATCTATCTATCTAAAATACAGTGCAGGCACCAATGGCAACAATGGCACGACGCGTACCCATCAGGGAGACGTTATAGCTGCATCTTCCCGACAATACCCTGGTACTCTCATCCTGGTTTCAATGGCCTACCCAAGACTTTCTACAGAGCGATAACGCGATTGAGAAGCGGTGTTGCGGTGACTAAGTCATACTTACACCGTATAGGCCAGGAGGACAGCGAACTATCCACGACCTGCCAAGTGGAAGAGACTGCAGAACATCTAATCATGGAATGCTCCAAGTATACCCGTCAACGAGAACAGTTGTTTGACAAATGGAACAAGGAACTCGATCAACCCTACAACTTCAGCCTTGCACTTTTTTCTGGACTTCCCTCGGTCTACCTACCATTATTCACTTTTTTACAGACAAGCGAGCTAAATTTGTGATACTTCGACACCGAATACCCTGTTACTTTATATTATGAAAATCATAATACTGATAATTATGTTGGCTGTATAGTTAAAATTGTAACTGATGCCAAATAAATAAAAAGTACTTATTGCATTAAGTCATTAAACGTTTGAGGTTCCACGATCATTAACGAAACCTTCAGTACGTCGATAGCCGACTTGAATTATACCTAATCGATTCTTCGGGTTATATCAATTTAGGGGTATCCATGGGAACCTTTGGATGATCTTCTAAAATCCGTTGCGCTTGGCATTTCCAAGGTTCAATACCCGTTTGACGCCTTTGAAATGAAAGTCATTCGAGATGAATCGGCGTGACCCGGCCCCGGTAACATCGGTTTCGAAAAGGGCTCGGCCTCCACGCACGACCATTTACAAGTAACAACGCACACGAATACAGAGCACTTCAGTCTTAATTGACGTCTGATTTGAAAATCGGCATTTCAAAGTTCGTTAGCTCTTAAAGTCGCTTCACGGGGTACAGATTTATGGCATAATCTATCGCATATAGATGAGGTCGTTGGCATTTAAAGTTAGTTCCAGTATCAAGTCGTCAACGTACGTTTTCTCTTCTGGTAACTTCATTTCAAGTACCTTAGTTACGTCGAGGTTTTAATTAATAGTCCTCGATACCAGTAACCCCATATTGTTAAGGTACATCAGATTACCAACCTGTGCTAACTGCATGCCCCAGTTCAATGTGACTCCCATCTTTACTCTTGGGAATACGAATGAAAAAAACAGTGAATTTTAACTTTTTAATTACTAATCAATATGAAAATTAGATTTTGATTACCTATCCTAAGCCTTTGTAAAGGTTTAGTGAACGTATTTTCAACCTCCCTTTGCCTCAAAATTTGTCACTTCATGTTTCAAGATGAGTAGATTGAAAATCTACTATGTACCTCCGCCTCTGAAACACATAGGGCCTTGGAATTGATGTTAATAAATCCGTTCTTTCGCACATGGACTCCACTTGGGGGCTAGTTGGACAGTTGCTGTTGGCTTGGTTAGTACTTCTAGCCAACTCGATCGCATTCCCAGCACATAGAGCCAAATAAACTTTTATTACTTTATTTGATAATAATGTCGCTGGAAGGAGGACTTGACGGTTGGGACAGAGCTGATGTGAGCTTGTGGGCCAAAATTCTTCATTTCTATGAAGGCATCAGGGACCCGTCCTCCAGGCCAAGGCACCTCACTTTCCGTCGGCAGCCGCATGGATACCGCCCTCACTAAGGCTATCTGGGTTTTCACCACGGACCCAGCAGGTCACTTGGGACAAAGGCTTCAACCACTTTTCAGCCAACGGAATACTTGTCAGCCAACTTGTCAGGAAACGGGAATATTCCTTGTGCAAGGACCCATCACACCCCACCACTAGAGGTGCGAAAGAACCTCGCAAGTCTTCTGCCGCAGCGTCATATTTCCGATGCTTTTCATTGGCTGCATTTTGTGAGATCGTTGGCCAATCATGTGCACCATTACAGGAGGCGCCTGGGTTTATGACCCTGGTATCAAAGTACGCCGTTCTCTCATGGTCCCATACTCCATGTATCTTAATATCCCCAACCAGCCGAGGATTGCCGTCTTCTCCTTCTACCAGCACTGGCTCAAGACCTACTGAGTTCCACGCGAGACTCGCCATCTTTGCGCACTGATCCCGAATTTGATCATGACCTCGTTTGACCAGACCACCCAAAAAAAAAAAAAAAAAATCAATCCGAGCGCCACAACCATATTTTTTTCTACTAACACAAGCAAGTAAGGTGTCATTCTCCAGTAATATATAGAAGCTGCAACACGCAAACTACAGACGGCTACTACTGAGGTTTGTAAATGGACCAAGATGTGGAGAATGAAGCTGAACGAATCAAAATCAGCCCACATCAACTTCACTAACCGAAAAGTCCCAATCTTGGATGTTGAGATCAATTCGAATAAAATACCGCATACTGAAGCAGTTAAATACTTGGGTTTGACACTTGACTCCAAATTAAACTGGAATAAACACATAGAAAAGAAGAAAGAAGAACTTAAAATCAAGTACAGAAGGATGTATTGGCTAATGGGAAGGAATTCCCATCTCTCTCTTCACAACAAACTGCTTATATATAAGCAGATCCTTCGCCCTATTTGGACCTATGGGATACAGATCTGGGGCTGTGCCAAGAAATCAAATATTAAGAAAATCCAAACCTTTCAGAATAAAATACTGAGAAGTATAGTTGGAGCCCCTTGGTACATGCGAAACGATGATATTCATCGAGATTTGAGGATGGAGACAGTCTATGAAATTATTGCAAAATACGCAAGGAAGCATGAACATCGCCTCCACAAACATGAGAACCCGGAGATGCTCTACGTTCCGGACAACGGTGAAATCCGACGTCTCAAGCGAAACAAACCACTGGATTTAGTTGTTCTGCGTGAATAGAATGCAATCGAACTCAGTGCTATTTAATTGAGCTACATAATAAAGGGCTAGGTTTTGCTGTAAACCCACCCTCTTGGAGTGTACCTATATTGATATGTAAAATTGCTAGATGAAATGTATTTGATTTTTCAGTTGCAATTAATAAATCACGGAAAAAAAAATTCTCCAGTAATGCTGGACGGAAAATTGACTGGGATAGGCTTTCGATCCACAGAAATTTATCCGTAGCAGATAACCGCAATTCCTGAATCTATAAAAGTGACCCCTACAAACATCATAAAGAAACGAACAATAATAATGGCATCGTTTTTACTTTACCATTCGCTACCTTTCTATCCCTTGGACCAATCAGAGGACCCCTTTCACTTCTTTTACTCTGTGCATAAGTTAGAATGCTAAAGGTGGTGTTGTCATCTTTATTGTGGAAATGGACTACTTCTTCAATCTTGTATTGTCCCTAAATAGTATTCCTCAACCTAAAAGTCACAATGACACGAAAAATCAAACATTATTAAAAAATGACAAGTTCGTGTGTTGGAATTGGTAGCGTTTATAATAAAAACCCGCATGTTTCATTGTAGTTCGGAATCTAAGTGATATCTCACGAACAGATTGACGTATCACTTGAATTTTTTAACGGGCGAATCACTGGAATTTTTGAATTACCTAAATGTGGAAAATGTGAAATACATGTACAGTTTTCAACGATAACCAATTACCATATGTGATGAAGTTTTTTTTTCCAAATCAACCACATAATGATATTTACCATAACAAAAACGGTCAGAATCACACTTCCTCACAGAAAAAAGTGAATTGAAATTTGGTGGGACACCCTAGAACAAAGCAAAAGTAGTGAACTTTTTGTCTTAATTTCGTAGGTTCATTAACTTAATTTACAATTATCATATCTTAACGGCAAAAGGAATCATACAATTTCCTAATAACGTTGATTGAGTCATTTCTATGGAAATAACACGTTAATGAAACACGAGAACATTTAGATCTCAAGGAAGCTAATTAGTGACCCCGAATCAGAATCGAGTTCTTATTTTAAAATGATAAACTCTTCCCAGAAATCATATTAATCGGACGCAATTTGTGGGAATTATAATTGAATTTAAGATAACACTTCATGTGTCATTAGCTGCTATTAAAATAATTGGTTGGCTGATATACAACTTAGCCGTTGAACCCACTTAAAACTGAAGTTTTATACAAATTGGGGGGAAAATGAAGAAATTATGGAATTGAAGGTTCTGCGGACATAAACGCATATAAGGGGCCAAAATTGGGCAGATATGCCACACAAATATAACAAGGAGGTGATGGAATGGACTAGCTGCCCCTTCTAAGGGCTGAGGGGATAAGCCTGCAACACCCTCAAGGTACAAAGCTTTGGGTTCATGTTCAAGGTTAGTAGTTTCTAGAAACGGGAAGGGGGGATTAACCAAATCCATCAGACTCCTGGAGTTTTCAAGTGCAGGGGACTAAATGGAAGAAAAGGCTTGCATTACACAGGGCAGGGGTTCATACGTAATTTTCAAGAGAGCTCCGCTAACATATAACCAGGAGGTGATAGAATGAACTAGCTGCCCCTTCCAAAGGCAGAGGCGATAAGCCTACAACATCCAGAGGATACCCTGAAGCTAAGAACCAGGGACCATATCCATCACGATTCCAAAGATTCTACTGAAAGGAAGGAAAAGCTAGCATTAGGCAGGGCAGTAATTTATAAGGGGTAATATTTGCCTGTTTTACTTATGGGGCAGAGCGAGGGAAAGATGCGCCAGGACAGTCAATATTAAAAGGTTTGTAATCAGGCTCTGCTAACACACGAATGGACTAGCTGCCCCTTCCAAGGGTTCAGGCGATTATCCCCGCAATGCACAGCGGATATCCCTGAAGGTAAAAATCTTCAGGTTCATGCTCAAGTTTGGTAGTTTCAAGAAACTGTTATCCGGTAAATGGATATCCATGACACCAGTGAACAGTGTAACGTTGGTGATGGTAGGAGCTGAGAGAACAGATCGATTACCATGGAGTGTTTGTTAGAAAGTGAGTTTTAAATCAGTGACCCTACTAGCGTCAGCATTTGTCTCTACTGTTCATGAGCTAAGTATGAAGATAGTAGTGATAGGCTTATAGGAATTTTCTATACTTTACGCTCTACATGTATGTAGTGTTATTCTTTCTGTGCAGTTCAGTTCATAGTGTCGTTGTGCTTTCAAAGTGAGTCTTCTCCTTGTGACCAATATTCTAATAACCACAGATGCATGATATGAGCTTAGTTTTAAACTGTGGTTAGAGTTCATCTACGCCCTATATCCCACCAGTATTGTAAGAAATATGTATATACCTATGTATGTTCTATACAGAATTCGCAAATAGATTAGACATTTACGAGACAAAACAATAAATTAGTACCAACGTTTCATAGAGAAAATTAAGAAAGGTGTTGGAGGGAAGCGGGTTTGAAAACTGCAGGGAGTAACGCGAGTCGTGTCTGACAGCTCTAACTCGTGTTTTGCAACTCATTTCCGACCAAAAGTGCCTCTTAGCCTCAATTGCTCCCGAGAAAAAATTTGGGTGCTCTTAGTGGACACTTAGTGAAGCCAGTGATGCCAAAAACAGTGAACAGCCAAGAACAATAAACACTTATTGAAATCTATGTGAAGTTGGGTGCGGTACCTGTGTGAACCTCGTCCAAGTTCAGATGCCTAGGGTCTTTCGAAATGTTTTAGGCTATCCCAAGGATGTGGAGTACAAGCATCTTACAACGGGGTAGGAAAGCGGTGGGACAGGTTCCGGCATAAATCAACACCTAAAAGCTTAGCTGACGTACATTGGGGATCTATCGCGCTAATTCTAGCGGATCGTTTTGAAATCGATGTGAGATAATTGTACCGTTCCTCCCAGACTACCTTGACCGCGATCGAACCACTTGAACCAAAGAAATGGCGTTTGGTGGATTTCACGTTTGAGCAAGCGCGGACGGATTCAATTCTGAGCAATTTCTGCGACAATAATGGGGAACCATATACAGCTTAATCCGACTTTTGGAGTTGTAGCTCTTTGTGGAGAAGGAACATTATCTTGGATTAGCAAAGACAAGCTTCCACTTCGATCTCGACGACGGAAGACATTGTCGCTGCAAGTGAAGCAGGGAAGGAAGTCGTATGGCTTAACCGATCACTTCGAGAAATAAATAGCATAACAGAGATTCCAACACTGTTTATGGACAATGAGGTATCTATTAAACTTGAGGAAAATTGGAGTTCCACAGACGAACAAAACACATAAGAACCAGCCATTTTTTCGTCAGGGAATTGGTTACCAGTGGGGAACTGAATACTGAAGACGCGGACACCAAAAATCAAATTGCAGACATATTTGAAAAACCTTTGTCCAGGAATAAATTTTAGTTGTTGAGGTCGAAGCTTGGTTTGTCAACAGTAACACAGCTAACAATGAGGGAAGGTATTGATTGGTTATTGGGAAGGTATTTGGTCATTAATTGTTAGCAATCAATCAATTTGCTGCATACTGTGGTAAATTACCCAAGTTTACCTATTGTTCTATTTATTTTTCACATATGATTATTTTCTTGAAACTTATTAAATGTTCTGAATTCACCGAAGAAAGTTATCACTGCTTTATTTTTAATTACTTTAACAGACCTGAAAGCTCCATCAGTCAAATAAATCTTCCGCTACCTAGGTGTATACTCAGAAGGGCAATTGATTAAGCTGATTAAAGAGTGGAGTTTTTAAGAGACCTGCACAATACTGCTGCAAGAACTAATAGCATTACAAAGCGTTTAAAAAATGACTATACTATTGCCCATATAGGAGCGACCCCGGACCACAGGGACAAAAACCCCTTCCCCGCCATTAGGTGGCGACACTGCAGAGGACCCTTTAACTCAGCCGACTATCCCTCATTAGCAGCCCCTTCCAATACCCCCCTCTTAACGCAGGACGTTTTAGTTGTTTTTGTTGAAAAATGTAATTTTTTGTGAGATTCAAATTGTTCTCGTCGTTTTGAGGAAAACAAGTCTAAATTTCATATCAATCGGTTCAGGAACACCTTATCAAACAAGTGTGTGGGCGTATTGCAAAAGTGTAATAAATTGCAAAAAAACGCTGCAAATTTGATTACACATGGGTTTATTATTCTTGTGCCGAACTTTATTACACTTAAACTCATGTTTCTGTTCGGAAATTACGGTTGTTTGCCCCATGAAAACGGATTTCCTTGCTTTGGGTCAATCGCACAGGTTTGGGACCCACTCCAATCGCTTCAGCGTCCAAAATTACAAGGAACACGATACCCCACATGCCCACATGGGAAAAAACCCATTTTTGTTTTGTTAGGCATTAAAGATAAAGGAAATATAAAGCTGTATTCACCAATGCCATAAAATTTGACTTTTTAGAACATATTGAAAGTTGGGCACGGCACATAGCTTCCTCGACTAGGAAATACGGACTTTTAGATCTTTTAAAAGGTTTTAGATGATATCGAAAGATATTGAATATTTCCTGAAAATTTTATGAAAACTGTGGTTTTGTTACGGGAATAATAATTTCGCACATGCGCAGAGCTAATCATGAAACTATTGCTATACCCTTTTCGCCTCACTAACCTGAAAATATAAGGGCAATCGGACGGCTTAAACCTGAGAAAATTTTGCGTGAATGATTTTATGTTTGACAGAAGCAGAGTGCATTTCTGAGCAACGTAACACATAGGGACCCATCAACAGCCTAACCAGCATATCCCCTGAAAGTTTTATCAAAATTGGATGATACCTGTGAAAAAAAGGAACCTAGGTTCCTTACAAGGGTTTGAGGTTTGAGCACACGAAACTGATATGAGATGACATGATGAGTCCGCTTTTCTGTGACACACCCTGAAATGTTGAGTGTAATCGGGGCACTAAGACCTGAGAAATGATGCCTGGTGTATTTCACATTTGCGCCTGCGCAGACTGACGTATTGATTTTTGAATAATTAAACTTTTAGGGAAGCACCTACAGAATAACCCGCATATTCCTGCGAATTTTCATCAAAATACAATAGGATGAAAACTGTTGGCATTAGGCTCGTTGCAAGGCTTTGCGGTCAAACAGACAGACAGACACGAAACAAAAATTGTTCAGAATGGTCTAAAACGCAAAATGGGAAAGGAAATCGTGGTTTTGGAGAAGAAATAATTTCTGAACTCCCGAAAGTCGAAACAAAGCTTCCGTTACCAATAGGTGTAAACTCGGAAGTAAAACTTTATAAGTGCAAAAAGTGGATCGTTTGGTCGGAAATGAGTTGTAAAACACCCGGGAGATCGGCCCCTGTTATACCCTGTATAAGTGAAATGAGAAAAAGGAAAGCTTCATAAATAATGAAACTCATATAAGAAAAATTAACTAGGATGCTAGACAAGCGTGAATCATGAGGCAATTGAGTGGAGTTAATGGACTAGAATCTTTTCAAGGTGGATTGGCAGGACGGCAAAAACTTCTAATCACTTTTACTTGAACGCTTTGTTTGAAATTTGATTGTGAAGCCGTTGGAAGGATGAATTACCTGGTGTGTTCACCCTTCGTAATAGCTTTGTTTATCATTTCATATTTGAATATTTTGAACTGTTTTCTACAATAATGTTGATATAGATGCTTTGAGATTCATGTGAAATTAAAATCAAAATTGTAGTTTTGCGTGAGTGTTGAACAATAGAAGGGTTTCCCATTATGCCACATCCAATCATTACTGAAGGATCCTTAACTACTACCAAATTGTTCATATAGAAATAATTAAATCGATAGTTATTGACCTTTTATTGAGAGTTTTTGTTCATTAAATGTAACTTAAAACGGTTGATATGTCAATTTTTGTCCCTCCTTACCTTTCAAGAGTAGGTTTGACACATAAGCTTTTCACAAACATCATAATTCTTAAAGTTTTTTAAATCCCTCCCTATTTCTAAATATGTAGGAAATTCTGTTGTCAATTAAAGCCCGTAACTTTATCACCAATAGGTTATGAAATTTTTTCGTTTTGTAGTGTAATGTTTGTAGATTCCCCTTAAAAATGAAAAAATAAAACTCCGAAACGTTGGGAACAAGTTTTTTATTCACGACCTAACCTCAATAAACCCTCAGAGCCCCCCCCCCCCTTTTTTTTTTTTTATAGGTTTTTTTTTTTTTTTCAAACACTCATAATAAGCGAAATTTTCTAAAATTTGGTTTTTCGTAGGAATATATTACATTTTATGGAAAAATGACCCATCGATCGAACGTTTGAGTACTCCACATGTAGTGAAAATGCAAAAAAATTTTAGATTTTGAGATAATTAACCAATTGCTACAAGAAAAACATGATTTGGGGGCGATTTTCAAGGCTAATAACTTAGTAACTTTTACTGTTATTAGAAACACCATCTTTGGGGTAGGGGGGCGAATAGTTGAGATGTGCAGTGTAGAAAATTCCAATAACAAAAGGTTGCGGCTAGGACTTTTAAAAAAGGGGCAATATGAAGGGTATTTGACACAAGTTAAATGAAGTTAAATAGGACAAACAAGTCAAAAGAAATTATGACGAGGTTGTATGGGGACAATTCCACCCACGCGATCACCGAAGGAATCGATTACGTGAATCTATTTCATTTCCATTATTATTTGTATCGAATCAAAATCGTTCACTAGTACAACCTAATACAGCATTATAATGTAGAAGAAATTCGAAATATCCCATTTTATCAGACAAACGTAAAATACTGAAGGCGTAACTTAGCTTTATAATAGACATTTATAATTTTTCATTTATATCAGCCACTATCAATGGAACTTCAGATAAAAGTCGATGTACAATGGAACAGATGAAGCAACTGAGTTTAATCATTATTGGTACAAATCATTTGATCTGTTATTTTTACCAGAAAATTTGTTATAGGATTTTATAGGCTAAGAATCCGCGTCTTTCATCAATAATTTGAAATTCTGACACCTTACATTTGGCCATCTTTTCAATGACACACATAGGTTCAATGTTTTTGAGACGTTTTATGGGTATCACATGTTCCGGGATATGTATGTATAAAATTTATTCTGGAATGAAGAAATTGAAAAAAATGTTATTTTGCCTAGTCAGGAGCAAGATGTAAATTTCATCCCGCGCTTCTAGTCTACGGGTTTTCTCGACCTCAAGGTGATCTCGTAATTATTCCGCTTTCTAAGCCGTAATCGCATTCCAGAGGCCGGAGGGCTTGAAATACTAATGCAACAAGGGTCTTAGCTGGGCGTTTTACAACAGAATTTCGATCGGCTCGTCAAAAGTAATGAATACCTTCATTTGCCGTCGGAAATCACCGTTAAGTGGTAGGTGGTCACTTTCTCCGAATTAACATTTGGATAAAAAGATGCAGGCGTCCCTAAAGCGTTCTAACATTCAGGCGGAATCGGGGATAATTTCGAAACCAACGATTTCACAAATCGAGAACGTTTGCCGATTTGGGTGAGGTTACGCGGTCGCTCTGGAATGCATTTCGGTTTATTATGCTCAACAACAAGCCGTCGTATAGCAACAATTTTTCACAAATCCCCGCAAACTATCTTATTCTACGTTTCAAGGTGATAAGATTCAAAATTTGTAACATTCGTCCTTCTTAGGGGCCTCAAATGACCTTACAATTGATGTAAAAATCCAATCTTTCGCTCTAGGACTCGATTTGGGGTCTAGTAGACTTCAACTTGTAGCCAGCCCGATCGCCTCACACGTTGTGATGCTATGGGCCAAAAAACCGGTCCCTCCAATTTCTCGTCAGTTTTTAAGGTACGAAAGCGCCACCGATAACGGAATTTCTCGTTTTTCAAGACTTACGAGATGTGTGTGAATTCACAATTAGTTCCGACAATAATGAGATGTAACATATGAAACAATAATAATACAATAAACTGTGCAGCTGGTTAGTTATTTCTTTCTACAAAGTATTGAACCACGAATATTTAGGTACTAAAACACAATTAACAGAAGATAGAAACATATCAACAATCGGGAACAAAGTTGCATTGCAATAGTAACAGCTGATTTGAGAAAAGAAGAGTGCCAGCACGAATGTGAAAGTGCTTGGGCGTAGTACCAATTGCCTACCAGTGTGTGAGGATCGCACCATCTGATATAATGGCAGTGGAATTTCGTTTTCATGAGTTCCCTATGAAATCGAGTTTTGGTTTATTATTCAATAATAAACCATAGTAATCGCTCTGAAAAAAAATTCTAACCCCCCTGAAATTTTCATGGTTTACGTTTCAAAGGGTGTAGAATCCGAATCTGCAATAAAAATCTTTCCGTCCGTCCGCCGAACGCACGATTTCTCCCAAACGGCTGAAGCAAAAAAGTTGAAATTTTCAGGAAAAATCCATCTTGGTCCGGCGACGCCCCAATTCGTGAGCCAGCTCTCTCACTCAATTTTAAGTGCCCTTTAAGGGCTGTCAAAGTTTTGTAAAAACCTCAAAAAAAAACAAGGCCTAAATTTGTACTCGTTTTTTTCCACGAGGAATCGAATGAGCCCCTCCCCAGTTCCGTAGGTCAAACCATTCCCGATCTACGGCCCGATTTATGGTGCCAACATTCGCGTTATTTTGGTTTATTATTGTTTTTTGTGTTGATATCATAACCTAGTGACGTAGTGATGATAGTAAAAATGTATTAAGTATGGATACACCAGTGAACTCCTAAAATAAACGCTTTGTAGCCGATACACGGGTTGAGGTATTCTGATAACTTATTTCTACTCACAAATTCTTTCACTGGGGTTTATTATTCAATTGGCTTGCGTTCATGATTTGAATTTATACTAAGCTTAGTGTTCATGTTTCACAGGTGATAGAGCGATTATTGAATTTCAGGAGATATGCATAGAGCACGTAAATCGGTTCTCAACCGAAATACCTATTTGATTGATCAGTTGATCATATTTGTGTGCCTCCTGAAATTCAATAATCGCTCTACAAAATTATACTGTGAAACATGCACACATCCATTCAATTGGCTTTTTTGACTACAGGATAAATTCAAATCATGAACGCCGTAAGTCCAATTGAAAATAAACCCCAGTAGAAAGAATTTGCAGCGTTTTCAAACTTTTATTTCATTTCGTATAAATTTCGTTTGTTCTTTTTGTGGATTTCTACACACAGTATATTGGACCACAGTAAGATCTTCGATATCAGCTTTTGATTGACAAAGTGACGAGAAAAGGTTGGCGTTCATGGAATTAGTCTTTGGAATCTAGAAGTATGAAGGCACAGCGAACAGCTGAAGGACCCTTGGGGATAATTTCGTTTCTAATCGATCTACCCTGCTGAAATATAAATAGGGGCTCTTTTTATATCACAAGATATGGATCCTCTGGGTGGCAACGACTACGTCTAATTTACAAAAACCAGTCATTTGCGTAAACGGGTTATTCTAACGTAGAATTCATCATTTTAAAAATGTGAATAAATTTTCTTAGAAGGTACTCAACGAAGTTGTTTTGGTCAATATTCAGGAAAACAGATCCTTCACTTTCATTTTAACGAAAAATACATTCTATAAAAACTAATAATTGAGAAATCATGTTTGTTGTACTGTTACTTCATCCATTTAGACAGAGATTTGAATGATGAAGGTGCAAATAGTTTAATAGGAAAATCGTCGTGCTCGAGGGAGACCGAAATTTTGATTCGACACAGAAAAAAGTTGTCAAATTGATCCATTGTTTTGCCAATATCCTGTAAATTTGAATTTTCGACTGAGATTTGATAGTGATTTTTCTTAAAGCATCTTTACCGGTTATCGGATTGTACATTTGATTATAAAAAAAAAGTAAAATAATTCATTTTGTACTGAGATGCATGCTACATTCCGTTCATGATCATTCGTAATTCAACTCATTCGCGAGATGTTAATTTTGGTTTATTATTTTCTATATTATACCTCTGTGATCGACCACGATACCCTCCCCCTCAAAAAATTGTTGATCAACGTTTCAAGTTATGGAGATTTCAAACACGAATAATAATTTTAAAATCTGGAAAAATTTTAAGCTCACGAAATTCCAAATCCAACAGATCAAAAATCCAACATTGATCCGGCACGTGCCCATTAATTTTGACATGTTGATCAATCCACCCTGAGGGATTATAATTAAGGATTGATAAACTTGTAAAAATTAAAATTTCATGAGGTTTCGATGTAAGAGGGTAGTTTTTTGTTGGATTAAGATAGAAATTAGTTCTTTGAACCAAATGATATAACTAGGGCTGCCGTCCGATCATCCATTCGCTCACCATTTGAAAATCCTCATCTTCGGGTAATGAAAATCGGTCGCCTACGATCAGTTACGCGGTCGTAACGGAAAGCCAGGCTGCAGTGCCCGTTCAATGGGAGGTCAGAGGTAAACCGCGGGGCTTTCGGGCGATCAAGTATTATCGTCTTGAGTGCATTTAGGTACGGAGGTGTTGCGTTTAGTTAATGAATCACCTTCGTCCAATATACGGAGATAAGCGATTTACTTAGAAGAGACAGAACTACTAATCCTCCGTGTAATGATTCGCTGAGTTTTATGAATCAAAAGAACCTTTGGAGTCGATGTCAATGAATGTTCGCGGGGTTCAGAAAACTTGAAAGGGCCCACGGTAGAGATTTGAGAACCGACCAGGCCAACCGGTTCCCTGATGGGGCAGGTCCCAACAGCTTCTGAGGTAATCTCCGGATTTGTGTACTTAACTAGGGAAAATATCCGGTTTTTCAAATGTGGGACATTCCATAGGTGCTTTGTGAATCTTAGTCTTCGACCTTCTGTTCTTAGATAAATCCCAAATATACAAAAGTTAACTTATGAGCGAATTTCTTTGACGAGAAAGACAATTGTGGTGGAGAATTCCTCGGTTCATTCTTTTCAAACAGCGACCGGGCTGGATAGAAGTTTGTACCAGCTAGATCCCACCTTTCTTTTGGTTTATTATTCAATAATAAACCATTGTAATCGCTCTGTCAAATGTTAAATGTTACATCTTATTATGTCAAAAGTCAAATCTTATTATTGTATGAACTAATCATGAATTCACACACTTATTTTCACTTACTTTAGTGTTTATGACTGACTTCTGTTATGTATTCTTGTAACTGGGGTTTCCCGTGTCATTAATAAATAAATGAATGAAAACCCGACTGAATCACAGAATAGGTAACGCACACCTCTTATAAGGATGTACCGATGTGTACTTTCATCGATATATATGATATCAATCATCGGGTGTCTACCTTTCAGGTAGACCAAACTTTAAGGATCGATTCTACAACTAATTTGCGACAAAAAGTGCCCCTTAGACTTTTTTTTTAGAGGCTTCGTTTCCGAGTTATTAACGATTTAAGTTTTTTTCGTGTTATCGACTTTACTTTGCTAAAACAGCCATAACCCCTTGTTTTTGGAGTAATCTCAAATTTGAGGAAACCGTTGGAAAGAGCGTTAAATTTCCTATCCGTTTAGTGTGAAACACTATTTTTAAAGCCATTTTCTGAAGTAAAAAAATAAGCCAAAGTCAAAGTTTTAATTTTTTTTTTTCGAAAATTAACATTTTTCAGGCTAATTTACAGCCTGTAATAAATTGGAATATTGGTGTGCACTCAACGGAAAAAACTAGCCCAAGACCTCAGCTTTCCAACGGTATCATCATTTTTCTCTTTACATTTGAATAAACCTCGTAAAATGACGTTTTGATGCGAAAAAAGAAGGATTTTTCGTTAAAAATCGCAATTTTTCACAAACATTGACTTTTATCCGATATGAGTGTTCTTCATTGTACCTATTAATTTTTCCGTTGTGATTCTTAATTTTTTTAAATCCTGAACCCCAAATGGTGACACTTTTGAACCATCGCGGCCGCCTCAAAACGGACTAATGCGACACCTGTCTACCAAATGAAAAAAACGGTTGATCGAATGAAATACGCGTACATCTTCTCGGAAAAATACGAGTTTCATTTTTTTTCATTTCATATCACAAAATGAAACTAAAATAAAATAAAAATGAGCCACTAGGAACAAAAATCACGGCAGCCTGTTCTCGAAATGGCCGCCTATTTGCAATATGCATAGGCGGCATCTTCGCGAAACTGATCGCGTGACGTTTCGTAGAGCCCGTGCATGATTCATTCTCATCCCACATTCAAGGATTCTGGAACAGTAATGTCACCTTACTCTTAGTTTCGCTGTTGGTTTCCATATTTGCAGTACTTATCTCGGTTAATGTATCCACAAAACGTTTCCTACCTCTCTATGAGGATTTCACGCCTATGCATATTGCAAATAGGCGGCCATTTCGAGAACAGGCTTTTAAGAAATTTAATCTCTTTCCAAACGGTTTCCTCAAATTTGAGATTTCCAAAAACAAAAGGTTATGGCTGTTTTTGTGATAGTAAAGTCGATAACACGAAAAAAAACTTTAATCGTTAATAACTCGGAAATTCGAATAGGGGGCCCCTCTAAAAAAAAAATCGATGTCTAGGGATCACGATTTTTTCGCAAATTAGTTGTAGAATCGATCCTTCGAGCAAAGGCCCGACATCTTTCCTGGTCCACCTGAAAGGAACCAGCACAACTGTCAACCTTCTATTTGTCTAACCGATCTATACTTTAATAGAAGGATTGATGTAGGATATTTTTTTGTTTTTGAGGTGCGAGCGTAGCGAGCATCCAGACCAGCAAACCAAACAGAACACATTCGAACACACATCGAAAGCGTAGACCTATATCGATAGGAGACATCTGGTTTTTCAATATGGCGACGGTGTGATTTAGAGGTGCGTTACCTATTCTGTGATTCTACCGAAAACCCTGCTACGTTTTTTGTTTTCTCAATGTAAAAAAAAGTTTCTCACTTCAACAAAAAGAACACAAGTTTTGGTGGTGGTCTTTGTTTCAACGCCTCTCATCCTTCTGATTGAAAAATCCCGAGATGGCAGAAGGTGAGGGACCCACCGCCTCCATTGTCCATTGTAATCAAACGCTCCTCAGATGGTTTCTTAATGAACCTACGGCGATTGCTCCATCGAATCACTCACACCACAGACCAAATGTGCACTTCTTTTTCGTTTTGCTTAGAGCGTGATGGTTGGATTGAAAGGGATAAACTTGAAAACAGTTTCAACTACGGATGGGACATCGATATTACGATGTTTTGCCTTCGATGCCACACGTTCGATCGCAATATCGACAATATGTTTTGGCTCCGATAACATCGGTTTGGTTTACCTTTCACTCACTGAGAAAATTCCATCTGGTGTGCTTGCTAACTAACGTGAAAAAAAGGAAATATCAAATTCTTTAAAATCTGTAGTATTAGCGAATTTTCGAAGAAAAAAAAACCATTGTTCTCGGTCAAAAATATTTTCAAAAAATGTTTGCACCAAAATCCGTCTCAAAGCATTCTAAATCCACTGTCAAAAGGCACCAAAACTCATTCCAGACAATAAATCTCGATAGAATTGAAAGAGAAAGCTCAAATTTGCACAAAAAATCGATCGAAGCTTTCAAAAGGCTAAGTTTGAAGATGGGCACAATCGCCTCACTCGAAGGGGAGATTTGGTGCATTTCAAAAGGGGGAAAATTACCCCGAAAACCACCAAGTAGGTGACTCTGGTTTATATAGGTTTTGTGAACTATCACACGATGGTGAAATCGGATTGGAGATATCTCAATCCGTTCTAACTACAGACAGTTTGAAGATGATAAAACAAGGTAGACGGGTAAAATTGAAAGAAAAATTATGAGACTCTTCAGCTTTCAAAAATTTCCAAATATCTTCCAAAAATCTCAATTCGGAAAATAAAACTGTTTTTATGCATAACTTTTTCCTCATGCAAAACTAGTTTGAAAATTTGCTGATTTCGTCATGCTACATGACTGGAACTTTCTACCATCTTCTTCAGCGTTTAAATACCTTTAAAATGAGATATCATTTGTCACAAAATAAAACTGTTGATTTTGCATCAATATTCCTCATATTATAGTGATAAGGATGCTTTTGACTGATAACGGACACCAATATTGAAAATATCGATTGCAATATCGACACTCAAACAGTTTCAACGGATAGCATATATTGTTATTTTTAAAGATGCTGTAGATATTTGAACTATCTAGGGACACCATGAAAACTAAGTATGTTATGTGTTAGCGAACGGATAAAGAAAAAAATAATGCATTCTCATAAAAAAGTTGCGCCTATTTAGAAGATGATGTTGTTTAATTGTTGGATATTCAAATAATTACAGTCATACCGAAAGAGTCAGAAATAACCCTCCGTTATGACGCAGTTTTGATCAGAAATGGGCACTAGAATCCTGGCCAATGCCACCTACACCGTATATATGAGAGGTATTGTGACAATGGATGACCAATTGTCAAATGAATTCGTAGTTTAGCGAGATAAATAAGAGAAAATGAAACTGTACTAGTGAAACAAGGAAAATGCAGTGGAAATTTTAAAAGGAACAATCAGAACTTCTGAGAAAATAGGAAATTGGAAAAAAGGTTATGACCAAATGAACAAAAGCTAAAAGGCTGAAAAAGAAATTGAGTTCAAATCTGGTGGATGACAACTGCGAAGACTCAGGGGGCAAATTATGCATCTATAGTACTTATCTCATAGTCATTCAACTAAGATCTAGCAGTATAAATCTACTTACTCTAGTTTTATCATATCCTCCACGCCAAGCTGCCCCAGGTCTTGCCGCCGCTTGACTCCATTTGGTGACGTCACTGAGAAAACCTGGGGCTGAAACAAAAATAAAAAAGGTTAGAACTCTGAAAAAAATATGAAACATTTTGTTCTTAACTGAAGAGTTAACTTTCGAAGCGGAACACGTCAAAGATCATTTTCAAAGATTTGTCAGGAAATGTGAAGCCAAGTTGCTTTCTTTTAATTCTTTGATAGGCATGCAAATTTTTTGGGTGTCTAATCTCATGTTTACTGTGGTACATTGACATTTTCATAATGAACACGTTCCGTTTTAGTGCAAAATTGTGGATGTTCCCTTTCGGAGATGACAAATATATCACGTCAACGAAGAAGGTGTCCATATGGACTAAGTCATTCGCGACGAAGTTGTGGAAACCCATTTCAAATAAAAACGGAGTAAGATAGAACGTTGTCTATATTTTCACGAAAGTAGAGAGTTACACTGTTGAATCGATTCCGACGGTTAGGCCATCATCAGTAACAGAAAGCACATGTTATACAGGATCGAGTGAGAGGAGATTGAATCCTATTGGCTCAAGGAAGTGAAAGGGGCGGGGAGGACCAACCAATGCCACTCAAGGCTTACAAAGTGAAAGGGGAACAAACAGTCATTATGGAGAAGCGGAGCCAAACTTATTGCAAGAAAGAACCCAATAATGGTGAAATATTTTGAGGAATGACATCATTTAAACATTTCAATTTCCCCTCACTTGATCCTATATAAGATATGCTTCCTGTGATGTACTTTCAGTTCATGTTTGTTACTGATGATGACCTAACCGTCGAAATCGATTCAACAGTGTAACTCTTTACTTTCGTGGAAATAAAGACAATGTTCTATCTTACTCCGTTTTTATTTGAAGCTGTCCGTCTCCTTGACGCAAGTAACATCACCAGCATCACTAAAGCGTACCAAACCACTTGATCTTGTCTATTTGTGAAGCAGTCGAGCGAAATCATCAGTCGGAAAGGACAAAACCCAGTGAAGTATCTTAGTTTTGAATATTTATCCCTATTTTCAATATAATATTGTTAATAAGTTATTACTTGGTATAATACAATTTCAAAAAAAAAATTTCCTTTTGAGGTAATTTTCAAGTTCGGAGCTGCAATTATTCATTTTTGGATGAAATACCATTTTTACTAAGGTGTTGAGACACAATTTTTGTTTTCAAATGCCACCCGACCTTGCATACAACTTAAAACCTAAAATACATTCATTTAAAAATTGACTAAAGAATGATGCAAGACTTCCAACAAGTCATAACATCACACAGAAACTTAACTCCGACGCTAAGGATTTAGTTATACTTGGAGGGTGGATGGAAATTCAATTGACCACAATGCTGGCATTGAATTATTCACAAAAAATACATTGCTGGAACGTTAAGTAGTTATTGCTCGATGGAAGATGGCTATTTTGGTCTTTTATGGTGAAAACAGAGCACTGTAGTCGAGAAACTCCCAACTGTATGCAGCGTTGGCTTGCAGCCCCAACTACTTGAATATTAAGGCTCCCAAGGTGGTCCGGCTGAAAGCAAGAGCAAGCTGCAAACAGCTCGGACTTGAAAGCAAGAAACTGAGAAACGGAGGGAGCTCGCTGTGCAACGTGCAAACTATTCGAGGAAGAGACGAACCATAATTTCTTCTGTACATGCCCCATAATTGCAAAATTCAGGCAGCGGTACTTTGGAAAACCCCACCTTGAATCGTGGGAGGCCAGACAAATACTGAACGGCGATAACTGTACGGGTTTCTTAAGGACGCACTGAATTACTTCTTGTAACACATTGAACTCTAATTGTATTAGCTAGCTTTCATTTATTGTACTGTTTTTGTAGTTGTTGTAATTGTCGCCCTATTAATGGGAAAAATCGCTAAAATGTTCTTGAAGTTAACCTTTAATGACGCCCGGTATCTTCATGGATACCTTTCCCTTCAACCTCATTTCCCCCGAGTGAGAATAAAGGTTACAAATAAAAATGGGCCTTAGTCCACTCTAAAACCTAATTGGCATGATAAATGATCTCTAATTAAGGTAACGTACCGGTAGTGGCCACAGTTAAGAATTTTTTTTCTTTAGTTTTGACAATTGTGGGCCAACAGTAGTACTGACTTTCTTCAGGACTCATTTAGAATATAGCCCGACTCTTCCCTAACATATCCATTGCCTAAAACTATCAAAAGAACAATTTTTTCTATTTTTTATTAATTTTTTAATTTTTTCTCACACCTTTATTTTGATCTAGTAGTGGCCACATCAAATTAAGAAATTTCAGTAGTGGCCAAATTTAAATGCCACTTGACATTTTGCCCTCCTACGTGTTTAATATCATTAAATTCAATACCAGATGAACAAAATTGATTCTATCCAGTAGAAGCTCTAGGATACAGCCCAACAAACGAGGAAACTAGGGACGGTCATATTGAGAAGTTTACCACAATTTCCAATGATGCTCTGCGCACTCCTAGTTCAACCTCTGACTACAAGATGACATGAGCTGTACCTCCTGCAAGTTTGAAGCCACTAGGAGACCGGGAATCCTTATTTCTCAAATATAAACTTTAAAATGGCCACTACTGGAGCAGTGGCCACTACCGTTACCTTACTATCAGTTACAAATTATCACTAAACGGTTGTAATTGCTGTTTTTCTGGTTTCTAAATTAAATGCTAGGGAACGTGATCTAGGATGCCTCTCTCCTGTTCCGTTCTCTAACTGTTAGTTTGAACGTAGCAAAACTCATTTCCGAACTTTTGATGTTTTAGTGTTGGTTCCATCATATTCGAAAGTAAATAACACTCGAGTTAGACCAATGTCTTCTTAAAAAGCGAGAAAATCACTGAAATTAAGGTGAACTATACTATAAAATGAGTTTTGGATGTCTTAGAAAGGTATCCTACAAGATACATATAAAATTTAATTGAATCATTCATCCTAGTTAAATAAATGATGAGCTAGAAGAAAATAATTTTAAAAAAAATTTTAAGAAAACCTGGAAAAAATTAGAATTCATCATGAATTTAGGATTTTGGGATATTAAGGGTTAATGGGAACTTGCTGTCTGAATTGAAATGGTGAATTATTGTTGGTTTGAATATTTAAGAATGGTTTAAGTTGAATTTAAATCGTCCTAAAGTCAAACATTCGGGCAGATTACAGTGGTCACGCCCTGAATGTTTTCAGCGACAAGCTTTTGATAGTAATGACATTTGGTTTTTTTTTTTTCAATAAACATAATTTTAATCCTATTCTAGTAGGGTGGAGACTTAGAATGAAGAACTGAAACACAGCATACAAAGATACAATAAATGGGACAAACCAGAATGAGTAAGTTACAACTTCGACGAGGAGAAGAAATTGATCAACATGAGGAGAGAAATTAAAATGGAAAAAGTTTGATTGACAACTGAGTGGATCAGATTAGATTGTATTGAGTTGTGAATACAGGGTGTTTCGTTGAATTGTAATAAATTGTACATTTTTACTGTAAATACTGTTCAAAATGCCCATCATTCAATCTATCACCCCCTTCTATCAATGAGCGACGCAGATTTGTACACGAAGGAGTCACAGTCCGCCGGGCTGTTCCAAAAAAAAAACCTTGGTACTTACCATTGCTTTTTTTCCAAATTCAGAAAAACCGAAATCCGCATTGTGAGTAACAGACAGATACACGACACAGCATTCACGAAAACATCATACTTTAGGTCCCTGAGGTAATACGCTTCGAAATTCCGTGTACAGTTTTCTGGGAGAAAATTGCTTTTCAAGTAAGAAAAACGTGGTTTTTCACAGCTTCACGGGCCTTTAGATTTGTGTAGCCATACACAAGCATCATGTCAGCGTATTCCACGTTGGTGAATGTCACAGGCATTGTACTGATACGAACAACGAAAAGCAACTAATTATCACAGAGGTTTTTTTTGGAACAGCCCGGCGGACTGTGACTCCTTCGTGTACAAATCTGCGTCGCTCATTGATAGAAGGGGGTCATAGATTGAATGATGGGCATTTTGAACAGTATTTACAGTAAAAATGTACAATTTATTACAATTCAACGAATCAACGCGTGATGAAAAACCGGAGTATCCAGTAAAAAAACACGTTTTTCTTACTTAAAAAGCAATTTTCTCACCGAGCAGTCTCCATGAGGCTAAGGGGCCCTAGGAAACACGTACGAGGACTAGGACTGGAGGACGGAGCAGCAATTTGGCTACCGGAAGAATAAAATCACACACACACACACACACACACACACACACACACACACACACACACACACGCACTTGCATACATACATACATTTATAGTTAGGAAAAAAAATGAAATCAGATTAGTTTGGCAAAATCAATTTGAATTTTTGGCATACTATCAAATTGAAGATTTTGGCAAATTAATTTGAACCTTTGGCACGAATCAATTCTAATATTTTTGGCATCTCAATTTAAACTTTCGGCGACTCAATTTCTACTTCTGGCATCCATACCACTTCGAGCTTTTGGCATATCAATTATACTTTTCACAAATCCCAACTAACCCAACATTCCACCCCATTTAATGATCAATAAATGTTTTTTTCTCATTTTCTCCCAGAAAACTACACGGAATTTCGAATCTGGTTATAACACTGGAAAGCCTAGATTTTGGCGCATCTTCTAATACTACAGGCTAAAATTCACATGCCTTATTACACGGACTCATAAGCGTTTGAAGAAAACTCGAAAGAAAGTCGAGATCTCCACGATTTGACAATGTGTCCTTTTCAAGCTAATTTTTTCAACAGTTTTGCCAGCTCAAAAAATTTGGTTTCCCATTAGGGTGATAGGAAATTTAACGCTCTTTCTAACAGTGGGTTCAGATTCGAAATCGCAAGTAAAATGTGAGAGATATGGCCGTTTTAATGCGGTAAGGTCGAAAAAACGAGAAAAATCTTAAAATTGGAAAAAAAACACGCATTTCCAAGGGTTTAAAAAAAATTGCTAAGAGGCATTTTTGATCAGAAATTTGAGCAGAATCTCCTCCTGGCCTATGACCGTCACGAACTGAAACACCCTGTATAGTGATTGTGTGTAGGTTTCTACTTCTCAGTTTAACGTCATTATCTTACGAAGATGCACGATGACTTCTGTTCCTGATAACCATGTGTAGTGCCCTACCTTTGGATGCCCCACCTCTCTCTACCTATTTTTTTTTTTTTTTTTTAAATTTATTTATTGTTACTATTGATTTAATATACAAACCATCTAGCAACTTAATTTATAATGAAGTAATATCACTTTTTGTGGTTCAGTAGTTCATTATCTAAGACCGCTACAAGTCACAAACACTAATTAGCGTCTGGTCACAACTAGGTCCAGCGGCTTGGTCCTCTTGAGTCGCCGTACCTCTTCTCTGTTGTCCAGGGTATACAGGATTTCGAGATTTTGGTGTCTGTGTAGCCGAATTTCGTGATCCGCTGCAATTCTTTTTATTGCGTCTCTCACCATTTCCACTTTGAGGTCGCGGTGGAGATCAGTTGTCCTGATATACCAGGGTGCGTTGACAATACTCCTTAAGATTTTATTTTGGAGTGTCTGGATAGTGTTGACATTACTGTTGCTCGTGCAGCCCCATAGTTGGCAGCCTTAGGCCCAGACGGGTTTAATCATTTGCTGATACAACAGCGATTTGTTATGGGTGGATAGTTGAGATTCCCTACCCAGCTACCAGTTCAGCTTCCTGAGCTTAGCGTTGACCTCTTATTTTTTCTCTTTGACGTGTTCTTTCCAGCGTAGCTTGGCATCCAGCGTTTATTCAGCAGTATTTGAATTCGGAATTTCTTGTGAATTTATGGTGATTGGGATGTTTTGAATTTTGCGATAAGTGAAGTTTATATGCGTACTTTTTGTTTCATTAAGTTTAATTCGCCATTTGGAGGTCCATTGATAAACTCGGTTCACCGAATCTTGGAGTTTGCTAGACGATTCCTCGACTGTCCTGCCCGTCGTCAGAATTGCAGTATCATCAGCAAACGTTGCTATGACAGCTTTTGGGGGTTCTGGGAGGTCCCTTGTATACAATAGATAGAGCACTGGGCACGCCAGCCTTTATCTCTACCTATGACGAAACAGAACATCAACAATGCTATAACCAACATAACGCTCGATGATTACAGAAAAACTAACCAATGAGAATGATAGGTCTTCATCGCACACCAAACACTGTGGAATCTACTTTTCTTCGCGTTTTCCCACAACGTTGCGTCACGGAGGTCTCACAAAACCCGCAAACTGGATCAGGCGCCTCATCATTTCGTAAGACCGCACGAGCGATGTTCTTGTAGGGAAAAATCCATCTCCCGTTGAGAATCGACCCAGTTTTGTACAGTTAATTAGCGACTTAATGTAAACTATATGAAAATGAATAGTGTTGAAACAGGATTTGTGTCCGTGGAGCGGTGGTTTATTTTCCAAAGCCGTGAGAAGTGGGACCTGCCAGCGGTATAGCGAGAATGACATGTGCAAATATCTTTCAGATCTTTTATTTAAATGACGGGAAACGAGGTTTTTGTAAGCGAATTTTCACAAAAAATGAAGCTATTCGTTTGCAACAGCTATGTCTCTGAAAATCTTAAAATGGAAATCTGGAAACGTTCTTCATAGAAATCCATTTCAATACACGAGTGTTCTTGTGTATGTAATTCCAGACGATAACCCTCGACAGGATTGAGAACAAAACTACATTCTTGAGCCAAAAAATCAAGGATTCTAAACGAAAGGATGACTTCGTTGGATTATACTGTTTTAGCACATCAAATTAGCGAAATTTTAAAAATTGTACACAAAAAAATCACAACAAAATGACAAAAATCATCTAACAATCGTTAAATTCATATTTTTAAGGGAAGTTTTACTTAAAAAGCTTTTATCAACAATGAAATAGGTCATTTATTACTTGAAGCCAAAATTTATGCTGTACATTGCACTTAAATTACATTTAAATGCGCCAAAAAATGATAAAAGAGTTGAAACTTCAAAATCTATTTGATTAGAGGAATATTATTTAGAACAAATTTTTCGCAACAACACCTATAGCTAGAAGTCGTTATGCACTGAAAAAAAGTGTTCAAAATTCAACTCAATTTAACACAGGGAAACGCAGTAATATAATTTTAAATTCGCTCTTACTATCATGTTACATGACTATAATTTTTCAGATTATGCAATCAAGTGATTTTTTACTCTTCAAGGTACAATTCTAATTTGATACCTACACTGTTTTAGATATCATATTGTTATTCACCCCTAGTCACAATCAATCTTGAATGTTACTTATAACTTGAAGTTACTGAAATAACCAGTTATTGGTGGATCGCGATAGCTGGATAACTAGTTATTGGAAAATAACAGCTTAGCCCATCCCTAATTTGTAGACGAACTGACCATCCTTACTTGCATATCAAGTATACGCTGCATCTCGATAGGGCACCAGCTAGAAATGGTCATATTAGGCCAAAGCGAATCGGTCATTACCAAGTTGCCGTAAGCATTTTTTTAGTTGAGTAATTTCGTCGGCTTACAAACCAAATAGAGTAAATCAAAAAATCAGCTTTCAAGTGAATCGAATTCAAAGTTTTGGCCCTCTTGGAATCATGTTAGCTTCAACGTAGGGGTTCATATATTTCTGAATCATCAGCTGTAGCCCTTACTCTAACCAGGCAAAGTACCTTGGGATGACGCTTGATGCCAAATTGAAATGGAAAGAGCATGTCAAGAAAAAGCGGAAGGAGCTTGATATTAGGTATCGAAAAATGTACTGGCTTATGGGCAGACACTCACAGCTGTCAACGTCTAATAAGCTTATGTTGTACAAGCAGGTCCTAAAACCTGTGTGGACCTATGGTGTGCAGTTGTGGGCTGCACTGCTAATAGCAACATCAAGATTGTACAAACATTCCAGAACCAAGTATTAAGGAACATCGTCGATGCACCTTGGTACATTCGGAACGACAACCTTCATAATGATTTGAAGATCGAGAGTGTCGCTGTCACAATACAGAAATTCGCCGTTAAACACTCTGAACGGCTAAAGGGTCACGTCAACGCAGAGGCCGTCCATCTCCTAGACATTGACAACCTTTTTCGAAGACTAAAAAGAAGAAAGCCGTTCGAACTGACACTTGACGTATAAAGACTTATCGCGAGTGAAGTGCGAACAAACTATTATTATTATTAGAACAAAAGGAACTCCTGTTATGTACAAGAGGACTGAATATTAAATTATGATACTAGAAATAAGTTACTAATAAGTTGTTGAAACTGACTTGATTGTAATTTAAAAAAAATTAAAAAAAAAAAAAAAATCAGCTGTAGTTTATTCAACATGTTTACCTGAAGCATTGAACGTTGCAAGCTCCCAGAATAACATCAAGGACCTATTTAATTGATTTTCAACAAACAAGAGGCACTGCGACCTAGTGCCCTTCGTCAGACTAAAAGGACTTTTTTCTCCCAGCTAATCTCCACAAAGCTGAAGAATTAATTAATTAATAGCACGAGTAATACCCTTATTCAAAAGCGGGAATGCCTCCGACCTTAATAACTATCGCCCAATTTCTCTATTAAGTACATTATCGAAGCTCATCGAGCGATGGATTAAACAGCTTTTTTATACATATCTTGAGGAACAAATATTTCTGTCTGAGAGACAATTTGGCTTCAGGAAAAGCGTGGGTGTAGAAGAGGCTCTCTTTTTGCTAACAAAAGATATCAATTCGCTGTTAGATCGTAGAAAAAAGGAGAACCTCAGTTGGGAATGCCATACTTCTGCGCTTATACAGAAACTGAGAAAGTGTATTCACCTCTTCTACAATCTTCGGGGATGCCTTGGAATGGAAAATTTAAGTTTTGTATACAAAGCACTTGTTCAAAGTATAATCAGTTTTGGAATCATTGTCTGGGGAGGGGCCGCTTCAACGATACCGAGGCCACTGAATACCGTGCAAAAGTCCATCCTTAAAATAATTGCCAAAAACCAAGAAGATACCCTACTGCTGATCTTCATAGCTATCTTCGGGTTTTCTCAGTCCACCAGCTATACATTAAATGAGGAGCTTACTTTCAAACAGGCACATATCCATTCTTACAAAATGTTCAGGAATGCAGTTTCTCATCGGAGTAATGTGTGAGAAGGCACAGATAAAGATGCCTCAGAATATGACTCAATTTTCTCCAAAACACGAGGCTGTATATCCATTTTCACTTTGGAAATATGCCCTTTTGTTCAAAACTCATGGATTTGTGCCTTTGTGAAAAAGAAAGAATTCATTCTCCATTCTATAGGTGTTATTGAAAACTTTACCTGACTCCATATTTCCATTTGTCATGCCTGCCACCTATCGAGTCTCGTGTAAATATTCAACGTCAAGACGAAGGCGCAATGCTTCTTTTTGGATATGTACCTTTTTGAAAACCCACGACTTATCGCCTGACGAAATTCGGAGGATATGTGCCATTTCCATTGCAAGGCACTGAAAAAAATGTAGGGGACGGATTTGTTACCTTTTGATGCAAACGCATAACTTTAGCCCCGGGATTGACGTGGATGTTCTGTTTTGTTCGGAAATTATAGGGGGGTCTGATTCAACTCATATTCAGAGATAGAAAATTGAGAAAAAACCGTTTTCTCCCAGATTTGGATATGTGCCTTTTTGAAAGTGAGCTCCTCAAATCATCTCTTCTTCTTTAATTTTTCTAAAACCACTCCATACGTTTTTCGCCTCACCTCGCAAGCAGTTATACCTGCCCCAAAAACACGACTGTGGAGTACATCCAAACATATTTGTTACAGCTTGCCTTTTTTGATTCGCCAATTGCCGGAAAAATTGAGGATTCCTTCAAATTTCAGTAGATCTGTTTATAAAAAGAAAATTTTATCTTGGTTAATCATGAATGGACTTGATAAATGTCAAACTTTTCTCACTAGCATGTATGTATACTTATATTTCCTAATTTAGAATTACAGATTTGCTAGTTTATGCTCAAATTACGTGAGCTAATTCATGAAATTCAGCCGCAAGAAGTGTTTTCCTATTATTTTTACTATTATTGCTATTTTAAGTTTATTAATTAAATATACATTTTAAATAGATACTCTTTAGCTTAAGTAACTCCCCCTAACCGCACAGGGCTTGTCTTGCCCTATGGTCATGGGGTAATTCCAAGAACTATGTATCCTTCTGTCTCCAGTATGTCCATTATTTTGTTTGGAATAAACTTTTTCATTCATTCATTCATTCATTAAATTAGCTGCTTTTTTACGGTACGTGGCATCTTGGAATATTACCAGATCAGTTTGCCTATAATTTTAATCACAAACCTTGCAACTTTTCAGATGTTGATTACAGTTGAATTATTTCTGTTGACATTTTTGGATATTCATACCGGAGGTTTTTGACAGAAGAAAATCGCGAACTCCTTCAATCGCCATTTCTCTTGTACATTGACGTATTATTCAACCTTTGATAGGAGGAAGGCACGTTCCTTCTTGTTGAATATGTTTTAGGGCGTTTTTCCTGTCAAGAATGAAGCGATTTGTGATTTAGTGCTACAAAAACTCTTGTTTCTCGGGTTTTCTTTGATCTGACGCTAAAACCGACTATTTTGATGGAAAGAGTGAAAACTACTGTAGGAACCTCAAAAACCCGAAAAGAGACTTGGAAAATTCTGCGTGGAAGCTGACGAAATAGTTTTCAGCGGTTCTAGGAGCAATTTGGATCAGTGACTGCCCGAAGTCGAACGATCTTCATACTTTAATCAAACAAATCTTCCTTGAATCTCAGGAAAAATATTCAAAGTTCTTTTCAACATTTAATTTTTCACACTGGAACAGAGAGACAATCTCGAAGCATAAACAGTAACTTGGTAGATTTGTAATCAGATTGCATGATTACTGCTAAAAGAGGCACCAGAATGTATTGAACCAGACTAGTAGGAAAAATGCCAAAGCGGAATGTCCATACGCAGTAAGTTATGTGGTTGAAAATATGGTTTATAGTTAGATAAACCCATTCGGAATAACTTCTCTGAATAAATCATTTATTTCTTGATAAATTGATATTCTAGTTTTTAGTTCCTTCTATTCTAGTTTCCTTTTCTAATTGATATTAAGGGTATTCTGTATTCTTATTTCCATGTTAAAATCATAAAAAGAAGAAGGAATACTGGGTAAGTTAAGGACAACTGTTGTAACTAAGGTTTCCGTTAAACAGGGTATTTTCGCAGTATAGTACAGTAGTGTGCACAACTAGAATGAATCTCCCTGCTTAGAGGCAAGCACAATTTAAATGTTTATTTGAATGACTACAAATGAGCAGCACGTATGAGTGA
Organism: Creontiades dilutus; assembly: GCA_031894815.1. Classification (NCBI taxonomy): domain Eukaryota; kingdom Metazoa; phylum Arthropoda; class Insecta; order Hemiptera; family Miridae; genus Creontiades; species Creontiades dilutus. The sequence continues at coordinate 177,816 of JAVIWC010005181.1, read as the reverse complement.
TTTGCCATATGACGAAAGATATTAGGAATATTTATATAGATGGAAGAACTGACCAGAATCTAATTGAGGCTTGGGATGCAAATCCTTCAGTGCAAAGAGTTGGTAACAAGACCGCAAAGTGAAATTCTTCAGATGTACAGTAGTTGTGGCAGCTCAGAACACGTGCTCACTGAGGAGGTCCCGCAATCACTGCCTATCGATGAAAGGATTCTCGTTATTCGTATGTGGCATTGCCTAATCAAAGACCGTCGGCGCAGGATAACCAGAGGATAGAAAGTTCGTACTTATCCACGCGACTGTAATAGAATCCACCGCGCCGGAGCGTGTCGCGAGGACGCGGAAACCCAAGGAAAACCCCGGAGAATTTCCTCGTTTCTTCCAATACGAAGAATCGTTTCGATCCAAGGGGTATTTTCTCCATTTAAGTTGAAAGCGCGGAGAGGCAAAGAGCATAGGACATGGGGGAGCGACAATGTTAGATAACACCTTCCTGGTGCAGAATAGATAGCAGCATTCATTAAGCTTGTTTGAATACTCAATGGAAATCAATGAATAATCCTAACAAAACAACACAGAAAAAATTTACAGAACGGTTGGGAGGAATACTTGTACCAAAAGAAATGGCAACAAGATTTGATCTTGAGTAAAAGGACGATTGATTTTGAGGGTTTTGGTCGAGCTATTGGCAGAATTCAATAATTCAAATTAAGAATGATTTTTAATGATTAAAACGAGGTGGATAAATACAAGGAATTATGTAATAAACCAATTGGAATTACTGATCACTACATGACAGTTTGATTGGTACTTTCAACTGAGAGGAAAAGAGCATAGGACATGAGGGAGCGTTGACGTTAGATAACACTTATCTGGCTTCAGTTGCAGGACAATTTGCAGGATTCAGTGAACTTGTAAGAATGCTCAATGGAAATCAATAAATATTTCTAACAAAACAACGAAAATTAAAGGAACTGCGCAATAAACCAATTGGAATTGTTGATAACTAGTTAATTAGATTGACGGTGGTATAACAACGTTAGATGAACTGTGATTAGCAAAGGTAACCTCAGGCCGTTTCAACTGTAACACGTTTACTTATCTCACCAGAAAAAACATTGTGCAATGTCACACCTAATGTCTGCAAAACACCTCCAAACAAAAAACACCTGAAGCAGTCACTTTTCATTTACAAGACAAAATTACCAATGTCCAATTCAAATTGATGCTGCTGAACCAATCAATATTGTCAAGCAAATAGGAATACAAGGCCATGCAGGTCTTAGATCTTATTGCGTGTGTAACTGCTTTTGCGCGGATAATTTTTATAATGGCGAATGATTCCCAGCACTTATGATTTCAGATTTGAGATAGTTCGGCTCATGTTTGGAAAAGTTCTGACTAAAGTCCATCATATTTTGGTTTATTATTCAATAATAAACCGTTGTAATCGCTCTTGAAAAAAAAAAAAAAAAAATGCTAACCCCCCTGAAAATTTCATGGTTCACGTTTCAAACGGTGTAGAATCCGAATCTGCAATAAAAAATTTTCCGTCCGTCCGCCGTACGCACGATTTCTCCCAAACGGCTGAAGCAAAAAAGCTGACATTTTCAGGAAAAATCAATATTTGTCCGACGACGCCCCAATTCTTGAGCCAGCTCTCTCACTCAATTTAAAGTGCCCTTTAAGGGTTGTCAAAGTTTTGTAAAATCCCTAAAAACCTCAAAAAAAGTCAAGGCGTAAATTTGGACTGTTTTTGAAGAACTTTCCACGAAGAATCGAATGAGCCCCTCTCCAGGTCCGTAGGTCAAATTTATGGTGGCAACATTTGCGTTATTTTGGTTTAGGTATTATTGTTTTTGTGTTGATATCAGTAACCTAGTGATGTAGTGATGTAGTAATCTGGATACTGGAGTGAACTCCTAAAAGCCTTTGTAGCCGATACACGGGTTGAAGCATTCTGATATGCATGAAACGCTGCACATTCTTTCACTGGGGTTTATTATTCAATTGGCTTGCTTTCATGATTTGAATGTCTACTAAGCTTTGGAGTGTGCGTGTTTCACATGTGATAGAGCGATTATTGAATTTCAGGAGGCACACAAATATGATCAACTGATCAATCCAGATAGGTATTTTGGTTGAGAACAGATTTACGTACTCCATGAATTTCATATCTCCTGAAATTCAATAATCTCTCTATCACCTGTGAAACACTCACACTCCGAAGCTTAGCAGAAATTCAAATTATGAACGCAAGCCAATTGAATGATAACCCCCCGTGAAAGAATTTGCAGCGTTTTTCTTTTAAAAATGAATATCAAGTACAATAATGACCACTGAGTAGCTTGTGTACAAGTATTCAATTACTAATCCAAGATGAATTGGGTATTCTTGAATGTTGAATTTGAAGTTGTACAAATTAGATAAGTGACTGTCGTTTATAAAACAAGGGTGTAGAAACCTAGGATCGATTTGTCATACAGGTGATGATTATTCCATATTCTGTCTATGATTCTTAAATACTTCTTAATTATGGAAGAGCTTGATTCAGTTGACTAATTTGGTAGATTGATAACTGAAATCCATTAAACTATTATCAGGATTGTGGATCAGTGATAAATTGCCACCAGGTACGACTAATTACAAGAAAAAGTGATTAAGAGCCAACCTTGAGTCATTAATCCAGTCTCCAGTCGAGGAACCGCTTCGAACGAGAACGACCCTCGGAGCTTCTTGAGTGACAATCCAGATCTCACTCTCGTTACAGCAGAAAGAAACTTGGAGGGGAAAATACGAGGGACAACAAAAAAATATTTTTCAAAACTTTCGTTTCAATATGAAAGGTAAAAAGAGCGGTAAAAGGTAAAGAAAGAACGATCGGACTTGCAGCGATGTTTCGAAAGAAATTCCACGATAGAAAGGCCGCCCAAGACCGGTCTGGAACGCGCATGAAGAGGTACTGGTTAGCTTGGTAAGGTTGAACGGAAAGGTAAGGCAGTGTGGGGGGTAAATGATCACTTTCACCATCTGGAATCCAAAATACAAAAACCAATTACAAAGTCGTGTGAACTTCTGCTTCCGTCTTATGTTAATTGGGGTTTGTGGTCCTTGCAGGAATAAATTATATCGGTTGCAGTGGTTTACAGGTGGAGCGTGGAATCTTGTCGTTGAGGTTCGAGGAGCATCGTTTTTTTCTCATCGACGTTACTTAGATAATGAAAGATATGAATGGTTAATGGGTCATTCCGAGCAAACAGAAAAAAAGAGCAATTGGTCGTGATGGCGAGAGAGTTACGAAGTTCGCGTGTAATTTTCTGACACATTAGCCAACCTGAAATGATCAATTCAGTTCTCAGTAAGTATTGAACAAGGTGAACTCATAAGTATAGTCTATGCTCCAGGAAGCTGTCAATTGACAGTTGTCATCCTCGTCATTCGTTCTTTAAGAAAAGATGGTGGTTTGAATATTTATTCGATATTACCAGTGAAGACTTCACTGAAGAGGGCATATTTTGAAATAAACACTGGTACTAACAAATCAATTAAACAAGTTTCTAAGGCGAAGATGCAAATTAGCAAAAACATGCAAAATGAATCATGGTTCTCAGTGATTAAGTGTGCAGAGGTTCTCTTTCGTTGAACGCAATCATTTGACTCTCCACGTTTTCAAATGAAAATGTCAACGGATTTCATCTGTTTTTAACCCATTTGATTGAAATTCAAGTAAATTATTCTGCATAATCCTACTCTATTCCCTCATAATAATTTTATTTCCTAATATTATTATGCCAATAATATTTCTACTTACAAAATAACACTTAAAAATGACTTTAAATTAACCTGGACCCATCATATCAAAGGCTTGTTTGCCAGATGTGCGTGATTGCAACAGAAATACGCAGCTGAAGTTCCTTATGTCCAATAAGTCTGCTCTGCGACTCCACAGTAAACGCCTACTTTACATGATGCTCATACGTCCAATCTGGCAGTATGCTTGCGGTCTATGGGGTTCAGCTGCAAAACCCCACGTACAAAGAGTGCAAACCGTTCAAAATAGGGTAATGCGGCTAATCACTGGAGCCCCATGGTTTGTACGTAACACCACTTTGCATGCCGACTTAGAACTCACCGGAGTAACTGGAGTTATAAAGGAATCGTACAGACGTCTGCAAATTTCGATGACCGATCACCCTAACACACTAATTCGACAGATCACCAAACGTCCACCACGATTACCTCCAGAACGAAGAATTAAAAAAAAAACGACCTCAAGATATATTATGTAGAACCTCAAGAACCTAACCATGTAGCAACAGCCATTTAAATTATTGTTAACATTGTAAATATTGTTCTAATACTAATACTACACCTCAAATAGATTAATTACCGTGATTTATCTGATATGTATATTTATTATTGTTAAACTGGTTGTAGGACGACTGTTGAGTCGTACCTAATTTCATGTACCACGTCAATTAAGAATTATCTTACTGTATTCCTGTGAGGAAAACTAGAATATTCATCGAATAATAAAGTTAACTTGGAAAAAAATGACTTTTTATTTTCTAGTCACTTCTCTTCAAAATTTGAAGAAACGTGCTAAAACACATTTAATGCGTTTTAGCATGGATGTTTTAGCTACGGAGTAGCTCATCGTAAAATGCCAGAGAGTGCAGAATGCGACTGTCACGAAATTTCGCAAATGATATCCGTTGACTACCATCTAACCCAAGTCCTTGCTACGGAATTTAACCTTTATCCTATTGTGGTCGCACAAAAATCGCTCACCATTCGTTGGAAAGCAGCTCAATTTGAGTGTTTTCCACTACATTTGGCCAAAATGCTGAACCTGTAGATAGGAATTGCACCATTGTGATCCGCAAGTTCCAGAAAACGTTCCTGTCGATAATAGATGCAGCACAAGTTCTTCCTTCATCGTGGAATCGGCCGCCCTTAGTGGCGATGATTGGATAAAAACTTTTGTTGATAGGGAAAGGTATCGCAGTTATACAACTTTTCAAATCGAATGGGGACATGATGCAAACCGGCAAAAGTCACTTCTTGAAACGAATCCAACGATATCAGAACTATATCTGTGAGTTGAGTCGCTCTAATGTGATTCATCGGAGAACATTGTCAAAATTTAGTTTTTAAATACATCGATTTCCAAGTGTATTTACCCGACAACCAAGAGCACCGGTTTCCTTTTGTTTGATTGCCACGAACAATAGAATCACGAAGACGTTTCTTAGGTACCTACTTGCTATTTGGTACACTTTTGTGGGCCAATCAGGGGGAGAGCTGCAGATAACGGTTCTTCTTGTCATCTTTAAGAGCTAAAATTTGGATGGCAGACCAGCTGTCTGAGCGATAAAGCTACTAATTCTTTCTTATTCACCATGGGGCTACACCGTCCTTCATGAGGTTAATTCCCTAGTGTGTTCGTTTGTGTCCTTCTGTGCCTCGAATCTGCTAGGGACAACGTCAATTCTGTTCATCTTAGAGCGCTAAGATTTGATGATCAGCCTCTTGAGACCTTTTATGGGGGATTGAAAGGAAGTTGCAGCACAACATAGAGCAATAATGCAAGTGGGACTATGACACTCGCCAGTAATCGTCTAGTTTATTCATAAATTGAACATTTACTGCCAAAACTGCTGAAATCATCTTTAAGAGCTAAAATTTGGTAGACAGCCCCATGAGACCAAGGGGAGGATGGTGGAGCAGCTATCTGAGCGATAAAGCTACATAATTCTTTCCCATTCACTCTGGGACGTTGAAATGTGGAAAATGAGGATTTCTATACCGTTCTTCATGAAGTTAATTCTCTTGTGTGTTCGTTTGTGTCGTTTAGTGCCTCGAATCTGCTAGGGACAACGTCAATTCTGTTCATCTTAGAGCGCTAAGATTTGATGATCAGCCTCTCGAGACCTTTTATGGGGGATATGGAGGAAGTCTTAGCACAACATAGAGCAATAATGCAAGTGGGACTATGACACTCACCAGTAATCGTCTAGTTTATTCATAAATTAAACATTTACTGCCAAAACTGCTGAAAATATGGAAGAAACTGTCAATGCCGGATATAGGGTATTTACAAGTTCCAAAAGAAGGAGGGCAATTTCAACTATATCCCCTTTAACCAGTGCTCGAAACAGTCCCCCTCTCGTTCGGAACAAGCTGTCGCCCCATCGTTCTCAACGTTAAGGTATTATACGAGGAGAGACTTTAGTTTAGGGTTAATTAATAGATAATTAGAATTAAGATAAAGTTGTTAATTATAGTCTTTATTCAACTTGATTGTCGACTTTTCCTTAAATACCTAATTTAATCAAACACCCCTAAACGCGCACCGACAAAACTAAGATTGAACCCTAAGTTGGAAGAACTGTAGACAACTTTGGTAATTCATCATCGATTCGTGTAGGATCTACATGGTAGGATCCTAGTAGGCTGGCATCGTTTTTACGAAATGGAATCTAAGGAACCAGCAACCTCTTTAAATGGACTGTTGACAACTTTTGCTGGGAAAGGAACATCCTTACAATGTATGTAGTGAGTGATACTGAAGCATGTTCCATGTTTATTGAATATTACCCGTAGGCTCAAAGCTGAACACATCCTGGAATCCAGGGAGGCCGCATTTTCATATACTTATTCAGGAATTCGAAAAGGAAGTAGAAATAACTGAAAATGTATAGAATTATTACTCCGTTTTTACTCTCAATGACAAGCGGAATGGATGAATGAACCTGAAATGAGGTTCCCCGTTGACATTACGCAAGGGGTTCATAAATTCAACGGAATGGAAAGTATTGGATAATAGGATTTGAAAGTCACGGGGCGGCTATTAGAGTTTGAATGTTGTTAGTTTGGTCCTTTTCCTTTCGGAGCCCATTACACCGGTGACTCAGTACTTTTGACCACTATCGGTATCGATAACGACTAAATGAAGTTTTAATCGATTTAGCTGTAAAACAGCTAAAGTGGGGGGATATTATTTTCGAGGTAGAATTAATGATCATTAGATGTATCGCAGCTCATCAATCCAAACACTTAAGAGGTTTTTGGCGAAATGAAGGTTGAGGACCAAACATTTTATAGAATTTTTTTCTCGTGCTACTCCCCCCACTAAGTAAGCAAATACTTGTGACGCGGGGAGGTAGTCGAAGCGCCGTAATAATCTACACCATTTCCTGCAAACTAACTAAAGTGCAACTTCCTAAACTTAGAACTAATTGACAATGGTGGGACAAAGTAAAGTTTACATACCTCTCAATATATTAAATTAAGCAACTTAGCTTCTATTTAGCAAATAATTTTTTAACCTTGAATTTGAATTGTTCTAGACTTAACTTGAGTATATCTTCCTCAAAACAGCGATTATTGAAAAATTGTACACCGATGTAATCGTAACATTTTATGCCTGCCGTTGTATTCTTCTTTGGCAGTGTTAATATTATTTTATTACCAGACCTGGTATTATTTTTGGTTCACTCAAATTTTCCTGTTAGGATATTTATATGCTATTGTTATTGATGTTTTTTCTAAAAGTTCTTTTACAGTTAAAATTTTAGTTTCTGAAAAAAGTTTCTCTGTAGGATATCTGTACGGTTTATTGTACGGTTTATATGTTATTGTTATCTATAATTATTAACTAATCGAGCATATAAGGATGTTTTTCTTTCTTTGAGTTTGTCGCAAATTGGAGCTGAGATTTTTAATACTTAGACAATTCTGAGCAAATTACGTTTCTTGTCTGTCCATACGTGCGTCCTCAAATCCTTGTAAAAATTTTAATCCCTACAGTTTCTCTCCGATTTTGACGAAATTTTGGAATATGCGTGTAAAACGGTATATGGTTACTTACACATTATTCCATTTCTGCGGGCTGGGGCTGTACTGCTCAAAGTAATCGCGATATTATACAGCGGTTTCAAAACAATGTACTTAGGTGTGTTGTTGATGCGTACCGGTACACCCGAAATGTTCGACTTCACAAAGAACTTTGTATACCAACAGTAAATGAAGTAATCAGAATGCACGCTATAGCCCATCACAAGCGGCTACAACTACACGTCAATGAAGAAGCTGTGGAGCTCCTCGACGTTGACGACCTATCCAGACGACTCAAGAGAAATAAGCCTCATGATCTGTGTACGTGAATTAAGGTGTTCGCGATAACAAAATCCGCACAGTGAAAAAAGAAATTCAGTGAATCTCAAGTGCAACAAATGACACTTCTAACATTCGAAACCACTAGAGACTTAGTTATGTACCTAAGCTTTACTATAACCGATCCTTATTTAAATGTCAAAAATCTGTTGCTAATAAGTTGTAACTTGGTGCAATAAATCATTTAAAAAAAAAATTTCTGCGGGTCCGATCGTGCTAAAAATTTTCAGGGCAGTCGATTCTAATAATTTCATATCAATTTCAACGAAATCGTATCTGTTCCGCCGAAGGCCGAGAGAAGAACTGACTGAACGACATCTATGATTGTTTCTAAAACGCTCTTGTGTGCCTCCATCGCCACTCCATGATGATTCTATTTCATTAACATTTTCTAATGACCTAATAGAACATCGATCGACTGAAATCGAATAATTTCAAATTATAAAATAGTAATTATGCACTTTAAAGGAATAGGCGCGCACTAACTCATTTGAGTTGATTGTTCTTGGTGGAATTGGTACTAAGGTAAACGTCCCCGCCTTTTTGCTGGTTGGATAGTTTTCCTTTCTTCTTCGCCATTACTGTTCTACTTGTTGCGTTGTCCGTCTTATAACAAAACCCGTATTCGCAAATATCCCCGTATATCCGTTCATCAACGTGATCTAAATTTGTTGATTGGAAGGCTCTAAACTTAATTATCGTACAAATCAAATGTAAACTTTCGGTCTGAATAAATAGTTCGTTCTCATACCTAATGTTGTCTACTTGAGCCTACCAAGTGCGTTCTTTTAGTTTAGTAGGACAAGTAGCCGGTCCTTTCTCAAGTACAGTGCTAATCAGTATCATCATGCTATCCACCAGTTAGCGGGACAGACCCACAAAACAAGTCTACTGAAGTTTTGGAAGGATTTATGCGTGGCGGAACATGCCCCGCAGCATTTCTGTCCATTGAACAAAACATTGACGCCGTGTCCTGCGTGAGCGGGGAACTAAGCGATACCGGCGGGTCGGGCGGGTTCAGCGTTTGTTGCGGGGCGGGCGATTTTCCGATCCTGACAGCTGAGTTGTGCTCCTGTGTGCACACGCTCTATCTCAAATCGCTGACACCCTCACGCTAGACGCACTTGAAATTAAGTCGGTTTGATTTTTTTCTTGCTCTTCTCGCTACAAACGGGCGTTTGTTAACATCTGTGGTCAAAGTTATAGGAGTTGTCCGAATCTGTTGGGGTCAAAATCGTTTCTCGAGTGTTTTTGCAAGGTTGGTCAGAACGATGTTGTACCTACTTTTCAACGAAATGAGAAAACGACCGTCTTTATGGGGTTAAAAACCCGCACTTCAAGAATAGTCTGAATAGTCATGAATTCCCCGAATTCGGTCCCCGATCGATAAATTTCATGAGACGGTTGCTTCTGCAAACGCAGAATGAGGATTGCTAGTACAATCCGTGATGTTTGTACTCAAAATCACTTGCGATTTTGGAAATTTATAACTCAGAGCTGCCCCAATGCAGTACGGCAGAACTGAAGAGGAAAACCACAAAAATAGTGATTTTGACTGAAAATTACAAGCCCCCCCCCCCTTCCGTCTCAAAATTTAATTCAAATTTTCGAGTTTAAGGGCACAAGAGAGGTTTGTTAAAAGGAAAAAGTAAAGACAACGATTAATGACCTTACATTATTAATTTAGAAAGATCTGAAATAAAATGTCAGATTATGTGCTAAAACAAGAACAAAGTTCTAAATCGAACAAAAGAAGAATAAGGAATATCGGCACTATAAGCGCTTGAACGGACTGACTATTCCCCCTCCCAACAGGAAATTCAAAATTTCCAAGGTTTATTTACAAAACTAGACGAAAACCAGGGTCGAAAAAAATAAAACAAAATATTTTCGAAACAATAAAATCAGATGAAAACACTGAAGAAATAACGATTTAACGCCCGTGATGAATACTTATTTGAACAATTTCAAATATTTTTAAATAGTAAACCATAATCTTTGGGGGGAAAAAATACTGGGATTTAGTTTAAAAAATAACTAATTGGGAATAGTTGTTACCCCCTCCATTCCCACACCTGTCAACAAAAGCAAAATTTCCGAGGTTTGTTGAACAGCTAGACTAAAATTGGGATTGAACGAAACAAGATTCATGAAAATAGGTTGCGAATTTTAACAGTGACATACACAGAATCTATATTTTTCTTAGAATGGTCTGAAATGGATTTGTAGGCAGTTTTTTTCTATTAATGTTTGTGTGTTTCTATATCCTCCTAGATCAATTATAATAGGCGTTCCTCTACTGAACGAAACCTTGCTTCAGAGAGACGTGCTAAAAAGACAAATCCATGTCAGTAAATGTTCATTAGCTAACACATATCTGAGTTGCTATTAGACACCAAGACGATCGAACGTTGCAGGCCTATTTGAAGCCCATTCGGTTTCCTCTCGGTAAGGTCTACTGTCACAATCGGGAGAGATTGATGGTCTGCTAGCAGTTCATCAATTCTTGATGACTGATGGAGATGTACCAGAAACTACCCACAGTTTTTTCTCCAAAATAACCGTTCGCCGCTCCTTGGAAAGCTCGTGATTTATCATACATCACACCACGTCTCAAGCTTCTCCTCTTGGTATTGTGCTCAGAAGTACATTTTGTTTGATGGTTTTATCGTTGGCTATCCCTTACTGTAGAAAAAAGTTCCCTAATATGGCACCCAGTAATATCTCCTCGGGAGATCGCCTTTTTTAGCCGATAAGGGATAGGAGGAACCACAGGTTGCTTTGGTCACTAGGGTCTTCTGTAACACCAGATTTCCTTATTACAAGATCCGAAGTCGCCCTGATCACCAGAATCAGCTCTCCACCCAGTCGACTAAATTAAACTCAATTTTTAACATCCTGCCTACTCTACCAATGTAAACAGTTTTTTTGAGCAGAGTAGAGTGAAAAGAGGACTTCAGGAATGTAATTGGAAATCGCTGGTCTAGAAACCCTGAACTTATGCTGTAGGGTACGGAAGTTGCTGCCTGTAGCAAGGTAGTCCAGTGTCACCGCTAACATCACCCTTGGGCTTATGGCATCCCTCATTACAATGTCCCAATCCTGATCAAGGGCGAAACAAGTTCATGCAAGTGTTCAAAAGCCTGGGGAGGCATCCTCATTGCAAAGAGTAAACTCTTGTGGCTCTTCAAACATGAGCTCCTTCAGCAAAATGGCTGATGCTCCATGGGTTTCTCTACGACCGATCCAACTCCTAACCCACATCCTTTTTTCTCTTCTTTCTTCCTCCCTCAACATTTCTTCCAGCTCATCCAACAGCAAACCCAACACGTTCAATAAACTTCTGCTCACTTTTCCAACGTTCTTGTTTCTGTTCGCCATTTTTCCTTTCAGACCAAGACCAAAAAATATCGACAGAACGAACTTAAAAACAATCACAACGCAACTCTCGGCGGTTTGAACTCGACTGCGTCAGAACGAAACAAGTCGAGTTCGCGGTACAGTAGAGTAGGTGGTAGAGTGGGCGGTAGAGTGGACTCTACTCCTGTAAATTAGCTTAATTAAGCTTACACTTAACCAATTAAGCTTACGCTTAACATTCAGCTCCAAAAATACAACATCCGGGAGGTCCAGGAAACGAAATTATATTCGTCCCATTAACCGACGATCGGCACCAATATCTCAAATTTGTTATTTTATCTACTTCCCACGGATCCGGAGAAGATACGACGTGATTGAGGTTGTTTATATCTGTTTCTAACATAAATAACAGGCTATTTGGACGTTTGGGATGTCGGTGGAGAGGTCAATCTAGTTACTTGGGTCTTCACGCTCCTTCGCATGATCCAAAAGTCTTTAAATGTCTTCAGCCTGTTTCGGAAGATTCTCAACTTCCGAAGCTATTAACGTTGATGGACGTTTTTGAGGAAGGAAGGGTGATACCTATTTTCTCAGTTCTACATGATGCATTGGGAGTTACAAGAATCTTCAAGATCTAAACTCAGAATAAGATGTAAAGAAGATGTGGATAGAATTTCTAGATGAACTTTATAGTACCTACCTAACTAGATGTCGGTTATTTTTTGTATTAGTAACGAAATTTTTCATTCTTCGAACAAAAATGTAATATTCGAACGTCAAAATTCGATTCTACACCACGATCTTTGTCTAAATGAGCCCCTCAGGTGATTTGAAACTGTAAAAACCTTGTAATATTAGAACATGCCTACAGTTTTGCTAAAAACCTACCGAGATGTCAGTTATTTTGGATGTTAGGTACTAATATAAATTCTCATTCTTCATGCAGAAATGCGACATTCTAACGTCAAAAACTGTTTCTAAATCACGATTCTCGTCTAAATGGGGCCCTCAGGTGATTTGAAGATGTAAAAAGCATGAAACATGACTACAAAACCACCTACCTAGCTGTCCTTCAGCCAGTTATTCTGGATTCATATAAAAATGTGACACTCTAAAGCCAAGCATCGACTGTACACCACGATTTTGGTCCAAATGAGCCTTTTTGTCTGATGGTGATTTAAACTTTTAATCTTGTTACTCTTAGAACATGACTACAGGTTTCCTACTCAACTAGAAGTCAGTGGTTTTATATGTTATGTACGAAATTTCTCATTCTTCATACAGGAATCTGGCATTCTAACGTCAAAATTCGATTCAACACCACGATTTCGTCTCAGGTGATTTGAAGCTGTAAAAAACTTGGGTACAAGTATATTTCTCTTCAAAATACCAATTGTGCGAGACAATGCAGCAAAACATTTGACAGTCCAAAAGTGAAGAAAAGGACTTCAATCCAGACCTCACTGAAACCACAACAATATAGCTTTTCCAAGTCAAATTCGGAAATTTCCAAACCAATTTCAGAATTTTCCGTTTCAATTTCAGAATTTGCCGTTTCAATTTCGGAATTTTCCATTTCAATTTCAGAATGTGATGAATATCCGGGTGGGAGCGTAAGAAAGTGGGATGGAGAGAAGGAAATGAGTAGGTAGCACACAAAATAAAAAATTAAAAAATTATCGCGAGAGGTGAGACGGAACTCGTTCATCAAAATTGATAACGTGAAACGCGCTAACGTGAAATTCTTGAAACAGCCAAAAAGTTATACCTGTTTCAAATATTTCACGTTAGCGCATGCGCAGAGCGTACCGCTTATTGTAGTGAGATGAAATTTGTATGGGACCTCAAGAGACCTTATCTGCATAATCCCTCAAAATATGAGCTAAATTCATTCAAAATTGTGGAAGTTATGGCTGTAACAAGGAAATGCGGACTGACAGACAGGGAACCAAATTTGTTTAGTAGGCTATGAAACGCAAAATGCGAGTGGAAATTCTGAGTTCGAACAACAAAAATTGTTTGGGTTCCGAAAGTGAACACAAGGCTTCCGCTGCTTAGCAGACTCGGAAGCAAAACATGCGAATATTTTATCAATTTCGATGAATCAGTTCCTTTTCACCTCTCGTGATAATTATTTGATTTCATTATTACGTTTTGTGTGTTACCTACTTATTTCCTTCTCTTTATCCCACTTTTTTACCCTCCCACCCGGATATTGATCACATTCTGAAATTGAAACGGAAAACTCTGAAATTGAATTAGAAAATTCTGAAATTGAAATGGAAAGTTCTGAAATTGAAATGGAAAAGTCTGAAATTGAAATGGAAAATTCTGAAATTGGTTTGGAAATTTCCGAATCTGACTTGGAAAAGCTATAGAAACCAGTGTGTCACTCTATAATATAAAAATTATCAAAATTATTTAATTACTTCGATCATAATGTCAGCGATCACCAACCTGTTTCGAATACTTTCCTAGAGTTGTTTCATAAAACGAGCCAAAATGTAGAAAGATTAAAATTGTTGGATGCTTGGGATTGGTCTCCCGTTAACTTTGATCTTCAACCGGTAGGTGGCATGACATGAATTGATCCGAATAGGCTTTTATCCTATTGAGTGAATCAACTAGGCACCCAGACAGGTCGAGCGTCAAGCTCTATTTTCCAAAGACAGGATGGAGACGAAAGACCTTTTTTTTCTCGATCTTCCGGCTCTATTCGTAACAGTGGTTTTATTCACCACAAGTTTCTTGTTTCGTTTTATAACTAAGAAAGTACAAACTCCCACAGGGTACATTTACTACATTATAATAATGAAGCATTTAGTGACAAACATAAACCAATTATCATAGAATGTTCATTAGATGTTATTTCATCACCGCCAATGTTCATATTATTACTATTCAAATCAATGAATATACTGGAGGAACTCTCTTCTATATACGACACTGAAAATGAAGAAAACTACAATAGTAAATAGGCGGAGTCTCTATGCAGACTAAAGGGATGGGGCCAATTTTTGGTTTATTATTCAATAATAAACCATTGTAATCGCTCTTGAAAAAAAATAATTCTAACCCCCCTGAAAATTTCCTGGTTGACGTTTCAAAGGGTGTAGAATCCGAATCTGCAATAAAAATGTTTCCGTCCGTCCGCCGTACGCACGATTTCTCCCAAACGCCTGAAGCAAAAAAGCTGAAATTTTCTAGGAAAAATCCATGTTGGTCCGACGACACCCCAATTCTTGGGCCAGCTCTCTCACTTAATTTAAAGTGCCCTTCAAGAATTGTCAAAGTTTTGTAAAATCCCGAAAAACATTTAAAAAAAAGTCAAGACGGCCTAAATTTGTACTCTTTTTGAAGAACTTTCCACGAGGAATCGAATGAGCCCCTCTCCAGGTGGGCATGGATTTACGGTGCCAACATTTGCGTTATTTTTGGTTTATTATTGTTTTTGTTTTGATATCAGTAACCTAGTGATGTAGTGATGTAGTAATGTGGATACTGGAGTGAACTCCTAAAAGGCTTTGTAGCCGATACACGGGTTGAAGCATTCTGATATGCATGAAACGCTGCAAATTCTTTCACTGAGGTTTTGGTTTATAATTGTTTTTGTTTTGATATCAGTAACCTAGTGAGTAGTGATGTAGTAATGTGGATACTGCAGTGAACTCCTAAAAGGCTTTGTAGCCGATACACGGGTTAAAACATTCTGATAACCATTAAAAAACGCTGCAAATTCTTTCACTGGGGTTTATTATTCAATTGGCTTGCGTTCATGTTTTGAATTTCTACTAAGCTTTGGAGTGTGCGTGTTTCACAAGTGATAGAGCGATTATTGAATTTCAGGAGGCACACAAATATGATCAACTGATCAATCCAAATAGGTATTTTGGTTGAGAACAGATTTACGTGCTCTATGCATATTTCCTGAAATTCAATAATCGCTCTATCACCTGTGAAACACCCACACTCCAAAGCTTAGTAGGAATTCAAATCATGAACGCAAGCCAATTGAATAATAAATTTGCAGCGTTTTCTCAGCCCAATGAATAACTTTCCAAACCGTATAAGACTTCAGGTTGTTGGAAGAGTGAAAATGTCCAGACTTATTCGTTCTTCGTTGTTTTGCGCAAGACAATCAAACAAGCTTTTCATACCAGGCTGTAACACGGACAACTACTTACTGCAGGGTCTACATACGAGATAGGGTCAACGTTTCTCCACGATGGACCAGTTGACTGGTTGGCAATGGACAGGGATAAAGAAAAAAAAAGGTAAAAAATCTTCTGGGAAGCTTCTTCCTCGAGTCGGTGGAAAAAGAGGTGGAAGCGGCCAGAGGACGGGAGAAGTCGATGAACTGCGGTCGGTCGACGGGGTTCACTTGGGCGTCACCTGTTGAATCTTCTTCGTCCATAGAAGTAGCCTAGACGAGGGCAGCCCGTACATCTATGGAGTTGTGCATCTTAGGGTGTAAGTACAAAGGAAATGCCCTTTAAGGGTTGTCAAAATTTTGTAAAATCCCTAAAAACCCCATAAAAGTCGAAGCGGCCTACATTTGGACTCATTTTGATGAACTTTCCATGAGGAATCGAATGAGCCTCTCCCCGGGTCTGTAGCTCAAACCATTCCCGATGTATGGCCCGATTTATGCTGCCAACATTTGCGTTATTTTGGTTTATTATTGTTGGTTTATTATTCAATAATAAACCATTGTAATCGCTCTGGAAAAAAAAATTCTAACCCCCTGAAAATTTCATGGTTTACGTTTCAAAGGGTGTAGAATCCGAATCTGCAATAAAAAATTTTCCGTCCGTCCGCCGTACGCCGTACGCATATCTCCGAAACGGCTGGAGCAAAAGATCTGAAATTTTCAGGAAAAATCCATCTTGGTCCGACGACGCCCCAATTCTTGAGCCAGCTCTCTCACTCAATTTAAAGTGCCGTTTTGTGAAATCCCTAAAAACCTCAAAACAAGTCGAATCGGCCTAAATATTTACCTATTTGAAGAACATACCATGAGGAATCGAATGAGACCCTCCCCACGTCCGTAGGTCAAACCATTCCCGATGTATGGCCCGATTTATGGTGCCAACATTTGCGTTATTTTGGTTTATTATTGCTTTTGTTTTGATATCAGTAACCTAGTGATGTAGTGATGTAGTAATGTGGATAATGGAGTGAACACCTAAATGGCTTTGTAGCCGATACACGGGTTGAAGCATTCTGATATGCATGAAACGCTGCAAATTCCATCACCGGGGTTTTGGTTTATCATTGTTTTTGTTTTGATAGCAGTAACCTAGTGATGTAGTGATGTAGTGTGGATACTGGAGTGAACTCCTAAAAGGATTTGTAGCCGATACACGGGTTTAAGCATTCTGATATGCATGAAACGCTACAAATTCTTTCACTGGGGTTCATTATCCATTCATTATTCATTAGGCTTGCATCCATGATTTGAATTTCTACTAAGCTTTGGAGTGTGTGTGTTTCACAGGTGATAGAGCGATTATCGAATTTCAGGAGATAAGCATAGAGCACGTAAATCGGTTCTCAACCAAAATACCTATTTGGATTGATCAGTTGATCATATTTTTGTGCCTCCTGAAATTCAATAATCGCTCCATCACTTGTGAAACACGCACACTCCAAAGCTTAGTAGAAATTCAAATCACGAACGTAACCCAATTGAATAATAAACCCCAGTGAAAGAATTTGCAGAGTTTTTACCACATTTTCGTGAATTTTAAGTATAGTTTTCAACATAGTTTTCCAAGCTTACTATTTTTCATGTTCTAGTCCATAGTGTATAAAATTAGTTTATGCGAATCTATAAGTTTACCGGGTTTTGCTATTCTTAGTGTTTTAGAACTTTTTTTTTTTTTTTCAACGTGTCCAATTCGATGAGTTCCAAAAGGCCTGTGCAACGACTTCTCTTTCGATTTCACTGGATAACACTGGATTCGCGTGAAATTGGCCTCATCAGGTACAGGTATAAAATACAATACAATAACATGAACAGTTACAACTACTACGCGAGGACCTTTGTTAATCACAATACCTGATCTACGTTTCAGTCAGCGGTGCTGCCGAGGTGAAGGTAGGTGGTCAGCTATGTTATTGATTAGCGGGGTGGGATGTACTGGTGCTTTGTTAATCATGATGTGATAGCTTAGGATGAGCAAGTCTTTGATTGTAGGCACATCTAAGTCACATACAGCTCTCCATTGCAGATGTACCAATCTGCGTTAGCTACTAATCTAAGAATTCTGTTTTAGATCACCTGAAGCGCGATTTGTTGGTGTGCCAGAGGACGGATATCATAGGCAACTGCCATACAAGCAGATAACTCGGATAATTACTCTTTAAATTGTGAGCTTCAGGTGTGTGGTTACGTTCTGGCTGACAAACATTGGATTTAGTGTTGGTTTTTTATCGTTCATGGTGATTGGGTGGTAGGCAAACGTGGCTATCGCAGATTTCAAATTACATCTACATAGAAATTTTAAATTAGGAATCAAACTACGATATTTGAGGGTTGTGTTTTCATGGGCTGGGAGGAGTCAGATAATACACTTATTTGTACCAACAAATACTAAGTCCACAGTAGATCAAATTCAATTTACCCCTTCTTAGATTCTATCGACCTACACTAATGTAATTAACACCTCCCCACGCAGTTGTTGTTATATGTTACTGTATTTTACTGAATTCCAGAACCTGCTGAGAACAATTTCAGGAGAAACTAGTCGTAAACAATACAGAAAATCGTTCACCAAATCGGAAGAAAGATGGTCACTTCCACCTTCAAAGAACAGCTTGCCGATCCCTAGCCCTTCCCGCACGTGACAACTGGCTTCCTTAATTTGACCACTTCTTAGGGCACGTATAAATTGCGTAACATCGACCTACCAACATAGTTACTATGTTTAAAGAGGAACCTACTTCAACCGCGAGGGTTAGAAGAGGGGTTCGTAAACTTTGATGTTTCCCTTTACGGAGAGACCCCTCTATCTGCAAAACGCTCCGTAAACTGGAGATTGTGTGTACACTCACAATGACGGCGCAAATTAACTGTAAACATTGAACTACTGGGGGTAACACGTGCGCGAATCAGATAATGAGCTAAACCCTCATCTGCCTCGACAAGCCTCCATCCTAATCAGCTTTCATAAACACTTCCACAGGGCAACTGACTACGTATTGAGATTTCGCACAATAACCCCGGATGTGGTGGTTCACGCGATTCTACATTATTCGGCCATCCTCCCTCCTCATTAATTTTAATTGGTAGCTCTTCTTGCTGTGAAGCCGATAGAGAAACTTAGTTTTTGATTCCGCTCCATACAATTATTAGTCCAGTCATCTGGTGGTTTGGGCTTGCGAAAATTCCCAACTTTCCGCAAACTTACTGGGTTGTTTCTGCCCCCCCCCCCCCCCAGTGGTGCAACACCTCATTTTTCGCACAAATTAATCTTGTGCTAACTTCAGGGGAGGCGAAAAACCGCGATTTTTTCGGATTTTTTTTTCAGTTTTTCCGCTGTAACTCGAAAACTACGTATCCTAGCGAGAAAACCACTCTATTATAAAATAAATTAGACAAAATTTTCTATAAAATGATCTACTCACACCTGATTTTTGACCAAGCTATCATCGAGATATAGAGGTTCGAAGAACGGCAAATTTTCCCAATATGGCAAAAATTAGCAGAAATCACTCTTTTCCGCCAAGTTTATTGTTATTAACGTACTTGATGATGATATTAAAATTTATTTTCATATATTGTGTTGTGATGCTACATCTCCTCCCCGAACCTTGTGCCCCAACGAATGAAGCTTAAAGCAAAATGGCTTACAATATATATAGATATATAAATAGAGAGATGGCAGTGGGAAAATGTGGATTATTTTCGATGGATCAGTTTTTGGTATTCGAGAAAGGTAGCTGTATTGTACTGGCTTCTGGAAAATCCGAAATTCATAGGAACTCACCATGCACTCCATTTCAAACAACTTTAGTTTAGTGTCTGCCCATGTGTATAAGTCCAACATCGCTTGGGTACTTTAAATTTTTCGAGATAGGATGAGTTTTGCATTTTGAAATCTCAAGTTATGACAATTTTTGCACCAACCACTTTTTTGCTCACTAAATACGTACGATAGATGTATTGTACCGAAAATTTATCAAGGAATTCAAACGTGAATAGATTTTTCTTCCTCCATTCCATGGTGAGTGATTGAGTTACTGTGTGTACTAGCTTGCCTATTAAGTATGTACAGTCTCAGGTACCTAATAATCGTTGAATTCTTTAAAATTAAGGACATGCAAGTATCTCTATATGCTAACTTGCATATAGGCAACGTCGAAAGACTATATAAATGAAGAATTTGAGTAAATGAAAATAATTATGAAAATTAGCACATTAGGCCATGCTGCTAGACTGGAACGTTATAAAATGTATATTCGGGAAACATTATTTCAAGATTAAAATAGGATTTATAGTATGTTCTTTATAATCACCTGATTGAACCCGTTGCGTAATAATTTGCCTGGTTGTTCGAACGCCTGTTTCTAGTTCGCTCTCGACGTGATTTATCGGATCTGCGTCAACTTTCATCATCCGAGCCCTTCAATTTCTCTTCTCCCGTGTCCGATAACCTCCCGCGGCTCGAACTTCACTTTCACATGCGGCCAGGTAACATCATCGCCATCCTATCGGACGTGTGCGGTTTTTACTGGGAACGCTAATGGACTAACCAGATACCCTTTCCTGCCTCATCGTACCGTACAGTTGGAATTAGCGCGGGAGCCGTTCATCTATTATGAAGGACCGCGTTGGGTAGATAGTCCGGATTGGATGAGCTTCGGACGCCTTAGTTAGGTCGGCAAAACCACAAAAACTTTCCACTAGTTGTGAGAAGCGCTTGTGCTAATGACTCCCACCATATCACATGGTTAGGTTTCCCCATCACCAAACGGATCCAAATAATTGTTTTTTTCAACTACTTGTGGAGAAAGAAACAGTGTTTTTGTTTTACTTGTTTAAATTTGTAATTTTAAGCGGCATCTCAACAAGAAGAGCGATTAGAGGCTTTGTAGAAGTTATCAAACGGGACACTGGAACTGCTCAGCTAATGTAGGTGAAATAATGCCATGCATACAAAGGCAAACATGAACATAAACGCAACTGAATATATCTAAATTCTTATATAGCTTTTCCGCTTCAAATTAAAGGTTTTTCGAAACAAATTAAAGGTTTTTCATTTCAAAATATAGGTTTTCTATCCCGAGATAAAGATTACCTTTTGTTCTTTGGAAAGCGCGGTTGACACCCGTTCATCTACGAGATCGGACTACTTCCAAATGTTCACCACTGAATGGTTCGCTTTTGCTCGAAATTCGAGGCCGGGCCCACGGAATCGCGGTCATTAATCACGTTTAAATTTATCAAGATTTTTGCACCGCAGCAAGATCGAAACGTTAGGAACGACAAAGGGAGAGAATCGATGGCTAGAATACGTAAAGAAGGAAGGCGGCAGAAATCTCCCTGATGATACATAAGGAATAGTCCACATCAAACTCGATAGAGAATGGACAGGTTTCCATGTCTTCTTTTCATTGAGTGTTTCAGTCTGCTACAGTAAACGTATCTTAACGATCTTTTGGTTTATTATTCAATAATAACAACACAACACAGAGCATCAGACAAATGTGAACGCTCCTATATTAATTGAATGAAACCGATACTGTTCTGATGCGTCACGACACAACACGTCAGACAAATATAAACGCGGCTTACGGCAAACTTTCATCCTGTCCATTTAAGAGCGCTGATATTAAATATTTATACAACAAATATATTGATTTATATAATCAAATTTTTATACACAGTCTTTCGAGACCGTGGGGGACTTATTGGGAGGAAATCACAGCAATTGAGAGAGCCTGAAACGCACGGGTAACCGGCTAGTTCATCATAGATTAGAAATATGACTCTTAGCGGTGGATTCCACAACTTCGGTTAGCCAGATAAAAAAGTAGATGCATCCGAATCCATCGCAGATTAGAAATACAGTAGTTTTTGGGAGATCCTAGTGGTTCTTAGCTACAACAAAAAGCACTGCATTTCGACCGACAGACATTTCGATCGCGAGAAACAGGTGTTTCACAAAATCTACGTTTGCACTACACGCAAACATGCCAGAATATCTCTGATTTGTGAGGTGATGGAATGGTTTAGTTGCCCCTTCCAATGAGCTGGATGCATTGTTAAGCTCTGCCACGCTCAGAGGATGATCCACACGCTTGCAGGCGTCTGATTCATCTCCCAAGGCGACAGATTCTAAAATCAGGAAGAGGCCAACTAACCATATCCATCACAGATTAGAATGATACTCTTAAAAGGAGAAGATTGGGGTTAGCCCGTTACACTCCCGAAAGTTTTATTAAAATCAAACTATAATAGGTACTTAACTGTAATCCCGGCTATAAAGATCCACAACAATTCTTTCAAGGATAAAAAATGTTGGGAAGTCTGCAAAACTTGTGTAATTAACATGAAAAATTTGAATTCAAACAACAAAAACTTGTAAATGATCATGTTTCCAATGAATTTCATTACTGTAGAAAGTTTGGGAGGAAATGGGCCCCAGAACCTTGGCAAAAGCATTATATCTGTCACGGATTTATTCGTATACAGGAATAAATAATGAATATATAAGTTGAGATATACTTATTGAAAGAAGGAGATCGATTTTAGAGGCAACTGGAAATCCGATTAGCATGTAAGAGGAGGCCGCGAGTTCAATAAGGACTGATTGATAATATCGAATATGTAATTTAAAACTCTCATTTTGGAAAGCACATTCACTACCAAGCTTGCGCTGTAGATTGGTATTATCAATCACATCGAGTTCCTTTTCCGAACAACGAGAAAAGCCGGACATGTTCAAATGCAACCCCTGCCAAAATCACGCGTACAGAGATTCATTTCATATTGGTGGCCCTGGTAGTTATTTCATGTTTCCCTGAATTTCTTCCATTTGGCCGCTTCGACCGGAAAGGTGAGATAATGAAATTGGTCGAAAGCCAAGAAAATTAGCCGTAATTACACGCCTACCTATCGTTGTGTATGGAGTGTATACTTATGACCGTCACGTAACCAGGGGATTGGCTCATAATCAGGATGGTCTTTGGGTTTGATCGCCTGATTTGTGATTCCCAGGGAGGGAACCGCCTCAAGCACGTTTGTTGGGTACAAATGGATACGATATACGGGAAGAGAAAAGGGAGGCTGGAAGGATTTCGCGGCCAATTTAAAAAGAATATGAGAAATAAGAGAAATCAGTTCAACGACACCTACATGAATAAATACACAACAATAAAATTAATTAATTAATACAATAAAAATTATTATAGTAAGGTTTATTATTTCTGTATTAGAGAATCCTCCTACGTGGGTCTCCAGACTACCAGAAGTGGACTGTACAAGCAGAGGGAACGGTCCCCAGGTATAATCGGAAACACATGCAGAAATCCAACTGAAAATATCATCTTGATGTAATATTGCAGTAATCCAACATGATTTTCACTAGTTGTAAATAAATGGTACCTGCCGAACAAGTACCTACAGAATCAATGAAAACCTTGCAACACGTATTGCTCTACTATTTTTACCAGATTCTAATCAAATTTTCTGTCCAGTGATGTGCAGAGATGGGACATTTCAACTGACAGTGGGTAATAATTGAACAAGTCATAAGAGTGCAATAAAAAAACGTCTGCCAAGTGGGTGAGGCACATAGCTTCCTCGTATCCATAACATGGCTGTGTAGATCATTGAAAATTATAATTGACTAAAGAACTTCGTTCAATTAGGCGAAATCGGTCAAGACTCCCGGAGTTATGCTTGTGGCAAGGATTTCACGTTTGCGCATGCGCAGAGGCTACTATTGGGGGTCATAAAACTCAGTTGTTTCATTTTTTTTCCTCATACTTGTTTTTGCCAATAAACGAATATTCTATTCTATTCTAAACTCATAGGGGACCATCTACACATCAAACCGAACAACTGAAAATTTCATCGAAATTGGTCAAGAACTACCGGAGTTATGCTCGTAACAAGGATTTCACGTTTGCGCATGCTCAGAGGCTACTATTGATCCGGGGGTCATGAAACCTATAGGGGATCATCTACACCCCAACCCGCACAATCCCTGAAAATGTCATCAAAATCGGACTATAACTTCGTGTAGTTTTGTCCGTAACAAGGATTTGCTGACAGACAGACAGGCACACAGACAGACAGACACGGAACCAAAATTGTTCAGAAAGGTCTAAAACGCAAAATGCGAGTGGAATTTTTGATTTTGGAGACATTTTGCGTTTTAGACCTTTCTGAACAATTTTGGTTCCGTGTCTGTCTGTCTGTCTGTGTGTCTGTCCGTCAGTCAGCAAATCCTTGGTAGACTCGGAAGCAAAACAGAAATAGTTGTGTCTGGACGGTGTACAACTGGTTTACTAGTAATGCAACATAACAGATGATAGGCAAGATAGTTCAACATAATGCAATTTGCCTTACAAGAGAGTTGAATAGCCGTGAGAAAAATTATGAAGTTGTGTGTAGAATGGAAATGCGGGTATCGAAAGGAATTTCTTTGTGACTACGCAAGGTTATTATATCAACAGGTTTGACTAGGCGGTCCGGGAAGAGAGGGGAGGTTATAGTAGGGTTTAGCAAGCTCCAACCTTGAACCCGTTAGTGTAGTAACGAGACCGCTATACTCGACAAGACGCGGGTCTGTTGGTATGAAGAAGCTTCGAGGAAACCTCCTTGCACGATCATCAACCGGCATTTCCTGTTTCCTGCACGCTAATGCTCTCTCTGCGTCTCCTAATTCGAAGAGGGGAAAAACAAAACACCGACACCGTCGAAATTAACATCTGTACTTACATGCGAAGTGCTCGTTTTTCCACTACAGTAGCGATTAAAATCTTGACGGGATAACTTAAGCCGAAACCGAAAAGGAAACCCGAAGGAAACCTCAAGAAAAATGTTGGCTACCAAGAGTTGCCGTTTTCCAAAAAGTGTAACTATTGACACATCGTACCTTAAGAATAGCAGTGTCACAAGTCCAAAGTATTGAGTTAAACTTCTTTCTTGAAATTGATTGTTCTTCCTCTGTCCTTTTGAGTTAAACCTCCAGGCAGATAGATATGGACGAGCTCTACGAGGAAATAGTACCGTTACAAGCTTAGGGTCAATTGTTACCACCTGGGAGCGGTAGTTAGAAATGTCTACACTTGTGCAACTTTTGTTCATCAGAGGCATGCGTCACAGCGCATGGTGCGACGCACGTGATGAACCGAGGTGTACGGGGTGTTGAACGGTGGGGTAGCTCACGCCGAGCCGCAAGGGTTGGATTTCTGTGCGTCACACCGTTCATCTCACTTGAGTTTTCCATTGAAAAAGTGCCGTCTTCACGTTTTTTATTGTGTATGAAATGTCTCATGCGAAGGAAACGCTCGAATTCATCGAGGATTACAGTGTATTACCTTGTGGGTGGAGCCAAGACATCAGCACACCCTAGCAGCTCCACCACTAATGCTGAGGAGATGCAACAATATCCCTGCATGCATCCATCCACTGATGCGGTTCCATGCTGGAGTTTCCTTCCTTGAGGTTATCAAGACTTCTACCTCGTTTTCGCGTTTAACCTCTATCCTGTTTGACTTCTCACCGCCTCCCGTTTTTGAGTCTCGCTTTTGAATTTATTCCTTTTCATTTTGTTCATTAAAGTTTTAATAAAAGTTATTTTTGCTTAGACGTTTTGTGATTATTTAATAGTCACCCGCATAAAGCATAACCTGCTCCCTTGAATGTAAATGATAAAATGTACACTAACCTTTGTTAAAATCTCGCGTTGGCCATTTTGGGTGCAAAGTACAAGTTGGACACCAAAAGTGTTAAAAGTAAAATAAAAAGCTTTTGGCCCTACTTTTCCAAAGAACATGCAAAAAGTCTGCTGACTCCATGGCGAGGGTTGAAAGAAACCTGACGGTCAAATGTGGACAGGAATCGCTTGCTTCTAGGGCATGCGTCAGAGGCAATCTTCATGAGGCAAGTTGAAAGACGCAGATTGAAAGTTGAAAGACGAAAACGCACAAGTGTAGTCGGGAAGGGGGCCTCACACGAGGATAGCAGCGTGATAACACCTACTATATAGTATCCAGGTGGTTGAGTACAGTGCCGTTTTTGAATTGTAATCCTACTCTTCTAGTTGTAACATGGTATAGAATAGCTTAACTCCATAAGCATCACTATTGCTGAAAATGAAAATCAAAGATTGAAAAATCACTATTTGACGAAGTTGTTAAGAACGCAAAACTTAGAACTCGTTTTCCCGAAATTGCAGATTTTCGCCTTGTCACAGTACTATCCTCAAGGTGCGATATCATCACATAGCGACATCTTAAAAACATCAGAATCAGAGAGGCGAACCTTGGAAAGTTGTTGACAGTAAAAGAAATTTCGGCTTGACGCTTGGTCAAACGATCGTGTTACTGGGGTAATACAAAACTTTAGTACTGGTGGCAAATCATCACATGGTTGGTAATGAAAAAAAGAATCACGCTGGCCAATTTCCGACCAAAAGTGGCTCTTGGAGTTTTTTTTTATTATTATTATTTTTTTTTTGCAACAGGCTCCGTTTCTGAGTTATTCCACTTTCAATAATTATTTCGTGTTTACGTCCTTACTCTACCAAAATTTCAATAAGTTCTTTAATTTGTACGAAGAATTGAAATTTGAGGACACCGTTAGAAATAGCGTTAAATTGTCTGTCTTTTAAATGCCCAAACATTTTTTTCTTCAATCAGAATCAAGGAGCAAAAAACGAGACCAAACAGTAAATCTTGTCAACATTTTAAACTGTCCTATTTTTCAAACGCTTTGTAATAATAATAATCTATTTAAATTTGTAGAAAAATAACCGTATTATTTTTCGTAGCAGGGCTGTGCAGACCGCCTGAAAACTGCGTCAAAACGGCAGCTTTCTGACGGTAGGTACATTGATAGACTGTGCGAGTAGATACATTGATTACAGTGTTCCTCACGAGTTGAAATATATGTTCACCTCCAAGAATACCATGTATCTAACATTTAACTCTTATTTTTGTATGGATTGGAAGAGAAATGAAGAAAAATGGGGCCCGGAACTGGTAGCAGTTTCTATAAACTATGCCAGTAAATAGCAGACAACTCAACCAAAACGAACCCAATAACTGGGGGCATGGGACGATGTAAAGACGCTGACAATTTAGCTGAGGGCTGCCCTGAAACTTGTCACGAAAAGAAATCTGCAGACCCACTAGGACCACATTGGACAATACATACCAACCTGTACATATCCACACTGCAATGCAGTAAGGATTAGAGGCACCAGGCACCATGAACTGCTCTCACTCAAGGCCAAGTTTCAAACTCACTCACCACAAACCTAATGCAGTTCCTGAATGGAAAATGATAAACCCGTCATAGAAGGCAGATCAAAGGGAAATGGCTCCATTGGCATTCCAGACGAACTATTTAAAAACCCCAGAAGCACCACACAGGTCCGTAGAGTTCCACGAAGCACTCATTAGCAGCTATAGTTCAGAGCAGTGATGAAAGACCATTGATGTAACTATGAGGGGCAGTGAAAACCTTTGGATGGTAGGTCGCAAGATGTAAATTGCAAATTGAACTCGTAGAACTGTGATGTTGGGTTTTCTATTTTGATCACTCGAAGAAAAAACCCGTTTAATTTGTTGTTTTACAATGATGATTACACTTTAAAATGAATTCGAAATTTAGCAGTTCCTGGTACATGCAGCGGAGAAACTGGAATGAGGTTAACCGAAGAACTCTCCCATTCTTTCACTTCATTGAAAAATACATTTCCTTATGAACGACGGGAGCGGCTCGAGTAATCACGTTCCGTAACTTTCTAAGCCCTGGATCAAGTTACTCGTGCAAATGTACTAGAAGCATATCAGGCAAAAATGAAAGGGGAACTATGGGCCGAACCTTGAAATAAGGAGATCGATGGGTAGCAACTTAGTAGGTACAGCGGTTCTCAAACTTTGAACTGGCACATTGCTGTAACTTTTGATTCAGTTTGACATATTCTAGAAGCAACGTGTTTAATTGGCATCAAACAATACATTCTGCGCAAGAAATAGTAGATAATTTTTAGTTGAAACTCATAACAATAATTATGAATTATGCTTGGCGTTTTTTTGTGGTTTAGTTTGTTGAAACGAGGTGGCAGTCCTGAGTTTAGTTTAGAGAAGAGTGGAGTTTACTCGGGTGTTCTTTAGTACTGCCCCCCACTTTCAGAACACCGTAGCTTTGCTAAAACATTGCATTTCCCCAAGTTGGTGGGGGTTTTTAGAAACGTCGGAAATCAAACTTCAATCACCTTGGATCATGCTTCGGTAAAAGTTAAGCGAAAATGGGGTTTATTGAATCCAAAAAAAGTGGGGGGCAGTTCTAAAGAATTTCCCCAGTCAAAAACTTTAGTACTGCCCCCCACTTTTTATTGACGAATTTTATAGCCCGCCGATCATTCAACTGTCTTGATAGGTTGATTTGGGTACTACGGTATACCCTGAATCACATTGAAGCACACACATCATTCAAGCTGGAGTTCAAAAGCCGAGAAGCGACTCGGGCTCTTTCCATACAGGATGAAACAAGAGAAATGTTATCGGTCTTCCTATGCCCACGATAAATCTATAGCAGTGTTTAGAAAATCGTTTTTCTCCAAACATCACTGGCATTACAAAAAAATTATGACGGTGGTCTACTATTTCAGTCATAATATTACCAGCTATGACTTCCTCATCCACGAAACTTCAGATGAAAGTGCCACTACCTCTTCGGCTACCATTGCTCCATTCATGGAATTCTTGAAAATTATAAAAAATCTGTACAACCCCTACATGTAGTACATGAACTTGATTTATTAAATCTCTTCTTTCGTTACTGGTTGTTGTTTTCGATCATTTTTTTCTTGATACCTGCTTTGGGGGGCAGTACTAATGTTTTTGACTGGGGAAATTCTTCTTTCGTTACTGAGTGTTGTTTTTCGATCATTTTCTTGATAAATGCCTTGGGAGTTTTTGACTGGGGAAATTCTTTAGTACTGCCCCCCAATTTTTCCGAAACGATTTTATTTGGGTATGATTGCACTGAACACAGTTTTGAATCACAAGGAATAAAAGAGGAGATCCTGAAGTTTCTAAAAACCACCCAGAATATAGGAAACTAAGTTATTATAGTGAAATTATGTCTTTCTGAAAGTGGGGGGCAGTACTAAAGATCACCCGTTTACTCTTCATGGCGGATAGAGCAGAAAACCGAGTTTCACAAGAATAAGGTGTGGCGAATGGAGTGAGAAATTTCAATGCTTTTGTTTACCAATCCAGAAGGACGTGACAGAAGGTTCTTTAAAATTCATTTCAAGCTTAGTGCCACCTGGACTCAATTTCATTTTGGAATTGTTTGCAATTTTGTTTCGTATTGTTCAATTTTGATTTTCATTTTTCTATCCTGTTGGGGTAGCTCGTCGACTGAGGGTTTGAAAGGGTTAGAAACAATGTTGACCCAATTGTAATTGAATAATAAAAATTCCCTTCATTAGTTTGAAAGCCCATTTAAATCATTTTTCCACCACGCTTTGGAGACTCCCGAGCCTTCATGTGCCACCCTTTAGGAGTGGAGTCCCACACTTACGAGACCGCTCACCTGATTAGTTGACATTAGTTCATCTCATTTGGTTTTGTAACCACTGTAACTTCGTGAAAAACCGATTTTCCTTCAATCGTGCATGATTCGTAAAGGACATATTTACTTTCAGGTCAAAAGAGGGTATTACAAAGAGATTCTGTAGATAGTTCCATATGCATAAGGTAGGTGCCATTGTAGCATAATGGAATTGTATGGTAGATAACTATCAAAATGGTACCGAAAAACTATATTTTAGCAAACTACCTTCTATTAAGAATACCACTAAAGAAATCCCATATATCTAAAATGTAAATCAGGGCTGACATGATCAGTTTATATTCCATTGAATCACAATGCATTTGTACAGAAGCCTGTAATTTTTACTGCGGCAGCTTCAATCCTACAATCAAATCAGGAAATACGATCAGCCCGGCCGGAATGGTCTCAACTTAGATGTGGGGCTACCGTTCAGTGATATGTATGTATGTGCTTACAGACAGTTGAAAATAAATTGGCAATAAATATATGATGATGCAAGAGTGGGAGTCCAATATCGTCTTATGAACCCCCGAGTGTCTGTAAAACCATGGTTCTCGCAGTTCGAATTTGGCAGGCTGGAGATCCGGGCGATCAATAGGTTACGGTCCAATCACGGTTTGTGCACCGCATGGGTCAGGGATTCTTCGAGTTGTGACGTTTGTGGCAGAGAAGAGGAAACTTTGAAGCACATCTTCATGGATTGTACAAGGAACTGGCTGGCAAGACACCACATGCTGACTTCAATTGGTCGTCATTTGGAAAATCCACTATATTTTGACAAATTAACAGTTGTTATTTTGTGCTAAAAGCTTGCTAATGCCAAATGAAAGGGGGGGGGGGGACAAATTCCATAGACAATATAGCACCAGAGAAACACAACTATAATCGCCAGAGATGAGGTAATTCCAAAATATGAATCACCATTCTGTTACCATTTTGGTGTCAAAACATATTGGAAGAAGAAATGAGATGGAGAAAATGTCAATTTGTTCAAGAATATGTTGTCAACACTTATGTACCTACACGAGTTTCTACTGGTATCACTGGTAGGATTCTGCATATCTGTACTTCCTTCCGAAAAACGAGAAATTGCACACATCAGGCGATTGATATGTAAAATCTTGAACATCCTCGGAATCAGGTTTAGTGACACTTGCTGATGATTTGACAACCACTATTCGTGATGTCACGACTGCTGTTTTCAGCCGCAGGACTGCTCAAGATGTCTCTAATCAGGAAGGAACTCAGCGAGAGCGGAAGACGATCAAAATTCCACGCTAGTGACACAAGAGGCGAGAACAGGCTCATCACGTCAGAGTTCAGCTTTCGAGCAGAAGAGTAGCGCGGGCGGTAAAGATTGCGTAATAACCCAACCAATAATGACAACCAATACCGCGACGTATGAGTTTTTCGTAGCAAAGTTGGCATTTCGCTAACGAATCAAGGTGAAAAAATCACCCGAAGAAAAAAAAACTTAGAACACAAAGGTACTCCTAGATTGAGTAGAAATGACAGGAGATGAACGTACATCTCCAAGAACTGTCAAGTAAACAGGTACTCACCTATTGTTTTCATGAGTAGGTACCTAGTTACCGAAGTCTGTTTTGTTCACCTATTGTTTTCGTGAGTACCTCGTTTGTCATAAGTTCTGTCGGTTTTCTATCCCGTTCTTTTCTCAGACACGACGAAAAGCCCACAGAAAACGCAGGTGTTTTCGAGTTGTTAAGGCAAATCGCTAACCAAATACTCGTTTTGCACATTATTATGACCTATCTACAGTTATTAATTAGGTAGATATGCCAGTACATTCGTCATTCTCTGAATTTGGACCAACTTGGAGTTGAAATTTTGGATAGGTACATTGAATGTTGACATTCTGCTTCCGAATGTAGATTCATATAGATCCCAGAAAGCTTTGTTTTCACCATAAATCAAAATTTCAACTCTCATTTTGCGTTTTAGACCATTCTGAACAGCTTTCGTTTCGTGTCGGTCTGTATGTGTGCCTGTCTGTTCGTGAATCTGCAGATCCTCGAAACAAGCCTAATTCCTACAGTTTTCTTACGATTTTGATGAAGTTTTCAAGTACTGTACGGGTTATGCTGCAGATAGTCATCTATGGGTTTAAGGACTCAAAAATCAATAACCATTCTGCGCATAAGCAAACGTCAAGTTCACCAGTCATAATTTTCTCAGGTACTAGAGGTCAGATCAGACAGTAGTGGGGGAAAAACACTCTTAATTATCATTACAGTCAGATTCGGATAATCTGACATCGATTTCAACACGATCCTATCATTGTTCTATCCAATACAGCATTAGCACCACAGATCCGCAATACATGCCGACTGACATTCTGAAGGCGCTGATGTCTGCGGGAACAGGAACCGTAGTAACAAGACATCATACAAAACATTTCAAAATATTCTTCATGAAACCTAGACGAGGAAGCTACGGTCCACACCCACATTGGCAGACGTTTCCCCCAGTAAGTATTTCAATTTTGAGATTTCTAGTTTTGTGAAAGTTTTTTGCTCTTGGGGGTTTATAGTCGGTTATAAGGGAATTTTCCCGATTATTTCACCAATACGTGACAGCTCTGAAACTGTTCACAGTATGGTTTTACCACGGTTAGGGTTTACACTCAGAATAAGGTAAACAACCCTCAAAAAAGACTTACTCCGAAGTACTACGTGAATAATGTACAGCTTTTTGGGGACATTATTAGAGATTCCGAAGGTTAGCATCCAACAACCTCCCATAAGTATTAACTCGGCGATGATGAATGCTTGCAAAACGGGATTTCATGAATCACAGATAGGTACCTCACATCTAATAATACAAATTTACTCAACTCTTCCAGTGAGGCTGAGAAAAGAATGATTTTGCCAGCACCTACTACTCTTCAATGTTTGCGAGCTATTTCAAATACACCCCCCCCCCAGTGTACTACACCTTGAGATCAGATTGCATTCAATTTTTCGGTCTCTCAAGACAATGAAGAAGCCTCCCTCGTTTACATATACGATTTTTGACAATTTAATATTGTTATTCATAGCCTCATTGTGTTGTTTAGTACTCTACCTCCTGTACACACGGGACTTACCACAACGAAAAGGCACAACTGTTGCCATTTGAGATGAACGAATCCTCTCTGTTGGAGATGAAGCTGCAACACGCAAACTACAGACGTCTACTACTGAGGTTTGTAAATGGACCAAGATGTGGAGAATGAAGCTGAACGAATCAAAATCAGCCCACATCAACTTCACTAACCGAAAAGTCCCGATCTTGGATGTTGAGATCAATTCGAATAAAATACCGCATACTGAAGCAGTTAAATACTTGGGTTTGACACTTGATCCAAATTAAACTGGAATAAACACATAGAAAAGAAGACATTAATATTCTTGAGAACTTAAAATCAAGTACAGATCGTATTGGCTAATGGGAAGGAATTCCCATCTCTCTCTTCACAACAAACTGCTTATATATAATCAGATCCTTTCCCTAATTTGGACCTATGGGATACAGATCTAGGCTGTCCAAGAAATCATATATTAAGAAAATTTCTCAGAATAAAATACTGAGAAGTGGATAGTTTCTGGTACATGGGAAACGATGATAGTTCGAGATTTGAGGATGGAGACATTTGAAATTATTGCAAAATATGCAGGAAGCATGAACATCGCCTTCACAAACACGTGAACCCGGAGATGTCTACGTTTTGGACAACGAAGGTGAAATTTTACGTCTCAAGCGAAACAAACCACTGGATTTAGTTGTGCTGCGTGAATAAAGTGCCAATCGAACTCAGTGCTAATTAATTAAGATTGTTAATAAAGGGCTAGATTTTGCTGTAAACCTTTCAACTTTTGGAACCTTATTGATATGTAAATGGCTAGATGAAATGTATTTGATTTTTCAGTCGCAATTAATAAATCACGATGTGTTGCTTGCACCTATTTCTTTTGAATCACAGATAGGTACCTCACAGTCTAATAATACAAATTTACTCAACTCTTCCAGTGAGGCTGGGAAAACAATGATTTTGCCAGCACCTACTACTCTTCAATGTTTGCGAGCTATTTCAAATACACAAGGAAGCAGTGTACTACACCTTCAGATCAGATTGCATTCAATTTTTGCGGTTTCTCAAGACAATGAAGAAGCGCCCCTGTATTACAAACTCGTTGGCAATTGGAAATTGGCCGTGTTCATGCAGCCTCAAGGCCGAAGCGATCGGAGGAGTGAGAAATGGATCCTTGAAAAATCCCAACTGCAAGCCAACATTATCGAAGCAAAACGAATCACGGGAACAATAGGCGAACACACAGCCGCCTTCCGAGTGGGAGAAGAGATGTCCTTGCTCATTGTTTAGGAAGACAGTTTTTTCTAACGGGACAAATGACACAGACGCGACGTTGTAGGTGGTCAATTTATTGGACGGAACAGCCAGTTAGACGCCCTTGCAGTTCACAGTACAATGGAAGGGTCACGTCGATCAAAAACCAAAAACGTTGCCCATACTGACATTATTATTCTTGATTAATAAATCAGTTTATGCAGATTCGTTTAAAAAGCAGAAGAGGTTTTTTTTGTGGGGATTAAGCCAACGATTAAATTCATCGACTGGGTGTCCCAATTATGATCCGAAAAACTTCACCTGCGTGTTTTATAACTAATTTGCTAAAACGCTGCAAATTCTTTCACTGGGGTTTATTATTCAATTGGCTTCATGATTTGAATTTCTACTAAGCTTTGGAGTGTGCGTGTTTCACAGGTGATAGAGCGATTATTGAATTTCAGGAGATATGCATAGAACATGTAAATCTGTTCTTAACCAAAATATATTTGGATTGTTCAGTTGATCATATTTGTTGCCTCCTGAAATTCAATAATCACTCTATCACCTATCAAATTCAAACCATGAACGCAAGCCATTTGCATAATAAACCCCAGTGAAAGAATTTTTTTAATGGTTATCAGAATGGTTATCAGAATGCTTCAGCCTTTTAGGAGTTTACTCCAGTATCCACATTACTACATCACTAGGTTACTGCGATGAAAACATAAACAATAATAAACCAAAAAAACGCGAATGTTGGCACCATAAATCGGGCCATAGATCGGGAATGGTTTGACCTACGGAACTGAGGAGGGACTCGTTCGATTCCTCGTGGATTCTTCTTCAAAAAGAGTAAAAATTTAGGCCGCCTTGACTTTTTTTGAGGTTTTTAGGGATTTTACAAAACTTTGACAACCCTTAAAGGGCACTTCAAATTAAGTGAGAGATCTGGCTCAAGAATTGGGGCGTCGCCGGACCAACATGGATTTTTCCTGAAAATTTCAGCTTTCTTGCTTCAGCCGTTTGAGAGAAATCGTGCGTACGGCGTACGGACGGAAAATTTTTCATTGCAGATTCGGTTTCTACACCCTTTAAAACGTAAACCATGAAATTTTCAGGGGGGGGGGGGGGGGTTAGAATTTTTTATGAGAGCGATTACAATGGTGTATTATTGAATAATAAACCAAAATGGTCCCAACTCCTTTGTTTTTCAAAGTATTTGCAAATCTGGAGATCCTGTTGGAAAGAGTGTTAAATTGTCCATCTTCTTAGGAACTAGCGAAATTTTTTTGAAAAGAACTAAAGGGTGAAAAATGAGCAGGAAAAGAAAATTTGTCAAATCTTGAAGAAACACTTTAAATGCTCATTAGCCCCCATAATTCTAGCGCAGTGTTGTCCAACTGGTGGCCCGCGATGCTATTATTTGTGGCCCTCTATGTTTTACCCATAGAAAATAGAATACAGTCTCTATGTTCTTCTTACTCTATGTTCTGTGGTTTTACCAAGATCATACATTTTCTTAAAATAATGGTAGGAATGATTTAATAATGGTAGTGGGGTCACCACATTCATTTCGAATCCCTTATTTGGAGCATGAGTTTTTATTTTCATCGGATATATATTTTTATATATTGGCCTCATCCTTCTTTATATAAAAAACTGGTCATGATTAAAATTTTTTTATATTATTGTTGTGAGACAATACAATGAGTTTTAGTTTTGCCTGCAGCTCCTCTCTCCCTTTTCTCTTTTGTATTCCTTTCTTCACTAATCAATCAATTAATGACAACAACAATAATATAAAAATTTGTTAATCATGACCAGTTTTTATATAAAGAAGGATGAGGGAGCAACTAAAAAACTTCAATTGCCCATACTACAAGTATTGAAACAAAGTGAAAGGATGTGTGGTGGCACCACCATGTCTAAGCCAGAATTCTACATGTATTGATGACATAATAAGACTGATGAAGTCCTCGTGAAGGACGAAACGTATCCGATGAAAATAAAAACTCATGCTCCAAATAAGGGACTCGAGATTTAATAATGCTAAACTCACGAAATTTTAAGGTGGTCACAATTGGTTTTTAGTTAGGAATGATTGATTTATTGGTGAAAGATCGGCCTTTTTGAAATCTCAATCTTGAAGAGTCGTATGTTCTCAACCATTGAATATAATACGTTGAAAAGCATTGAAATCCAGAAATAATTTTGAATGGCTCAAAACGGATTTTCAAAAGATAATTTTGGAAAAAAATTTCTTACACGTATTGTGTAGCCATTGCACAAATACTTGCTTGAAAAAATCGCTGAAAACCGAATAAAAGAACAAGGGAGATTTTGTAGGTACCTATTTGTTGAGTTTGATTAAATTTCATTAATTGTTATTATCACTGCATGATTGTATGATCATTTAAGTTGATACAAAAAGGTTCGTGATAAGGGAAAACCAAATTGTGAAATTGGTGGTGAATAGTCAAAACGGAATTGATGACTGCGTAGTGGCTTTGGATCCTGACTTTCATTCGGCAGAAAACAAGCTAACGAAATCGCATGTCGTTGCCGGCAACAGTGTGATTCATAAGGATCTCCGTGAGCCTCCCATCGTTCGAGTTGGGTAAGGCAAAGAGATGCAAAAAAGGAAAGAAAGAAAAAGTCCCGCAGGGTAATTACCGAGTGAGAGGACTAAGGAGGGAGGTGAGCAACTAGGTAACCTTCTTTGGAGCGGGCTGCCTACCATTCCCAGCATTAGCTCCTGGACAATCTTGGTCATTCTTCATACGAACTGAAGGCAGACGATGACAATGAAAAGGTCTGCCCAATGAATATATAGCTTTCCCAAATCGAATTGAGAATTTTCCAAACCAATTTGAGAATTTTCCAAATCAATTTGAGAATTTTCCAATCTAAGGAACTTTTACTACTAAAAGGAAGAGGAAGTTTTCCAAAAAGAATTGACAATTTTTTAAGGCAATCCAAGACTTTTGTTGAAAACAAAATTAGTGAAGAAAATGAAAGAATAGCACTTAATGAACAAATTAACATTGAAATCATAAAGACAAAATGAACGAAGAATACTTCATAAAAATTACGCTCTTGTTAAGAACAGAAAAAAATCGAGGCCACTCTGCGTTTGCCAACGAAATTTTCTTTTATTTCAACGTTAATTTGTTCATGAAGTGATATTTTTTCATTTTGCTTAACTAATTTTGTTTTCAATAAAAGTCTTAAATTGCCTTAAAAATTGTCAATTCGGTTTGGAAAACTTCCTCTTCCTGTTTAGTAGTGAATGTTTCTTAGATGGGAAAATTCTCAAATTGGTTAGGAAAAATCTCAATTTGGTTTGAAAAATTCTCAATTCGACTTGGAAAATTCTCAATTCGACTTGGAAAAGCTATATAAACTATTTAAGTACGGGTTGTGCCAGGAAACTCCCCACTCCCCTTAAAAACGTAATTCCTGGGGTAACAACAATTACTCGTATATATATTTTTTAAAATCTGCTTTGTTTTATGCCATTAATATGAAGAATATGTGCGCATTACGTTCGTGCCGTCGAATTGGAAAAATCCGTCATTCAGTCCGTTCGGTGCTTTTCTCTGAAACTACAGAACGAGAGTGAGTTCTCGGCATACTCTCAGCCAATTTTAAAGGGTAAATATCGGTCTTAATATAAAAACTTTCGAAACGACACTAATTTTGTTGACATTGGTAGACACAATGAACCGAATGAGCCCAGCCGTACCTTTACGCGTGACACTTAACGTTCATCCGTTCACACACCCTGACAGAAAAAACTTTGACAGGCAAATAGAACGTGAATCACAATGTGCTTGGGCATAGTAAAAATCGCCTAGTATCACGTGGGTATCGCATCAGTTCATTGATTGCAATGGAATTTTGTTTGCAAGAGTTCTTTCAATCTAGTTTTCCAAAACTTAATAAACAAATGTTACATACTAGTGTACAAGTGTAGTGTGTTGTTTTGTTTTATCTCGTTAAATTCCAGTCGTTCATATACAGTTTTGATTGACACATCAGCTTTTTATTAGCACAAAGGGACAAGCGAAGGTTCGTGTCTATGAAAGTAGTCTTTAGTAGTCTAGAAGTCAATTACAAGGTATGGAGACAAAGCTCAGTGATCAGCTGAAGGAACCCTTGTAGCTAATATTTTTTCTGATCGATTTACCTTGGTGACAATGAAATGAGGCATAATATTCATGGTCTAGAATGAATTTAAAACATATGAAAATGCAGAGTTTAGATGAAATAGTATAGAGTTTATTGTTATTTAATCTTTTTGGTTAAATCCCTAAAAACCTCAAAAAAAAGTCGGCCTAAATTTGGACTCTTTTTCCAGAACTTTCCAAGAGGAATCGGATGAGCCCCTCCCCAGGTCCGTAAGTCAAACCATTTCCAATGTATGGCCCGATTTACGGTGCCAACATTTGCGTTATTTTGGTTTATTATTGTTTTTGTTTTGATATCAGTAACCTAGTGATGTAGTGATGTTGTAATGTGGATACTGGAGTGAACTCCTAATAGGCTTTGTAGCCGATACACGGGTTGAAGCATTCTGATATGCATGAAACGCTGCAGATTCTTTCACTGGGGTTTTGGTTCATAATTGTTTTTGTTTTGATAGCAGTAACCTAGTGATGTAGTAATGAGGATACTGGAGTGAACTCCTAATAGGCTTTGTAGCCGATACACGGGAAGCGATATGCATGAAAATGCTTTCAAATTCTTTCACTGGGGTTTATTATTCAATTGGCTTGCGTTCATGATTTGAATTTCTACTAAGCTTTGGAGTGTGCGACAGGTGATAGAGCGATTATTGAATATCAGGAGGCACACAAATATGATCAGCTGATCAATCCAAATAGGTATTTTGGTTGAGAACAGATTTACGTGCTCTATGCATATCTCCTGAAATTCAATAATCGCTCTATCACAAGTTTGTGAAACACGCACACTCCAAAGCTTAGTAGAAATTCAAATCATGAATGCAAGCCAAATGAATGAAATTGAATAATAAACCCCAGTGAAAGAATTTGCATCGTTTTTTTATTGAGCCTCAATACCCTCCCCCCACCCCCCTCAAAATAAAAACATCTATCATTTATCAAGTCCTTTAGCACTCGTATTGCGTTGAACTTCCCCAAATCCAAATTTAAACGATGTAGGCAAAGGTATACTGATGTAGAGGAGGCACACAAATATCATCAACTGATCAATCCAAATAGGTATTTTGCTTGAGAACCGATTTACGTGGTCTATGCATATCTCCTGAAATTCAATAATCGCTCTATCACCTGTGAAACACCCACACTCCAAAGCTTAGTAGAAATTATCAGAGTTGAGATGTAATCATTACTTTGAGTAATGAATAATTTTCCGATTACTTTCATTGTAATGACGTATATTTGGCTAGTAACAATTTCAGTAAAAAGGAGATTGAAAATCCGAAGTTTTGGGGTTGAAATTACTCCAGAAGTAATCGCGATTACCATTCCAATTACTGTAATGGTAATCGTTAAAACGATTACTTTTTCCGATTACAAGTAATGGTAATCGAAATACCGATTACTTTTTCCGATTACAAATAATGGTAATCGAAAAACGATTACGATTACTTGTAATCGGAAAAAGTAATCGTCATTCCGATTACTTTTCATTAATTCCGAGTTTAATTAATTTCTTACAAAAAACAAGTCGATTTAGAAGGGAAAACACTTTTTACAGAAAATAACGAAAAATAAAAATTTTGCAGGAGAATTTACCAGGATATGTCATGACTCTATTTTCGAAAAATTTCAACTCACGGACTTTTACACTTTTACAATCGATGTACCTATAATGCATAGCAAGTAAAGCAAATAACAAGTATTAAATAGATAACATTGTTTCATCTATCATTGTGGCATCAAATTTGCATTCTACCAATGGAGTAATCGGATTAAAAAAAGTAATCGAATTAAAAAAAGTAATCGAATTACCAGTACTCCATTCCGATTACTGTAATGGTAATCGGAATGACGATTACTTTTTCCGATTACAAGTAATCGTAATCGGTTTTTCGATTACCATTACTTGTAATCGGAAAAAGGAATCGTTTTTTCGATTACCTGTCTTCAAAAGTAATTGGAATTTGTAATGGGTAATCGAATTACTTTCCTAACAACTCTGCGTACAATTTCCACCAGTAGGGCAAAGACACTCATTCATTCCCTCAATAGGAACCACTCACGCCGACAATAGTCCCATTTCAGAGCAGTTGTGCGATGTGAAGGCGTTTAAAGGGGTTTCCCATAGAGTTCGACCGGAAACGGATAGTCGTTGCGCCTTGACCCGATGAATCAGGCGGGGGATCCTATTGAACGAAATGCAACTGTGGAACGGTTCGCTGGACTCCACCACAACTATACCTGTCTTCGGAGCATGATAATGAACCTTTCACCGAGTTGCTTTTGTTGTTTCGTACGTCATTAGTTCGGTATCAGTAAGTTGACTGATTGGCTTTTGATTGTCCTCGTAAAGTAACGGGGAATGAAATGAAGGTGGCTCATTAGTCAGAAATAAGATATCTGGGTACACGGGCCTACAACTAGTCACCGCAAATCAACATCTAGTCTATCCACGTTTTGGAGGTTTCTTTATTACTCCAGCCTGGAGTCAATTCTAGGCAATTTTTTGACTACTTTGTAGCGTATTGCAGGATGTATCATAGGCGAAAATAAAGAGGTGTAAACCTTAAAAACATGGTAAACCCCTGCAAAATTTGTTGTTCTACGTCTCAAAATACTTAGGCGACTTTCCCACTGGTTAGATACGATACTTCAGACATCAGACACGTAGTCGTTTCACACGTAAAAGACACGTGCTTTTCGTATTTAGTCAAATTAGCCATATTGCTGATGGTGAATCGAAAATTAGTTCATCGTCAGTTGATCATTTACTAATTGCTGTGGCTATAAGGAGGAAAAGGAAGCTTAGCAGGACTCGACTGTGGGTTCATCCTTACAGGCGAAATGCGGAGGACCACAGCCCATATGTATTGTTCGAAGAACTTTTATCCCATCCACTGAAGTTCCAAGCCTACTTCAAAATAGATGTACCAACTTTTGAGAAGTTGAACAATTTAATCACACAAACAGAAAAACGTGAATCACACAAACCGACTAGAGAGCCTGGCACCCAGGGGCGCCTGTCATTCCAGATAATACTAACCCCCAATGCCATAACACCTGCCCCGAATTCCAACCTGCCAAAAAAAAGTGTGTGTGTGTGTGTGTATGGTATAATTATTTTGAATCAATAAATTACAGCAGTACTGAGTGAAAATTGTTGGACTCACCTTTCCGGCGATGACGGCTTGAACGGTGAGAACCTGGGCAGGTTTGTGGTACTCCAGCACCTCCCCAGGGAGGACGTGCCCCACCCCTGGGTCGAACCATACCAGCTCCCCCTGAAACAATAAATCAAACGTTATTTAACCATATTTACAATAATAACCAAATTGTAATCAATTAGGTACAGGAGTGAATCACGATGAACGACAGAATGATAGTTAATATTACGAGCGGGAGCAATCAAGTACTGTGTAGGTACAGTTTTTTCAACAGAACTGAAGACGTCAATCTTTCGAAATGATTACCAAGTTTCTGCGAAAATGACATACGATATATACCAAAAATCGATAATACGGATGTAGGAGAAGGTT
The DNA here is from genome assembly GCA_031894815.1 of Creontiades dilutus. NCBI lineage: Eukaryota > Metazoa > Arthropoda > Insecta > Hemiptera > Miridae > Creontiades > Creontiades dilutus. The sequence continues at coordinate 136,401 of JAVIWC010005181.1, read as the reverse complement.
ACATGACACACCGATTTGGGTGGAGCGCGTGAGTCAAGAGTGAACTCGTTGGTTAAGAAAGACAGTGTGAGATCAGTATGGCGCCGAAACGTGGAAAATTTGCTTGATCCTTCACTTTATCATCAATGATCTCTACAAATTAAGCAAGAGATGTTCCTGTTTTTTAATTACTGATACAACCTGTAAATTCTTGATAATATGAGAGTGGTGATTGCAGTATCGATGATGCATCGACCTTGGAATTAGTTCAGTTAATAACTTTTAAAAGACCGGAGTGATATGAATAAACAATCTACGCTGCGGCCAAAATGAAGAGACACCGCTGCATTCTTGTAGTAGAAATATTCGTACTCCTGTCAGTAGACATATCCACGTCAAGAGTGCGTGTTCATTTGAGGGGCGGTTCATTTCAAACATGTTTTTCAACTAAAACAGAATGGCTTATTGACACGAACAACAAACCAACCCATACATAAATACTTGAACTTAACAAACAAGATTGTATGGTCGAACCAGGAACAGTTATCAGGGTTTCCCCTAGTGTTGATAATCGAGTTGATAAGCCTTATCAATTACAGATAGTAGGGAAGACAGAATTCTTTTTTTTCGAACAATTGAAAAGGACCATTGTAGGAGGATGAAGGTATGCATACGTATGAAAGTCAAAATTTTAGTACTGCACACTACCGTACGGAGCAGCTGGAATCTCGTTTTTCAAATTATGTCCCTATTCAGGGATTCGTCCCTGTCGAAAGAATTTTAAGGTACCAGATAAGGGTCTAGAACTGTTAAGATAAAAGTATGAACCCTAAAGAAATTTGTATTTTATAATGTAATAACGGAACGAAACGAACTAAATATCAAAAATATTAGAAAGAAGAAATTATAATAATCAAACATAACAGACACATAACCGTGAGAAATGAAAATTGCACCCTGTTTGGTGTAGAAAGGGGAAGCTAAATTAAAAAAATATTTGCCCTCATTTCTAGTCACCAAAAACCAAACAGGTTTATTGAATAACAAAAGAGAATAAAATAAACACCTACCTACAAAGGAGCTCCCAGTGACTGATAAAGAATATCTAAACAAGATAACAATTGATCCGTTATCCACAAACAGTGGTTCACTTGAAGTTCATAGGTAGGATAGTGTTGATCTTTGTAGGTTTGATGGGCAGAGGCAAAACTTCAAGGATGGGCAAGCGCCAGCAAAATCCTGCTTCCCAATCAATAAGGCTCCAATAGGGTGTTATAAAAGAAGGATGGTTGGCACTCACCTGATTCCAGAAAAGTATAAATTTTGATACTCCCAATGATCATCCAGGGTAATCACACTGGAGAAGAATCCAATTACTGATGGATACAACTAGTGGCCACTAGATTCACTGAACCTTTTTTCTGATGAAGAAAATGGGAGAATGAAAACTGGAGACAGAGGTGATGCATGGAAAGGTCAACTTGTTAATGGCTCAATTGTAAAACCCTGGGCATGAAGGGATAAAGAGGGAGAAGATAAGGGGAGGCGCAGAGCAGGAGATGAGCTGATGCAGATGATAGCAGGATTAAGTCTGACCTGAAGTTGAAGGATCGGAGCAGGCAGCAGTTGTCCTCTGGACCAGAAACACAAACACACATTCACCTCACTAATAATCAGTTGAGCCTATCTAAGCCTATTGTCATTCAGCCTTATCTACCATATCAGTACGTCGAGCTGCTCGGTTCTTATCTTTCAGAGAGGTATTTCCGTATCAAACAGGATAATGCTTACTCTAAGCTCATGAAAATAAACGCAGGTGTACCACAAGGTAGTGTATTAGGCCCACTCCTATACCTCCTGTACACATGCGATTTACCAGAGTTCCCAGGAAACGTCACAGCTACGTTTGCTGACGACACTGCAATCCTGGCAGTTGGAGACAGCAATGATGAATCGATCAGCAAACTCAACAAATCTATCTCCAAAATCAGTCATTGGACGTCCACATGGAGGATAAGGTTAAATGAGGCAAAGTCGGTGCATGTTGATTTCACCAACCAGAAAATCAACTACATCCCACTTTACCTCAACAACGTGGCAATTCCCTACGCGAATAAAGCCAAATACCTGGGCATGACGCTTGACGCCAAGCTCAGGTGGAAAGAACATGTGAAAAAGAAGAAGGCCGAACTGGTGATAAAACTTAGAAAAATGTACTGGCTTATTGGCAGGCAATCCTCCATGACCATTGGTAACAAGCTGCTTCTGTACAATCAAGTGCTTAAGCCAGTTTGGACGTATGGAGCACAGTTGTGGGGCTGTACAGCTCCAACCAATAGACTGATTATCCAGCGTTTTCAGAATACCGTACTACGATGCATCACTGATGCACCTTGGTACTTTAGAAATGATGCTCTTCACCGCGAATTGGAAGTGGACAGCATAGACGAAATAATCAAACAGAGGGCTACCGCTCATCTAGCCAGACTACGAGGTCATGTCAACGAAGAAGCTGTGAAGCTACTTGATGTGCAAGACCTAACTAGGCGCCTTAAGCGCACAAAACCACATGAACTTGTGTAGGAAGTGAATGTGCTGAACCTCAGAAGGACATGGACTGGAGTAATGGATCTTGAGTCCCAACAATTATGTAGAGAATTTAAGTCAGAATAATATTGTTAATAAGTTATTACTTGGTGCAATAAAAAATTATAAAAAAAAAAAAAAAAAAAAAAAAAATTCAGCCTTATCCACCACAGACAGACCAGCACCTCTCAATAATAATTGTTAAAGGGCTGTTGCTCAAAGGAAAATTCACAAGGTACTTGAGTATACAAGAGAAACAACATTATTTGTAAGATCTAATCAGTTCCTAAGTAGTTTAAGTTTAGATATAATTCAAATACACATTATTATTATTAATATTAAGTACAATGTAGAATTAGTTTTAGTTGTAAGACGTTGTATTAATTTCATTTATAGTTAGTTATTGTTATGCGTTTTAAATTTCCATTATAATTCTGTTTTTATATTTTATGTCTTTAGGATGAATGAATCCCAAACACACCCCTTTCAACCGCTTTAGTGATTGAATTCATATAGGGGTTCAAAAAATTAGTACATTTGGCTGCGGAATTGCTTCTCTGTTATTGATTGAGCTAATATTGATAATACGTAACATTCAGGTGTCCAGCTTCTGTTCTGACGCACGTTTTCATTTCTTTGTTTGAAGGCGAAAACCCCTCATTTTCAAGGGGAAGGTGAAGTGGCGGACCAACGTCATTTGTGAGCGGCCTTCGGGCGGGCGGGGTGGCAAGAAAGGAATCTGGTAGGTCGACTTCTTGTCTCGGGAATACAGAATGCGAGCTGAGATCGCTCATTACGCAATCGATGCTTACAAAATTGCCCCATAGCCTTCGGTGAGGCGCGCTGCATTCTTGATGTGCAGCGACGAACCACAGTGTTATTGAAGCCACTTCAAGGCTTGAGTTACGGTAAACAAAGCTCTGAGGAGGAAAAACCGAAGTTGTCAAATAGGAGACAAGATCATTGGTAGCAAAAAAGTATTCATTACCATTGGGGAAAACAACGAAACGCAGAGGAAAGTATTACAGAGAAGCATCCTCTACAGCATAGAAAGGAGCGATTGTGTCAAGATTATTCAACCCTTACTAATGTAACGATTCGTAGGGGTATAACTGGGAGGAAGGTGTACAAGATCATACAATGCAACTGCTGTAATTAGAAACATCATTCTTGTAACATGAGATGATGAAATGCATTAGTGACTCTTTTATAGGCAGAGCCGATGTGCCAACAACACACACTGAAGCTAAAAAGCTACCGGTCAGCTCAAATACCGGGAGAAGGCTCGAATTGGCAGGGCAGGAGTAAATCAATCAGTTCAATTTTTTATGTGTATGTTTAAAACGTACTGCTCATTTCCCCAATGGGAGCAGTGTGAGGGAAAACGGAGCCAGGACAGTCAAGTGATTCCACGATCTGCTACCATACTAAAATGGGGGTATGGAATGGACTAGTTGCTCCTTCTAAGGGGAGCGGCAATAAGCCTGAATTACCAAGAGGATACGCCTGAAGCTAAGAGCTACAGTTTCATGCTCAGCATTAGCAGTTTCAAGAAACGGGAAAGGAGAACTGTACAGATCCATCTCAAACCAGAGAGGGGTTGGAGAGCGCGGGGGTTTATGTGTGAAAAGGTGGAGAAGGGGAAGGGTAGGATCGCAATAGGTAGACCAGAGGTAAATTTAAGTATAAAAGAGGTATTTGGCCGCTGCACTTTGTTAGAATGGAATAATGTGCCAATAAACATGAACTCTACGTTTTTCATACTTGATTAATAGAAAGAGAACTACGTTCTCTATTTTTAAAACCCGTAATAACGGAAATGTCATTTGCATAACATGGAAACTTCATTGCTACTCCTGTGTATTCGGTTGAGGAATTAGTTTTCCTTCCATGGAACGACAAAAGGCTGGGAGAGGGATGTCTAACATGGCTGCTGGGAGCAAATTAAACAATTTCAATCCACTATAAGCGAGGTTGGCAAGCTCAGATGTATACATCCTGCATTATGATATCAAAAGGCCATCTCCATATACTGTATGGGTGAACCTCTTTGTTGGTAGATCCTTAATCTACCCTTGTGTAGAACAATGTCTCTGTATCCTGGAAATGTTAGAGAACCTGGATCAGTAGAAAAAGGCCTAGAAGAACAAGGAGGTGATGGAATGGACTAGATACCCCTTCAAGGGCTGAGGTGATATGCAATACAAGCTACAACGAGAGGAAACCACCGTGGCTGAAAAGCTTCTGGTTTATGGTCAGGCTTAGCAGTGTCGAGAAAGGGCCACTATCCACATCCACCACTTTCCTTAGCACCCAAGCTTAAACATATCTCAATCATGAGAATCAATAATACGCCTTATATTTTCCTCTTATTAATAATTAAGCATGATCAACTGTTACGACAAGAGTTCAAGTATCCTCCATTTTAAGAAGATAATCAAGTTTCATCATCAAAGTAAAATCATGGATTAGTAATGCTTCAGTTCGATTTAATGATGAAAAGTACATATTTAAGTGTAACACCAATCAATTTAATAGAACCTATTAATAGCCTTATTATTTTCTTCTCGTATCCCATTTTATTACTTTATGTACCAATAACTGAGTAGGCCAATGCAATAATTCAGTGAACCAGCTCACAATGAAGTGTAACACGACAGTTTAATGAGTTAGGTACCTACATTTAAAGCGATACATTATTGACTTGACCTTCATTTCCCGACTGTGAAACGCCCAACGGCTGGAAGAACAAAAGCATGACTCACTGAAAAGGTTATCTCTGTTCCATTTACGACGGGGTCCCTGCCCTTAGCCCGAGTTCACTTATCTCAGAGGTTATGGGCCCGAGGTGCAAGTTGAGGGGAGCGTGGGCGGCAGGCGACCGGTCTGCGACTTTGGATCTATCGAGCCCCTCATACGAAGTGCCATTTCTGAAGGTTAAAACACGAGCTCCACTCAACATAAATAAAAGTGAAAACGTTTTCATCCAGTGTTAAGGGCGATTTCATTATGATAACACTACAACCTTTAACTATACCAACCATAAGCTTATAAACTGAACATTCATGAATAATACAGGAATGCACAACGCCAGTAAAGCGAAAAGTGCTTGTAAAGAGTCAAATTTTGTTTCTCTGTTATATATATACAGAAACAGAACTCGAACATACATAAAGTTCTTTTATTAGCCCTAAAGAGCTACAAAAAATGAGAGCCTTCATAACCCTGTTCTGCAAGTTGAGAAATTATCGATTGTTGGAAGATCAAACTGTATGATTTGTTTTCTGAGGCCTTTTTTTCATCATTCTATTTAATTTTGATTTTGATGGTAGGGGAACCACAGTTTTGAGAAAAGCAAGTGCTCCGATTTCTGTTGTTCAAAGGTAAAAACACTTTTTTGGCCACTGCATTATAACCATCCCACATGCTCAAATCTGAAATTGGTTGTTGAAACTACCTTTGAGTTTATGAAATGATCTGGGTTGGTTCGTTCACAATCGATCACTGTGTATTAGGTAAACCTCAAATGTAGAAGGCCGTTGGATTGTTCGTGAAGTACGCCAGCGCACATATGAATTACAACCTCATTCCCATAGTAGCATGTATGAACATACGAGTTTGCTATTAGATTACTATTCTTCTCATAAATTACTATTCTTCTTCGCCTCCTGCAATTATTTCAACTTGCACTTTGCTCTTCAACAAAGTCCATGGTTCCATGTTACAATAAGTAAGGAATATTTACTGCCCACCGAGTGAGCCAAATCAGGTGGATATTCAAGTTAAGATCCGAAACGCTGAATCTAAATTACCAACATTGTTATCTCATTGTCCTGGTTTGTACATGAGAGCGCGTACCTTGGGGAGGAGTTGTTCTGCACTCATTCAAAGGAAATCGTAGATGAACGACATTCCAATTTATTTATTTATTTATTCATAATCTTATGGGCACTGTACCTAATCAAGGTCAATAAGGCTGACGGCTCTTATGGCCATGCTTTTTGTTTAGAGAGGAACTATTAAGAAGGATGTATTGAGATGTTTATTTGCGTGCATGAATGTATTGTATATTTTGAGAATAAAGGCGTTAGTTCATTCCATTCATTTACTGCCCACCCTGTTTGGCAGATGACATTAAGACGTTATCTCCTATAGTATTTTTGGAATTCAAGTTTACTCAGAAAGAACAGATGGAAAGAATCGATCGAATCGTCTACGTACTCTTTCTTCCTGGTTCCAATTGATCTTCTTTAACTGCAGCTCAACTGAATTGAAGCTTGGAAGACAGCATTATGGCCAGTATATTCGTATACTATCCATCTTCCTCTGGGGCTGTCACCAGCCATCTTTCAATAAAATTCACTCGCGTCAAAGACCACCCCGCGATCGGTAAGCGAATGGATGGCCGGAACACTGGAAGCACAAACACAGAGTGTTCTCATTCGATTCACAACACTAATTATTGTCTGGATCAAACAAACCGTCTTCTAACTACCCAATTACCAAGAAATTTATAGAAATTTTGATTTTGTTATGTTTAAAACCTCAAACATTAACCCTTAGAGTTGATCGAGAGTGCTACCGTCGTTGGAGGACCATCGCCGGGCCATATCTGATTTTTGATACAAGTTTAATTAACTTCGGCCAGTAGCTTCGAATTTTTTACTTTTCATGTATTTACTATGGACTATGGAATCGAAAAGCGTTGCGTTTTAAAAAACGCTGCAAATACTTTCACTGGGGTTTATTATTCAATTGGCTTGCGTTCATGATTTGAATTTCTACTAAGCTTTGGAGTGTGCTTGTTTCACAGGTGAAAGAGCGATTATTGAAAGTTCAGGAGGCACACGAATATGATCAACTGATCAATCCAAATAGGTATTTTGGTTGAGAACAGATTTACGTGCTCTATGCGTATCTCCCCTGAAATTCAATAATCGCTCTATCACCAGTGAAACAAGAACACTCCAAAGCTTAGTATGAAATTCAAATCATGAACGCAAGCCGATTGAATAATAAACTCCAGTGAAAGAATTTGCAGCGTTTTTTAAATGGTTATCAGAATGCTTCAACCTGTGTATCGGCTACAAAGCCTTTTAGGAGTTCACTCCAGTATCCGCATTACTACATCACTAGGTTACTGATATCAACACAAAAACAATAATAAACCAGAATAACGCAATTTTGGCACCATAAATCGGGCCATGCATCGGGAATGGTTTGACCTACGGACCTGGCGAGCGATTCATTCGATTCCTCGTGGAAAGTTCATCAAAAAGAGTCTAAATTTAGGCCGCCTTGACTTTTTTTGAGGATTTTAGGGATTTTACAAAACTTTGACAACCCTTAAAGGGCACTTTAAATTAGTGAGAGAGCTGGCTCAAGAATTGGGGCGTCGTAGGACCAACTCGGATTTTTCCTGAAAATTTCAGCTTGATTTCTAATAATTTTCACGTTCAACCGCTTCCTGGCTGGGGAAGTGCAACTTGAAGTTTTCCACGGCCAGAATCGTTCATCATTCGTAGCCACCAGCTCTAGATGCATCATGCATTTCTTTCGTACTTGTTCTTGGTATTCGTGTCGACATTTTATATTTATTAATGTTATTAATGAATGTGGTAAACAATGCCGCTTGTTTTGTTGCTACTAGTTTCCCGTTAGAAATCACTTTTCGAACTACGAGAAAACTCCAAAATGAAGCCGTGGGTAGAGATAATTGCTTCATTACAAGAGTTTATTAAAATCATTGAAATTCCTACAACTGCAACAAAAACATCTGAACATTGTTCGTAAACAATTATTTGTTCAAAATAGAACAAAATTTGTTTAAATTGAACCATTAATGGTGGTGGGAAATGTTTTACGAATTAAAGTTGGTGGCAAGGGTTGCATAGGGTTTGCACTTGTGAAGTTTCTTCTTTCTGTGCGATTATTGTGATGTTCAGCTGCAATGGATGCAGAAAACGATTGACAAAAATGGAAGTTCTTTCACAATTAAGTGGATACGATGGGGGCCATAGAATCGATGTAACTCTTATAGATTGTCTGAAAGATTTCATTTACTATTAAATAGGTTTTTTTTATTTTCAATCACAATAACCTTTTTAAACAATTTTCACAGATGCGGCCTTGCTTTAATTGTCTGTAACAGATTGTCTGCATGTTACCAATTCAATTTTTCGATTCTACGCATTTTTTTCTTTTTTTCCGATCAGAAAGCCCCATTATAAAAAATAATAAACCAAAAGCGTAGCAGCCGAAAGCAATTTCAGTATGAAGGAGATGACTAAATCTACGGACTAAGTCACTCGCGACGAAGTTGTGGAAACCCATTTCAAACAAAAACGGAGTAAGATAGAACGTTGCATATATAGCTTTTCCAAGTCGAATTGAGAATTTTCCAAACCAAATTTGAGAATTTTCCAAACTAAGAAACATTCACTACTAAAAAGGAAAAGGAAGTTTTCCAAACCGAATTGACAATTTTTTAAGGCAATCCAACACTTTTATTGAAAACAAAATTAGTGAAGAAAATGAAAAAATAGCACTTTATGAACAAATTAACATTGAAATAAAAAAAAAATTCGTTGGCACACGCAGAGTGGCCTTGATTTTTTCTGTTCTTAACAAGAGCGTAATTTTTATGAAGTATTCTTCGTTCATTTTGTCTTTTTGATTTCAATGTTAATTTGTTCATAAAGTGCTATTGTTTCATTTTATTCACTAATTTTGTTTCAACAAAAGTCTTGGATTGCCTTGAAAAATTGTCAATTCGGTTTGGAAAACTCCTTCTTCCTTTTTAGTAGTGAAAGTTTCTTAGATTGGAAAATTCTCAAATTGATTTGGAAAAATCTCAATTTGGTTTGGAAAATTCTCAATTCGACTTGGAAAAGCTATATTTCCACAAAAGTAAAGAGTTACAATGGTTAAATCGATTTCGACGGTTAAGTCATCATCAGTATCATGTTTAGTTCATCGGTTTGTTACTGATGATGACTTAACCGTCGAAATCGATTTAACTGTGTAACTCTTTATTTTCGTGGAAATATAGACGACGTTCTATCTATGACTAAATCTGTGTAATTTGTATTCGTTACAGAGACGGTGAGGTGTAACTACTAATGTTGATCTGTCTTCATAACTTGACACAGTTCGATGTTCACAATGTATGTCATACTCGATGTAATTTGAGAGTCACAAATGTCCATGTAAAGAAACGAGACTACGTAGATACTCGAGGCTACATTGGCCAGCGTCATAATCCGGTGAAAGTCTTTCGCAAACTACTTGTCAACTCCGCATGTAGCCTTTTGCCGAAAGAAGTGGGCCACATCCATCAAGGAGCCTTCACGCGGTTGTAAACTCGAGCAGGCTCGTCAGTTTGGCAAGCGGCCTCCTCCCCCCGTCTCGTTTCCTCCGATTGTTGCCACTTTGCTTCGCACTACAAAACCAGGATTTCCTTTGTGAAGGCCTCGGATTTCCACAGGGTCTACCGCTCGGATTGAATTTATTAGAGGGTTGTCGAATATTTTTAAAACAAAAGATGTTGTCAGGTTGTGGTGTTTAGTTGGAATGTATTAGCATAACTAAAACAATAAGCACGAAGGGTCATTTGTGGGTAATCAATTAAGGTGTCGTAATGGACGGAACTAAATTTAATTCTGAAATTCAAGTATACCAGTCATTTACAGTCTCCTGTCTGTTAGATATTACAAAAACTAGTCGGGATGGTGGATGCCTATTTCTCGGTATCCCCCACGTGAATTTGCCTATTTGTTCCATGTATTTGAAAAAAGTCCATCCCAGTTTTTGAAAAAAGTCTGAGCAAACAAATGAAATCATGCAGCTTCTGAGATATCCTCGGGGTGTTGCAGGTTTATCTCCTCAGCCCTTGGAAGGAGTAACTAGTCCATTTCCTAGAGTAAATATATAGTAAATAGTCCATGTTTTTGAACGCTGATTCACGAGATGCTATCTGCTTTTAAATTTGACTCAATTTTTGCAGAATGATGAACAAAATTTGTTCATTTTGAGTCCATTTTTTTATTTTAAGAGCCTGTTTCCATATTGTTACGGGGATTAATTTGCAAGATCTGGTTTAAAAATGTGAAAAAAGGATATTCAACAATTTTTCAGCGATCGAGGGAAGAATCATCTTAATCTGAGAGTCGAAAGTCGGCATATATGATGATTTTTCACGCGCAATAAACAAATTTCGGTCATTATTCAGCAAAAACCAAGACGAATCAAGAAACGGATAGCAACACGTGAATCAGCGTTAAAAAACAATGAAAATTCATGTGACACACTTCAGAGTTCACCATTATCCAATATTCGACAATTTTGGAGTTGCGCAACTTTGCGTGCTCGCTGAACCGATTACGAGCAATCGAAAAAATTGGTTAATGGGTCAAATTTTCATGAAATCTTGGGTAGAATCCGAATCTAAAATAAAAAATTGGGGAAGAAGGAAGTTAGTGCGCGTTTCGGACATTTGCCTCATGCGCGAAAGTGAGATATTTCAATTTATTGTCAAAATAAAAGGGGGTTTACTTCGATAAGTTTTTTGATTTCTCCACGGCCACCGAATTGAAAGGGTGGTACGTTCATTGAGGACCACCCTGTATGTGTATCAATTTTAGTTACTGTAGCAACATATTTGTTGTTTTCTTAATATATGTATTATTTGATGAAAAATGTATATGTAAATCAAGAGGAGGGAATAATTAATTTCACTTCATTTTCAATCACTTATGACAATCATACATCACTTCCGATATTTATAGAAGCACGTAAAACAATCAATTGTTCTATTAATTACACAGGTCTGCAGCCAAAAACTGCATACGATTTTTTTTTTTACTGTTTCCCATGGGATTTTTGCATGCTAAAACCGAAAAAAGTAATCAAAAAATTCCATCACGTCTAGTTTTTTCGCAAAACTGGTTTTTTGAATACCACATACGGTGTTATTCAGCGTTAAACCTCAATTTGGTAGTTGCTTCCAAGTTGTCAATTTTATGAATTGCATGAATTTTTTCACTCTCATATTTAGTCATGTCACTCCCAGGAAATGAAAGAAAGGGGATATGCTAGCTGACTATTGTTGGATGCTCAAGAGGGATACGGACAATGCTGGAGCACGAAAACGTGTGCGACGAAGTATAAAGGAAATGTTTTTAAAAAACATCTGCAAATTCTTCAACTGGGGTTTATTATTCAATGATTCATGATTTGAATTTCTACTAAGCTTTGGAGTGTGCGTGTTTCACAGGTGATAAGAGCGATTATTGAATTTCAGGAGGCACACAAATATGATCAACTGATCGATCCAAATAGGTATTTTGGTTGAGAGCCGATTTAAGTGCTCTATGCATATCTCCTGAAATTCAATAATCGCTCTATCACCAGTGAAACAAGCACACTCCAAAGCTTAGTATAAATTCAAATCATGAACGCAAGCCAATTGAATAATAAGCTCCAGTGAAAGAATTTATCAGCGTTTCATGCATATCAGAATGCTTCAACCCGTGTATCGGCTATAAAACTTTATCCAGGAGTTCACTCCAGTATCCACATTACTACATCTCTAGGTTACTGATACCAAAACAAAAACAATAATAAACCAAAATAACGCAAATGTTGCCACCATAAATCGGGCCATACATTGGGAATGGTTTGAGCTACGGACCTGGGGAGGGGCTCATTCAATTCCTCGTGGAATGTTCTTCAAAAAGAGTCCAAATTTAGGCCGCCTCGACTTTTTTGAGGTTTTTAGGGATTTTACAAAACTTTGACAACCCTTAAAGGGCACTTTAAATTAAGTGAGAGAGCTGGCTCGAGAATTGGGGCGTCGTCAGACCAACATGGATTTTTCCTGAAAATTTCAGCTTTTTTGCTCCAGCCGTTTGGGAGAAATTGTGCGTACTTCCTACGGAAGACGGACGGAAAAAATTTCTATTGCAGATTCGGATTCTACACCATTTGAAACTTAAACCATGAAATTTCCAGGGGGGTTAGAAAACGATTTTTCAAGATCTATTACAATGGTTTATTATTGAATAAGAAACCTAAAAGGTTCCACAAGCAAACTGAATGAAGTTTTTAAGCATTTAGTACTGAATAGTTAAGAAATACTTTTTTATTTTAAGTTTATAGACAATATAAATAATTGTGTTTTTTCTACGTTTCGTTTTTTATGTCCCCCTCTCTCCTAATTTGCAAGAAAACTGTACGTGATGGAGGAAAATAGCGGTCATTTTTGCATTCAGCACACCAAAAAACATAAAATGTTGTTAAAATATTCCATGCAGCTGATCAAAAAAAATTGTTTGCAGACCTGTGTTATTATTGATTGGACGTTTTACGTAACGATTTTCATTAAAATGCTCCAGACTCTCGTAGTGAGGGCTATTCACTCGCTCGACTATTAGCACTGCAAGCTCCATTCAGATCTCCACTCAACCCCGCCGCGTTATGGAGGGACCTGCCAACGATTTAGTCACGATATAACGACGATTATGTGATTTCCTTTTTTGAAACACAAAAGGCGCATTCACCGAGCAACTGGGTATATGGAACATGAGGCCTCCCGCAGACTCGCCTCCCGATCCTTCCCATTTCCCACCTTACTCCGAAGGGAAAAAAGCGGTTTTTTTTTCGTATTTTCCCACATAAAGCGATAAACGGCGTTCGCATAACTATAAGCGCTAAGTTTGGAAAGGGTTTCCGTTGACTTAAGCCTCTATTTCCACCTCGAGAGCTTTGTAGAAACATGCAGAACAAAAAAACTCGTTGAATTTCCGCTCCCAACAATCGCTTTCGGTACGAACATTAAACCAAGACTTTATCTGCACACTGAAGGAAAAAGCAGGCTTTCGGAAAGAAGGGGGTTTTCCGTCACGGAAGAAGTCGGAGTTTTGAGGTTTTTTTTTTTTTATTGTGACTGGGAAGATAATTCCTTTTCAAGACATTTCTTCAAGAGAAAACTGTCGCTTTCATTTTAATACCCACTGAATGCGTTCAAACAATGGGTGGCAAGAGTTACTTGTCTTCCTGTTGGCAACTTTCTCTGCGGTTGTCAATATTTCACGCAACATCCATAGAGGCACTCGTGAGACGACGTGGTTTTATCGATCATGGATACCGCCACATTTTTAATATTTAGGAATGTCAATTTTAAAGTTTAATTAATCACAGAATAAGTACAATCCCGAGTTGGAAAAATAATATGTTGCGCTTTCAACAATCTACGCAAATGGAAAAAGGATTTAAGACGAATCCGATTCAAACCATAGATCTATATCTCAGCGAACGTGTCAGAGAATCAAATTTGAAATTCAACATTTCTCAAATTGATGATTCCTCAAGCCAAATTCACCATTTCACAAGTCAAACTCAATTTGTCAATCCAAACATTTCCTGGGACAAATTCAACGTTTCTCAAACGAACCCGTGTTGTGCAACAAACCGGACATAGTGACGTCTGCAACTATTTAATTATCATATAATTTATCATAGTCACATTGATCATTTCTCAAAAGTTGAAATATTTTCGAGTCAAACTAAGAATTTTCTGTGTCTAAATAAACATTTCACAATTCAAACTCAAATTCAACCTTTCAATAGCCAAAATCCAAATGTTCTATGTAAAATTCAAAATTTCTCGAGCCAAATTAATCATTTCTCAAGACAATCTTGATATATACCCAGACCTAAACGAAACTAAACATCTCCCATTTCTAAATTAACATTTCACAAATCAAAACTTTTCTCAAGTCAATCTCCACATTTTCCAAACCAAATCCAACATTATCCAAGGTCAAATTCTCAAATCAAATTGAACATTTATCCTGTCAAACCCTAATTGTCCCAAGTCAAATTCATCATGTCTCATGTCTCCCCAAGATTTCCGACTTTAAATACAACATCTTCTAACCTAAACACAGCATTTTCCAAATCAAACTCAACATTTCCCGAAATCATTTCGGAGGACAAAAGCAACATTTCCCAAGTGAAATTCACCATTTTTCAAGTCAAACTCGGGCATTTCTCATGTCTGGATCAACATTTCACAAATCAAACCCAATGAGTTCCAACTACAAGCTGACAATTCTCAATTCAACATCGTCTAAATCAAATCGATAATTTCGCAAATCAAATTAAACATTTATCCAGTCAAATCCAACGTTTCCCAAGTCAAATTCATCATTTCTCAAGTCTCACCCACAATGCTCGAATTTAAATTCGAAATTTTTCAACCTAAACACAACATTTCCCAAACAAACTCAACAGTTCAGATAATTTCTGAAGATCAAAGCAACATTTCTCAAGTGAAATTCACAATTTTTCAAGTCATTAATTTCCTATGTCTGAATCAACATTTCACAAATCAAACCTGACAATTCCCAATTTAAATGTATCAAATCTCCTGTTGCACTTGATATTTAAACTAAAATTCTACGTTTACCACGTCAAACTTAATAATTACCAAGATCTTTTTGAAGACAATCAACAGGTCCAAAAACAAATTCGTAATTTCTCAAGGAAAAATCGAAATTTCGTTACTGAAGCTCATCATTTCTCAAATCAAATTTATCATTTTTCCGTCAAATTAATCATTCCTCAATTGAAACTGGGAATTCAATATTCCCCAAGTCAAACTTCACATATCTACAGTCAAAGTCATCATTTCTCACGTCCTACCCATAATTTCCCAATTTAAATTCAATATTTTTGAACCAAAACTCAACCTTTCTTAATTCAAATTCAATTTTAATTTTTAATTTTCGTACTCAAACCCGAGAGTATCAAAGTCAAATTGATAATTTCTCAAGTCAAATGAAACATTTATTCAGTCAAATTCAACATAGTCTGAACTGAATTTATTGGATCTCAAGAAAAATTCGACATTTCACAATTCTAATTTCCCAAATCGAGTTGATCATTTCTCATGTTAAATTAATAATTTGTATTCAAACTAAGCATTTTCCTTATTTAAATCAACATTTTACAATCAAATTCAATGAGTTTCAAGTCTAAACAATGTCCAACCTGACATTTCTCAAATTCATTATTTCTCAAGTCTCAAACCGAATTTCCGAATATGTTCAACATTTTTCAACCTAAACTCAACAATTCAGAAGATCATTTCTGAAGAAATCCCAAATGAAATTCACCGTTTTTCAAGCCGTGCTCAGCGTTTCTCAAGTCAAATTAATCATTTCACTAGTCAAACTAATAATTTTCCATGTAAAGTTCAGCATTTCACAAATCAAACTCAATGAATTCCAAGTTGAACCTGACATTCCCCAAGTCAAAATGAACATTTCTTGTTGGAGCTTTGAAGCACGGGGGAGGCGTATTGAAATTGTCCCAAGGGATGTATCGCCGCTGTCCCACCAACAAAACACAACCGATTTCTGTCATTCTTTTGTAATTCGATCCTATTTTTACTGAACAGTTTCTATTTTCTGTCTAATTGAGCATCATGCCTCGGAGTTCATGACCAAAGGCGACGTTGTTTAATATTATGAACTGATAGGAATGAGGAAGGATACAACAGTTCACGGTAGTCATCATAGGTGACTAGATGCAGTCAACGGTTCACATAGACGTGATAATCACCGCTGCCTAGATAAGAGCACAACATTTCCGCAGACATAGTCAGAGAAGTTACGTTTTATATACATGGCAGTCGCATATTTCAAAATGATAGCCACCAATGGCGAAGCAATGGCGAAGATACATCACCGTAGTGTCACACCTCAGACCACTATAGTTCATGAACATGCCTATGTATTCAAGAATGGACTTGGTGGACATTTGGTATAGATACTACGGGTACCTGCGCAGTTCAACAAATAAGGCCACTGCGCATCCATAGCCAACTGCATAAACACGGTGGAGTGATAATAATACGAATGGTAACCATAATTCCAAAGACCTGGCCAACAGACCATGGAGTAATAGTGACATTACTTGGTCTCATATTTATAATCAGTAGAAGATCCACATTTATCGACATAGTCAGCACCTTGGACATGGTAACAATAGTTCCATATAAACTGCTGAAACCATATAGGGTGCGGAAGGCTAACAGCATACATGCTGTACACAGCTACCACCTTACATGCTATAAGTACACCAATTTACTACACGCTCCTAAGCGTGCCATTTGCGCACAAACAAACATTTGCACGTATAAAAATAGTCTACTTGGATGCGTCAATAACCATGGGAAACAGGCTTGCTAATCATAGAGATACGGTTACCAAGATTCCTTGGACAGGGTCCACTTCTATCGTTGAACATAGACAGCATGGGTCCAACTGAAATTCAAAAATTTGGACATCATGGTCCATAGGAACGGTCTCCGTAGGTGCACAGCTCCAGCCAACATTGTTCACAACAGTTACGGTAACCATGGTTACCAATAATTAGTGTTACTGGTGACATTCTTGTCGCGTTTGACAAGATAATTACTGCAGTTTTGCAGATGTAGTGAATAATGTCCACAGCTATGGCTACACAATCCATGGTTTCTTCAGTTCTTTTTGCCATCGACCTAATACTTCTATCACCGAACTCCCTGGCTCCAACATCAATCATGAATGTCATCTGCCTGCTTCTCATCAAGACACCTTCATGTTTATTAGGTAGTTAGTTCTTTGAAATAGTAAACTTTGTCATAAGACACTACTGTCACTTGTGCCTACTACATCAGTTTGTCATCGTATGTTGGGCTAAACTCATATCTATCAGAGTAAACTCTGTTATCTTATCTAGGTCACCTACGTACCGGAGGAAGATTGTAAAAGAACTTGCGGGGCACCTGGCGCTGATTGTAGGGTCGTTCAAGCGTCGCCGGATGAACGCGAAACCCCTGCGATATCCTCGGCTCCGGAGACTCGGCGGCACCGCAAAGCGTCGAAAACCCGCGGTTCGGCCGTTTCGACAGATCGTAGCGACCGCGGCGACCAAGTTCCGACCACCGGCGTTTGATTTTGGCCCCGAGGCCTTCCCTGGGCTCACGAACCATTCCACATGTCCGACCGACTCGCGTCCCGTGAACTCACTGTAACGCATCCCTGCTTCCCAGGCAACACAAAAGCCCAGAGAGAGAACCCCCAACTTCCGGCGCATGGAGCAAGCTAATTGGCCAACTCTGCATCCCTACCTTTTTTTTCCACAGTTCGATCCCATAACAACCCTGATAACAGGGCAACAAGCTCCCACAATCTGCAAGCCCTAAATGAGCTGTCCCCACTTTTCCTTTCAGATCACAGCCGTTATTGATTTTCGAGCAGATTCCCATAGGGGCTTTCAACACATGCTCAGACTCAAGTTTTCTTGTCCCGCTGACCCACTTTGGCAAATTCGTTGTTTTAGCAAATATGGAACATAAATTAGGCACTTACAACAACTCCAAAATGTGAAAAATCAATTTTGAAAAATTGTCTTTACTGATACGTTAGTAGACCTCACAACCAAAACAACCATTTTGCTTCGTTAAGATGTCCTCATTGAAAAGCAGCAATTTCTCTTCAAGATATTGCACTTAATTCAAATCTTGATGAACAACAAAGGTTCATTACAGCTAATTAGAGTAATTTTTGGCACTTTTTGAAATTTACCTTACCCACATGTTTATATTGGCCCGGTCTTGAAGACAAGCTGACAAATTCAACATGCCTTTAACTTCATTTGGAGACATCCAGATTCTTGATAACTGAATTCAGTAATTAATTATTAAGATTTTTGCCTGGTACATACATCACAAAATTAGACAAAGTTGGAAGAATCAGGGTTCCAAACAGCCTCTTCTTCGATTTTTCCAGATTGAGTGGAACATTTTTCAGAGTAAAACACTTGTGGCTATTGAGAAGTCCTGGAATTGAAAAATAATTTCAAATTCTAGACCAATTGACACATGTACCTTGACAATTGATTGATCAGGTACCTTGTAGTTAGCAAAACCCTAATCACAATGCACAAGGCATTTCCACAACTTCCACATCAAGTGTTTCCACTGCCTTCTATAGCGCAAAACGGTGCTGCAAAACACTCGATCAAAACTGTGAACGTTTCCTTGATTAGTAGTATTCAGAAAATGCCCAACACTATCTCAGGTTTGGCTATAGAAGGATTTCAAGAGATTTCAGGAAGGAAGGCACAAAGCAAGCCCTTCCCCCAGTACAAAGTTACCCTAAACGAAAAACATAAACCAAAGAAATTCATAAGACAGCACCTGTAAAGATGCCAAAATTGCCCAAAAAATAATTTTGGTGTTTTTGTAGCAATACATTAATGAGATTGTAACAGCTACATTGTAACCAGTACACCACACCAACGATCAAGTCGTAACGGTATCATGGTGGCCACAAACGGAAAATCGAAACGGGTAAATTTGAAATTGGGATGTTTATAACATACTAGAGGGAAGCCCTTGCACGAAATATTACATTGCTGTCAAAGGCTGTTGGAATTGTCACGATTTTCCGCTGCAAACTGCTTGTTAGCAACCATAATTACAAAAGTTAGAGAACGAACCAAATCGGTAGTGAAGTGAAGAGCTGTTTTTGAGATTGATGGATAGTTTGGAGGTTCTGACCTAGGTTACGTTGTGCGGCGGAACTTGCTGATCATTTTAAGACCTCTCCCGTCGAAATGGGTACGGCAGCAAAGCCGTTTATTGAAGCAGAGGAAGTTTGGTCTATTCTTGCAACATGAATCTATTATTCCCTTGATCTTTCCCAGATTTCTGTAACATTTTCTAAGATATGAGAGAAGGATGCTATCCAATTAATCTGGGTGCCCACTTGCTCGGCGTAGAGGGACTATCTAACGCGGAAATAATAGGTGTACCCGAGCGCCTCTGGGTTCTATTACTCACCGTGATGTCTCTAGTCTGAGATAACTTTATACGTTTCCGGTCACAGATTCATTTCATTTTGCTACACTGTAGACTGATATAACGCATTTCCAAGCCCAATGAAACCCTTCCCATACCTTTTCCTAACTGGACAAATGTATTGGTGGCTCCCCTTCATTCATCGGTTCCTACCACCTGCTGCAGGCGTAGCGAATAAGTAGGTACCCACTCACATTCAACAGTAAGAAATCTCTCAAACATTCCTACTTGTTTCCTATTCTTCTAAGGTGACATCTACTTCAATAAAGCCTAAAATTCATAGAATTTTCATTTTGTCAACTTCTTTCTTAAAACAGGTACAATTTCATCTACCCGCAATTTGCAGGGTATCTACCTATTTAGGTACCTCATTTTACTCATATTCTCAATGATTTCATTTGATTTAGAAAAGGTTCCATTTGATATGGCAAAGGTGATGTGGAGAGATGATTTGATTGACGTTGACACCATGACAATGCTTCAAGAGGAACATCTTGTTCATTCGTCCCGCGCGCCGTCAGTTGTTTTTCGAGACCACGCTAATTATGATTTTGTCATTAACATATGACCATTTGTTCTTTAACCGAAATTCAATCATTCTTTGAAACAATTTCTTTCATTCTCTTGTCAATGACAAGTTGTCATCCGTCGTTCTGTTCTGTACTTACCAACTTTTCCGATTACATACATTTTATTTAACTATTCGTTCATTTTTATGGAAATTATTAAGTTCCCTTAAGTGAATACCTCAGTTAAAGTTCCATTTGATATAGCAAAGGTTTATTTTGGCCTGGAAATGCTATATATTCAGTGCTACATTAGTACTATTAAGAATGCAATCTGTCTACCTAATGATGCATCGCACCCTATTGAAACTCGACCTATATCTGTGAAACTTCATCCTCACGTCTTTCGCAAAGACCCGTTTACACCAAAACAGCAAAGAGACCAAGAACACTGTTTCAAACAATCGTGAACAAGATGCTCGGGCGGTGGTAACAGTCACCCGCGCCGGATAAAGTTCGCGAACCCTGTTCGCAAACGTTCGAGCGAGTTCGTCCACTTGTCGGTAAACCGACGGGACATCATAGGGATTCGTGTCCTTTACACGTCTGTGCGAACGGAATATTGTTGAGAGAACTAAAGGCCGGTGGTATCTACTGCGTTATTCAGTAGTTTTCGAGAAAGACACGGGTTGCTGTCTTTATTATTTTGAGTTTATAGCGTTTTTATTTTCATGTTGTTTCAAATGGAGCGGAATTTTTGAAAACTCATGTTTCATTCATCACAAACCGGCTGCAGGTCTTCGTGAACAGGTGTCTTAGGCGCATCATGAAAATCTGGTGGCATGAGACATAAGGAATGAGGACCTTTGGGCTGCAACCCGTCAGGACGGAATTGCCACCGAAATTCTCCGCAGGAAGTGGAGGTGGATCGGCAACACCCTCAGAAAAGCTGATGCTATAGAAAAAGACGCGATGGACTCGAATCCACTAGGTATATGCAGACCAGGAAGGCCCAAGCACACGTGGATGCGCTCAATCCAAAAAGAAATCGAGCGCGCTGGGAAGACTTGCGGAGAGGTGAAGAGGTTGGCGATGGACAGGAATGGATGGAGGCTGTTTACGGATGCCCTATGCTCCACGAGGAGTTCAAGGAATTAAGTCAAGTAAGTCATAAGTCATCCACCCTCAAATTAGCAGCTGCGACAAACTCAGCTTTCAAATTAAGCAGAAAGGCCTGCTTAATCTTGCTAAAAGGTAGGTCAACCTGAGATGAGATACAAACAATCGTACCTATCTCCAATTTCTTTACTTTCAATCTATAAACTTTTCACAACGTAATCCTTTAAAACTGGATTAGTTATCGGACTAAAGGTACCTAATCGACTTGAGATGTGATACGAACAAACTTACCTTCCCACTATTTCCTTACTTTCAGGCTTTAAACTCCTCACTACGTTTTGAAAACTGGATTAGTTATTGGATTAGGTACTTTTCTGGAAACATGGGTTCTACACAGAAACAAACAAAAATACTAGGCAATGTATCAATATGGCGAAGAGAAAACTAGAGGTCCGGCGTTAATAAATAGGAAACTCCTGACGCTGGGACTGGCCTTCGAATCATGCAACGTGCTAGGTCACATTTGAGAGCTAGTTTTAAGATGGTAACAACCCCTATGTGTTAAAAAGCAGCTATAATTGAAGACGTAGCTGAAAGAAGGGGTTATGGCGCTATAACATAACATTTTTGGATTCCTTGGCACCTGAATTGGCAGCATTGAAAATGTCATCCACATATCTTGCTCCATTATGTTAGTAGGATTGTTTTTACAACCTGCTCGTTAACTCCTTCTTCCAGAAAACGCTAATTCACGTGTGATTTTTCCTTTTTCTCTAGTCACGGTTTTGGAAGGTGAAATATTGTTGTTTTGAGAAGTTTGAGTTCTTTTTTTTTTTTTTATTCAGTTTGTAGTTTTCTACAGTTTTTTCACAGTTTTTCAATATATGAAGTTTTGAGAGTTTAAATGACCAGTTTTTTTTTTTACAAGAATATGAATATTATCTATAAAGTGAATAGTGAATCAGTATCATCTATAGGTGCTAGATTAGTTAACAAAAATCTATGAAAAGATGTTCTGTGGAAGAAGGGCGTAAGAAAATTGCGTTCTCTGGAAAAACGCTGCATGTTTTCGAATTCTTTCGACTATGAAGTTTATTATTCAATTGGCTTGCGTTCATGATTTGAATTTCTACTAAGCTTTGGAGTGTGCGTGTTTCACAGGTGAAAGAATACTTATTTACCCCAGTAATAATATTGAATAATAAACCCCAGTAATAATATTGAATAATATTTACCTATATATTATCAGCGTTTTATGCATATCAGAATGCTTCAACCCGTGTATCGGCTATAAACTACAAGTATCCACATCGGCTATCACTCCAGTATCCACATTCACTACAACTTGACGCTATCGGCATCACTAGGTTACAAACAAACAATAATAACCCAAAAAACGCAAATGTTGGCACCATAAATCGGGCCATACATCGGGAATGGTCTGACCTACGGACGTGGGGAGGGTCTCATTCGATTCCTCATGGTATGTTCTTCAAATAGGTAAATATTATAAATGCTATAAATTTATATATAGCAAATGCTATAAATCCATAAATCTATGTATATCGGGAATGGTTTGAGCTACGAACCTGGGGGAGGGCTCATTCGATTTTTCGTGGAGTGTTCTTCAAAAAGAGTACAAATTTAGGCCGCTTTGACTTTTTTGAGGTTTTTAGGGATTTTACGAAACGTTGACAACCCTTAAAGGGCACTTTAAATTAAGTGAGAGAGCTGCCTCAAAATTGGGGCGTCGTCGGACCAAGATGGATTTTTCCTGAAAATTTCAGATTTTTTGCTCCAGCCGTTTCGGAGATATCGTGCGTACGGCGTATTGTGGACGGACGGAAAATTTTTTATTGCAGATTCGGATTCTACACCCTTTGAAACGTAAACCATGAAATTTTCAGGGGAGGTTAGAATTTTTTTTTTCCAGAGCGATTACAATGGTTTATTATTGAATAATAAACCAAAAGGGGTTATAAATTGTTTTCGAATTTCTCCAATCTAGACGAAACTATGAAGCTTATTGATATACAACCTTCTTCTTTCTTCATGAATTGTCTTTCAAGTCAAATTAAATGTGGATGATGTCAAGGGTAGTGTGAGGAACGAATTTAACGGAAAAACCGGCCTGCAAGGGAAACCTACTGGAAACGGAACTTGGGCGCTCCCGCCTAGTTTAAAGGGCAGACCTGCTGAGCTTGTCAACCCGCAGCATCGGAAAAAAATACCTCCCTCCAGGATTCGGAAAAGGCTCCTCGAGAACCTTCGGAAAAATCAAGCATTCCTCGTCTGATTTACGAACCGATTGTTTCGGGCAGTGAGCGAATCCTTCCGCCCTGCTGAGCCCTCCGGACTTGGAAGAACCTCAGCCCAAGCTGCACCAGGCCTAGCCAACCCACAAGCGGCTTTCCTCAGCACGACCTTAAGACCTTCACAAGGTACCGAACTTTTGTGGCATTGTGGCATAAAGATTCAGATTGTACAAATAAAGAAAAGTATTGTTTAATTTAGCCGAAATTCTAGTCGTTACTGAACTTGTCCTTTCCACGGGGCGTTGAGGTAAAACAAAGAGATTTTGGGATACAATTTTAGAAGGGGAAAATTGCAAGATTTTGCCTGGGCGAACACTAAGAAGTTTGGTCCTGGCAACCGTCGTGAAGTTCGAACAGGGGAATTCAAACTCCCCCTTAACAGAACAAAAATAATTCCCGACAGGTAGCCAGCGGAATACAGTGCAGCATTAGAAAAACTTTGATGGTCGATACCTCGAAACACTGTTTTGGATTATAAAACCTTCTTCCAGCTAAGTCCTCAATTTCAGGAACTATTAAATGCACGCAAATTAAATGTGACAATTTGCTGTGTTATTGATTAGGTAACTCTTTATTTTTGTTATGATTCACTAGAAAAAATAATAATGGGTTTAGAGTAGAATACAAGGCGTGAAAAGTACTTAAGAAAAACTTGTTTAACTAAACGTCCCCGTTTCACGCGTATTGTGAACTCGTGAGGTCGAATAAACCTCGTAAAACCCCGGAAATCGTCCCGGAATTGCATTTCCTGTTGGACATAGTTCCGATTTCCTATAGGCGGCTCCCGGCGATGCGTGACACATTGACATTCTTTTCTTCAATTGAGAGGGACGGCAGCGCCTCGACGCGCCTCCCCCACCGAAACTATTTGTTAACTGGGTTGGACCGTTAAACCCTCTTTGGAAGTTATCCACATCGCATCCTAATAGGTTTTCTTTAGGTAAAAGTAGGCTCTGCCTACTTTGTCCCGACAGATGCCCACTTTGTGACTGCGTTTTCGACTCGGGACCGTGTCCGCCTCTGTTTGTAGGGCGGGGCGCGGTGAGGAATGCCAAGCATTTACCGGTGGTTCCTTTCGATGGGGTTGATCGGAGGCCAGCATCCGAGCAGGGCTGCCATCATGCGTCTGAATAAGAATTTTCCCAATAGTTTTGCATGAAAGCCATAAGAAACATTACAGGTCTCTGATGAATATTGATTGCTAACCTCCTTAAACTGATAACCCTGAGCATAAACCTAAAGCTTCTTAGTTACAGGGGTACCTTCTGCTCGTTGCAGGCGAATCGACTTAGATCCCGTCCGTACAAGAAGACTGGAAAACCTCTTCCTACTTAGGCTGGACGTCCACTGAACGCGATTTTGCGCGAATACGCACTCGTTCGTCAGTTCCCAGCTTTGCGCGAAGGAAGCCCATCCACTATACGCGAACTCTGGCTCATTCAATTCATTTTCGGGATATTCTTGTTTTGGATTTTTATTGTGTTGCTGAGGTGAACAATGCCACTTGCAGAGCGTTTAATGCAACTGTATGCATTGGAGTCTCCGAATATGGTGAGAAGAAGACGAGGAAGAAGAATTGGCCTAAGAGAAGAGTGGGTGAAAGACTTTTTTTTGTAGAGGAGACAGTGTGGAGAATGGGCCAATTTACAGCAAGACTTGTCGCCAGAGAATTTTTTTAATTATTTGAATATATGAACATTTGAATATATTCTGTCCAAAATAAAGGACCGTTTAACGAGACATTCAAACTTTCGAGAGATAATCTCGCCAACTGAACGTCTTGCAGTAACCTTGAGGTATATCGGTATATATACCGAATATCGCCGATCACGGCCGTCTGAATTCAAACTAGATTGAAAATTTTCGCCTTCGCGTTAGTTCGCCCAAACTCGCGCGAAACTAACGCTCGCAGTGGACGGGATCCCACTTGAACCCCGCTGTTTGAAAACAGGCGAACTGTTCGCGCCAAATATCGCCTTTTCGCTTGTTCTCCCTTCGCTCGAAATCGCGTCCAGTGGACGTCCAGGCTCATGCTGATGCATCTTGAAGTTCATCCTTAAACGATGGTCGTTCATACAACGGATTATGCTTTAACATGGGAGGTGTATGGGTAATTTAAAAGTCTCGAACGCAGCGTACCATTACAGCATCAACTCATGAAGCAGAGTACATTTTATTGGCAGAAGCCGACAACGAAGAAATGCATCTTCGGCAGCTCCTTCAAGACATGGGAAACCCTCAAGCACCCATTGAGGTACCTAATGAATCATAACATAACTTCAAGCCCACATGAAAACGTCATAATACACAAAATCAAAGCATATAAACATAAAAGAGCACTTAATCCAAGAAAACGTCGAGAATAGGAAAGCCATAGTGTCTTAAAAACTTTCTTCATCTATGGAAGCTGATATCCTAGTAAGGAGTACCTAGTTCTCAAGTAATTATTATGACCAATACTGTGTTGTTATTGGATCATCAGGGAGAATTTTCATATGTTGCCAATGATTGTGATTGCGTATTATGGAGAAACTCCAACACGATAGGTACTTCACGTTAATGTTATGTTTTTTTAACCTAAACAATTCTCATCAAAGGACCGACAAGCCCTTGGAATAGAGAACTCACAAGGGCTGTAGGACTGAAGTGGTTAAGTGAGAGAGCTCGGTTGAATGATGGAGAGTGTTGAAATTCACCTACCGTTTGAACATTCCATTCACCTGACATTTCTGGTAATTGACAGTTCGATAAGCAATACACTCATATGGTTTGCGTCCTTATAAAGAAATTGTCCACATCAAAATCAAAGAAATTCTCTTTTTTCACTCTTGTATAAAATAATGTCTGAGAATTCGTTCAATATAAATATTCGATTATCATCGAATCGAAGCCTTCCGTCTTCCGAATTAGCTTTGGCTGGCCGATTTAAATATCAACTAGTTCTTTCTATCACCTCCTTGTTAAAGTTCTCGACCGAATGATTATTGCACAACTCCATTTAAGTACACAGTGATACAAGACGGATTCATGAACTGAAACTGGATCAAAACCTGCAAGTAATTATACAAACCTTTTTATTTCAGTACCAGCTGACCCAAAGGTAGTAGGTAATATCATAAAAGTACAACGGTATACCATAAACTATGAGCCGGTTCATCAATTGTATTCGTTAAGTAGTTTGATTACCCGTCATCGTTAATTGCAGATTAGTGTGAGGCGATAGTGGCCAATCGAACATCAAACTCCTTCGAAAAAAGAGTTTGATTCCAACCCGCCTTTAATTCTTGAGGTGATTTTCTAAACAGAATAGTGTGATTCTCGAAAAAAGCACTTATAAATGATACAACCGCAGTTCAAAAATGAACCATTTGGAAAAATATAAATTGCTGTACATCTTTGAAAGTTTAGTATCAAAACACGATAGTGGGCAATCGAATATCAAACTGCTTCAAACTTAGAGCTTGATTCCAAGCCGCCTTTTTTTTCTTGCAGCGATTTTCTTAACAGAACAGCGTGATTCTCGAAAAAATCACTTATAAATTATATAACCGCAGTTCAAAAATGAACCATTTGGAAAAATATAAATTGCTGTAAATCTTTGAAAGAGTACAACTTTCTGAAAGTTCAAACTTCGATAGGTGGGCAGTTACAGTATTCGGGAGATATCATTTGGTCAAACTTAGAAAACTGATTCCAAGCCGTTTTTTCTTGCAGTCTTATTTTCTTAACAGAACAGCGTGATTCTCGAAAAAAATCAGTTATAAATTATATAACCGCCGTTCAAAAATGAACCATTTGGAAGAATATAAATTGCTGTAAATCTTTGAAAGAGTACAACTTTCTGAAAGTTCAAACTTCTTAGGTGAGGACCTTCCTTCAGTTACAGTATTCTTTAGGGAGATAGATTTGGTCCGTAGTTTCTTTAAAACTGTTTATTCCGTTGACGGTTTCCACAATCTTCTAATTGTCATCGTCAGCTATATCAACAGCGACAAGATGGTCGCTAACTCAACCAATAAACTCAACCAATTTTTGACAATATTTTGGGATCAGCGATTATTAAGAAAAATTAACAGCCCTTCTTCAAACAACAAAAGTACGTAACCATTTTAGATAAACGATTGTAAAAAATATAAATTCCGAATGTCTTTGAAAGCCTTCTACTTTTCCGATAAAATTCGGGGAAATTGTGAAATCTCATTAAAAAAAACTCTGTTAAGTAACAGGCTTTTAAACGGCATGGTCAGTAATGCGATTTAGTTTCTCTTTTGATAGAGAAATGTGTGAACGCAGGAAAGGGAGAAACAGTTATGAAAGAGTTTCAGTCCTGTTTGTATTTATTTTCAACTGAAGGGCTTCTGTCAACAACATCGATCGGTTCATCGTTCAGATAGTCCAAAAGAAACGCTTTAATTTGTCTGTTTTCGGCAACCAAACACCAACTGGACTTGGCGATCAACTGGACCATCTTGTTGCTGTTGATATAGCTGACGATGACAATTAGAAGATTGTAGAAAGCTTCAACGGAATGAACAGTTTTAAAGAAACTACGGACCAAATCTGTCTCCCTAAAGAATTTCTGAAAGTTGTTCAAAAGCCCCTTTACGAAACAATCTTCCAAGCTAGAATGGCCAATGACATCTTCCCAGTTCGGTAAATAAATTTAAGCTGTGAAGCCAACGGGGTCTCGGATGAGGGTAGGGGTGAAAGGAGTTCTTTCATATTCGCATTCATTTTCTGCTGTTGAACCTTTGCGAGTATACGCCGATCTGCCCATACAAGTTGAAATAGTTATGAAGTAACGCTTTCTTCTCCCCATTTTATTAATGAATGTAGCCTCGAAAATATAGTGTGACAAGGTCACCGAATGTCGCGGAGGTGGGATCGATACTCCCCTTGGGGTGGAAGTAAGGTTTTCTTAGCTGTACCACACTCTAAATGCATTTTCGCGAATTCCTCAGCATTGAACACTCAAAACGTGGAAGTACTGTTGGTAAAACAGACAAATTAAAGCGTTTCTTTCGGACTATCTGAACGATGAACCGATCGATGTTGTTGACAGAAGCCCTTCAGTTGAAAATAAATACAAACAGGACTGAACCTCTTTCATAAATGTTTCTCCCTATCCTGCGTTCATACATTTCTCAATCAAAAGAGAAACTAAATCGCATTACTGACCATATTATTAAAAGCCTATTACTTCAGAGTTTTTTTAAATGAGATTTCACATTTTCCACCAATTTTATCTGAAAAGTAGGAAGCTTTCAAAGATTTTCAGAATTTATATTTTTTACAATCGTTTGTGTGAAATGGTTACATACTCTTGTTGTTTGAAGAGGGACTATTTTCTTTTTAATTATCGCTGATTTCGAAATATTGTCAAAAATTAAAATTGATTGAGATGAAGTTGTGAGGGATGTGACGGGTTCTCAAAGCCGAAAACGTTATTTATTTAAAATTTCTTTGGAAAATATTATCTAGTAAATGGGAAAGAGGTATTTTTATTGATCAACAACTGGGTGGAACGTTGAAAAGTAGGGAAGGCCGATAGTCGATAGGACTATCGATATATCGATAGTTTCACACTATCGATAGGACTATCGATGTTCGGGAATATGAAATAACTCTGCCAGCTTCCCTTGAAATTTAAGGCTTCACTTGAAGGAAAGTTAATTCATTCTAAAAATTGAAAGGCATCTACAATAGATCTATGGCTCCTCATATTCACAACTCAAATTCATTGAATGGGTACAACAGTGGATGATATTAGAGCAATGAGTCACTGTGTCAAGAGTCTTGGCTATTGTGTAAAATAATTTGTTCTGCATTTCCGTGAACTGATCTACCTTGGTAGATTTGCTTTAGTTAGTTTTCTATGAAAACTTTTCCTTCGTTTAAAAAGATATCGAGGTTTCCTTTGGAGTTCCCCTTTCCCTTTCCTACCCGTCATACTCCGAGAATTCCTCATAAGTAAATTTTATTAAAAACCCTTGAAGGCATTTCTGATGAATTTTCACGTGTTTTTCACGTGCACCAGTTTTTCACCCTATGCCAGTCTCTAGCTGGAGTTCATACTGTGAATGTTAGATCCGGAGGGGTGCTAACTCCGATTCCCCAAGTAAGAGAAAGAAGATAATAATAAGCGGGGAAATTACTGACCAATTACCGGGATTCTATTCTGAGATAAGTGGTAGGAATTGCTAAAGCTCTCGAAGGACCACTCACGTTTTATCTGGGAGAAACTAATCGAACTATCGATAGTGTTTCACTATCGACTATCGGCCTTTCCTATAGAATAGTATAAGTAAATTCCATACATATCTGAATCATTGCACCATATAAATCAGGGGTCTCCAAACTACGGCCCGCGGGCTGGATACGACCCTCGGAAGGATTTGGTCCCCCCCTCGGACCCTAGTGGAAAAAATTAAGCTACCGCCAGAACAGAGAGAAAATTCAGCCATGTGAATTTGTCAAACTCGTCTAGGAGTGCTTAAACACACTGGTTACAAAAGTCTAATTTTCAAAAATTTCCGGGGGAGGGCCCCCTTTCAGACCTCCCTGTTGACCCGCCCCACATCATGATACGGCCCTTGGGTCTAATAGTTTGGAGACCCCTGCTATAATTCAAGAAAATCATAAAGTTGGCTGATAATCAGGAGCAAAGATGATTGAGGAGGTCACATCAATTTGTGCTGCGATAAACATGTACAACTATCCAGACCCAGGCCCTCACAACTGGATTTGATAAGTAAACACCGGATAATCAAAGCTCCATGCTTGACAAGTTTAGAGCAAGTCGGATTTCAATGGAAAATGAAACATCGTAGATTTTTGGGTCCACGTTTATATATTTTTCTCAATTTTCTCTTCCATTTCTTGGATCTGACCTTAATTTGCCAAGGAAACTAAGTAGGTAGAGGCGAATAACAATCTTACATATTGGAAAGCGTTGGTAATAATGGAATCGATGGAATCGCCAGACGGCCATTCGGTTAACTTGTGTTGTTGAAATCCAAGGAAATAAAAGTTAACTGGATACACCTTAGTACTCCTTATTATATCAGATAGAGTCCTACACTATGTATGTATAATTGTTTAAGTGGTTTGGATTTGGAGTGGCATTTTTACATTTCAAGATTAGTTTTTGAGCAGAGTTGAAAAAAAAAAAAAAAAAAAAAAAAAGTTTTTTTTTTAAAAAAGACAAAAAAACAGTTTTTTATGTTTTAAACAGTTTAAAACGTTTTTTTCTTCATGAGACAAATGTTTTTTTAGGATGTTTAAAACCGTTTTAAACACTGTTTTAAACGCTGTTTTAAACAAGTTTTGAAAAATCTGCACATCAAGCACTATGCAGCTGATGTGTTCAAGTAGTACGATGCGCACGAAACATTTTGCTCAAGGGAACAGGGTCGAGAAATGAACCATCCAGATTTTTAAGACCCGTATTTAGTTAGTCGTAGCTACTTCATTAAAAATAATTTTGAACAACTCCAATCACAAAATTTACAGAACCAAAAGGAGGAAAAAACTCAAAAAGTACGCGCAGAAATAATTATGGTTTCGAATTGAGGTGTTTAAGCACGGCCACGAGCTTCCCTGATTTGTCCACTCAAAATCTGTTGCGCAATTTTGAATGGATAACTCCGAAGGTGGAGAACAGCCGTTCGATGCCTGCCGAAGACGCGGTGCCGGTGAAAAGTTTTCGAGAGAGCGTCATAGATTCTTCAGAAATTTTATTCCCAAGTGCCTTCCACCATGTATGTGGGGGCACATTAGCGATGTGTTCATTGAAAAGGAAGTCCTTGAATGGTGTTCGTTTCGCCCGAAATTTCATGATATCAGGTATGGCTTTTGGGTAATACGCTTCAGCCATGAGTATGGCCCGTTCCTCTTCGTCCTCGCTGAGTTTTTCACCACGGTATCACGAAAAGGTACCTATCAAACTTGTCATGTTGTCATTGTCACTCTGACTCCTGGCAATTGGAAACGATTTCAATTTTTCCCATTTCGCATGGTCATCGTTATTTTCCTCCTACTTGGACCGGTTTAAAACCACTCACAAAGAACATGTTTAAAACAGTTTTAGACACTCTTTTAAACAAATGTTTTAAAACACCCTTTTTTTTTTCAAAAAGTGTTTAAAACAAATGTTTAAAACGGTACCAACCCTGTTTTTGAGAGCTGTTCTGGAGGTGTCGGACGATGGGTTCGCCATCCTTCACGGTTCACCGAGCGTTCCCCAATCGTTTTTTCTCAACCTTCCTCAACGAGATGTGAGACAATCCACCTCCCTCGCCGTTCGCAGGCACGAAGTCACCGTACCATAACATCAACGCGGGTATAATCATGGATATTACTACCCCTCTCGTGTAATTAGTATCCACCGTATAGTTTTATAACACAAGGCACATACGAACGCCATCTGACGTTGGATTCGCGGACTATCGCTCGCCTATTAATCCGCGCCGACGACGGACGATACCGCTAGAATCGCAGGAAGAGTTTTCACGAGGAAAGGATCTGGCACTTTGGTTTGACTCTTAGAATGACGAAATTCCTGCACGTCATCTGCTTAGAATACCGTGGCGTTGATAACTTGATGGTCTCCCCACCATGTGAACACATAAGGGAAAAGAGAAAATAAATAAACTAAAATCTGCTATTCGGTTTTCTGCACCGCTAATCGGCTGTTATTCCAAAACTAACAAGAAAAAGCTCAGAACTGCTTCAAATCAGGGGCCTGACACAGAGGGGCTGAGGCGGAAAAAACCCTCACACATTGCATAGAGCAGTGTTGGGCATTAGCTAACTAATTTATTAGCTAGCTAATTTTTCAACTAATAGATAAATTAGCTATTAGCTTTTTTTATAGCTAAACGAATAATTTAGCTATTAGCTATTTAGGAACAGCTAAATTTTACGACTAAATTAGCTATTAGTCGAAACGTAATAGCTAACAGCTGATTATCTGCGGTATTTAGCTGTCAGGAGCAGCTAAAGCGGTTAGCATTAGCTGTGGCTGACAACTAATAGCTAATAGGTAATTTTGACGAAAAATTGTATTTCTCCACAAAAACAGCTAGTACCTAGTTGAGCTAACCAGTCAAGTTTTAGCTGGCAACAGCATTTTAGCTTTGGAATATTTTTTCGAATGAATTGTACTGTTATGCCACAAAACCAATTGACATTCTCTTTTCTCTGGCCACAAAACCAAATCTTGCCAGCAATTTCGGGTAAATTTTATTGAAACATAGACGACGCCTTGCTTTGTTAGATAGGTATTAGTAATAGGGTATTACTAGAAAAACAGTAGTACATAAGCCTATTACTAGAAAAACAGTAGTACATAAGCCTGTAACGCCGAAAAGATTACAAAACTTGAATTTATTGCTTGGATGCCCTCTTACAGGCTGTTTGTGTGGAGTACAATTTTTCGTCAAAATTAGCTATTAGCTATTAGTTGTCAGCCACAGCTAACGCTAACCGCTTTGGCTGCTCCCGACAGCTAAATACCGCAGATAATTAGCTGTTAGCTATTACCTTTCGACTAATACCTAATTTAGTTGTAAAATTTATCTGTTACTCAATAGCTAATAGCTAAATATTTAGTTGTTATCTTCAGCTAACAGTAGCTAATTTAGCTGTAGCTTTTAGCTTTTAGCTATAGCTAACTTTTGCCCAACTCTGGCATAGAGGCACATCGCTCAATTAGTCTATACAAAACACCTCTAGAATGAATAAGAAATAAAACGAATGAGCCAAACAGGTAACACTATGTAGTTAGTATTCTTGTCTCACAGCCGAACGCGAGGAGTTATGCGATGTCAAGCTGATCGAGGGGTTAACGAACGCTGTATCGAGAGTAGCTTGGACCGCGTCAAGTTCCTTCCCAGGAAGGATGTTGTTTGCTTCAACTCAAGTAAGCGGAACCTCTACTTTATCAGAGAGTGCTGTAAAAAAGACGCCAGCTATGCACCATGACCTTATCAGCAAAGTTCAGCAATTTGCTCTCTTCTTTATATGAATCATTGTTTTCAAAAATTAGCTAACTTTCTGAGCAAAAAATGTAAAGAGCAACGCTCAAATACACCGAAGAATGAAACTCAATTTTATTAGCTCTTGAATTCTGCAGCTTTTATGCCATAATGGGGAGTTGAACACTTGGAATATTTCCCGAAATCCGGGCAGGGAGGTATTGCCAGTAGTTCGTAATCAAAATAAGAATATTCCTTGAAGTTCGTTGGAGAAAAATGCCTTCAACATTTCAAGTTTAAGTAAAGGTGGACTTTCCTAGTTATCAAGAATTTCAAAACACGTTGTTCTTGATTTCCTTGATGACCTGTAGATAGGACATAAGCACTCTTATAAAAACTGGAAGGAGAGACGGTGATCTATTTTACCAACTGAACTTTTTATTGCAATGTCTGCTACCAGATAAACGGAGCAACAACATTCATATCAGTAAGTATCAGACAGGGTTGTTATAAAAGGAATTCCCATTCCCATTACAAAGTCCCATTCCTTTTGAAGATGTTTTCCAATTCCTGTAATGGTAATTGAAAATGCTATTACTTTTTCTGATTACATGGTAATGGGAATTCAAAAAACCCATTCCAATTACATGTAATCTGAAAAAGTAATCGCAATTTCGTTTACCATTAAAAGAATTGGAATGGAGTGATGGGAATGGAGTAATCCCACTACACGCCTGTAATTGGATTACTAGTGAATGGGAGATTTCTTGCAATTTTGGGCAAAATCAAAGTTCTTGGTCGTTTTGGTCAATAAAAGATACTTTTAGATAAATTGGATCACAATTTTCCAAATTTGGACATTGTATCGGTAACGAGCTCATAATAATAACTTTCTTCGGAGATGTAATTTTTCTACGCAATAAAGTTATTATTATGAGTTCGTTACCGAATATAAAGTTCGTTACCGAAAATAATCATTTAAAAATACTATTTTTAAATTGAAATCCTGCTAGTTCCTGCTCTATCAAGTCATCTCAGGTGTAAACCAACTCGAAACCAGCCCAAAATTACTGGGAAACTCATAGAACTTTACCGATTACTCCGCGGACCCCCTCCCCTTAAGATAATGACAACGGCAATACGGATAATGACAAATTAAACACTTCGATTTGCCCAAAACTGCATAGAATCTCCCTTTCACTCGTAATCCAACTACAGGCGTGTAATGGGATTACTCCATTCCCATTACTCCATTCCAATGGGTTTTTTGAATTCCCATTACATGTAATCAGAAAAAGTAATTGCATTTTCAATTACCATTACAGGAATTGGAATGGGAATTGCAATTTCTCTCAATGAAATTTTCTTGTTCAAAGGCCTGAATTCTGAGTTTTGACTATGGCTGGTGTCAGCCAGGCGAATTTCGACCAAAAACAGTAAAATAATTTAAAAAGTAATCATTACCTTCCAACCCTGGTATCAGACGAATAACATGTCATTATTATCAGTTCCCATAACATCCAGATATCTGATCTGTATTGTGTATTTTATGTGTCACAGATATGGGTGGAGAGGTCCACCAAAGACAGTGATTCTCATAATTTCTTCCTACAAACGGTCCTTTCCAACAATTGGTGAACTTGAACTGGTGAATTCTTCCTATAACGATTGGTTGTACGCCGAAAACATTGAATAGGTTTGTAATTGGTGAATGAAGGGGTGAAGCTGTAAGCTAAAAATTGTCCATCAGTAACAGGCAGTACACGTACATGTTTCCTCGCTTACATCTTCCTTCAGATCTGGTGGAAAAAGCTTTTCTCTGGACGAATACAGAACTTCCAATTGACTCATCGAGTTGATCAGAAATTATTCGCTAGGATATTTTGGCCGAGTATGAAGCAAAGCCACACAATATACACGGATTTCTCGAGAAATACAAGAACAAACTCAGCCACACATTCTGATTCCTGGTGTTATACCATTACAACACGAGAATGCTTCACGATGATGTCTTCCAACCTCCTGAGAAGGTAAAAAACTTGGGAAACATGAAGATGTGCTGTACTGTTATGACCCCGAAACCCTTCTGACATTCTCTTTGTCTTTCGCTTGCAGTTCAACAGATACGAGAAAAAAACATTCTGTCCCGTTAAAACCCTTGGATTTCTGTATGACAATAACATTGACACAACGAGTTTAATTATCCGTGTTAATGACAACAGTGCGTTCATTTGACATCGGCTTCTGTTTCTTACAAAAAGACTAGGAAAGGTTAGTGTAAACGGAATTATATGTAAGACGAAGTCATCCAACTGTCTTGGGACTTCTAGATCAGTGATCAGCTGAAATTTCTTGTGACTAATTCAGTTCCTGATCGATCAAACGTGATCAAATATGAATGGGGTTGTTTTTATAGCATCTAGAGAGGGTAAGACGTGTTATGGAGGCTTGAGGCGGCGTGTTTTGATTATGTACCACTGTCTTCGTCTAGTACACATCGATCGGTTATTTAAGGAGATTTTAAATCGTTTCAGCTCACTCATACCCGTTTCCAAAAGATTGGGTACCTAATAGGTGCGTTATATGTAGATAGTGACCATACTCTCCGTTTGAAAATTATCTATAGTCCACTGATCTACGTAAAAGGGATATCTGAAAACGATAAACCCACGTGTTAGAATTAGCAGCGTTTTGTTATGTTTTCAATCAATTGTGCCCCAGAAAAGAAGACCAGATAAAAATGTCAAAAACGCTGCAAATTCTTTCACTGGGGTTTACTATTCTATTGGCTTGCGTTCATGATTTGAATTTCTACTAAGCTTAGGAGTGTGCGTGTTTCACAGGTGATAGATAGAGCGATTATTGAATTTCAGGAGATAAGCATAGAGCACGTAAATCTGTTCTCAACCAAAATCCCTATTTGGATTGTTCAGTTGATCATATTTGCGTGCCTCCTGAAATTCAATAATCACTCTATCACCTGTGAAACAGGCACACTCCAAAGCTTAGTAGAAATTCAAATGCTGAACGCAAGCCAATTGAATCATAAACCCCAGTGAAAGAATTTGCAGCGTTTCGTGCGTATCAGAATGCTTCAACCCGTGCATCGGCTACAAAGCCTTTTAGGAGTTCACTCCAGTATCCACATTACTACATCACTACATCATTAGGTTACTGCGATGAAAACATAAACAATAATAAACCAAAAAAACGTAAATGTTGGCACCATAAATCGGGCCGTATATCGGGAATGGTTTGGGCTACGAACCTGGGGAAGGGCTCATTCGATTCCTCATGGAAAGTTCTTCAAAAAGAGTCCAAATTTAGGCCGCTTCGACTTTTTTTGAGGTTTTTAGGGATTTTACAAAACTTCGACAACCTTAAAGGGCACTTTAAATTAAGTGAGAGAAAGAATCGGGGCGTTGTCGGACCAATATTGATTTTTCCTGAAAATTAGATATTTTTTTTTTTTTTTTTTTTCAAGAGCGATGCTCCAGCCGTTTTAGAGAAATCGTGACAACGGCGTACGGACGAAAATTTCCATTCTATTAAAAGAACAGATTTTTTATTATTCTACACCCTTTGATCTTAACGTAAACCATGAAATTTTCAGCAGCGTTAGAATTTTTTTTTCAGTTCAACCTTGACATGAGCTGTACCTCCTGCAAGTTTGAAGACCGGGAATCCTTATTTCTCAAATATAAACTTTAAAATGGCCACGATTACAATGGTTTATTATTGAATAATAAACCAAAATCGACTCCGATTCTATCGATTCTACATGATGGTTGAGATGATACTAAATATGTTGAACATTCTGACTACTTCGTCTGTTTTGAATGCTTTTAAGAAGAGGGAGGCGTTTGCTTGTGAAAGTCGAGAGAGTATAGAAATACAGTATTGCATGTGGGAAAGCCACATCGGATCATAAAAGTCTTTATACATCTATGCGACTTTTTTTCACCTTTTTTTCCAATCCCACGCTTTCATAAATGGTTTTTTCATCTTATTTTTTCTAGTTTGTTCATAACTCGATAGAGCACACCTAATGTGAGGATGCTTTCACCGTTGGAAATCAGATTACATTGAGGAATCGATTGGTTTTGGAAAACGCATGCTAATTAGTTACCGTTAAAGTGTTCGTTGAAACGTTATACAGCCCGAGTAAAACAATAATAAATACATAGTTAAAGTCATGGAGTGCAATAATTTAATGAAGCACCTACATCAGATTTTAAGATTCTAAACCGTGATCAACAAAGGAGGCAACTAAGACATTTTTTGTTTGTTTTTTCCCCTTCATTTGGCAGTAGCCAGTAGCCTTAGCCACGGAGTTTTATTTATACAACTTTACAGAAAAATTTGTGAATAAAAATAAACATTCTGCTTCAGTCTTTGAAATGAACAAACTGAATTTTAAAAAACGAAAATAATAGAAATCAAATTAAGTAACTATACCACAGTTTTATAGGAAAATTAAATCTTTAGTCCTATTTTCTTAATAAAAATTCGAAGTTCCTCATAAATTGGTGATGATCCAGAGTGCGCACCACCTGCTCAAAATTAATCGGGGAGAACATTGTGCTTTATTATTGAAAAATTTGCCTTCTTTCATAGTTGGTTATCTACTGAGGGATACAAATTATAAAATAAGATTAATTATGATAATAACTTGTTAAGGGGTTCTATCATGGGTTGGAAATCTTCAGAAGATATTTTTAAGCCAAAATTTATTTCCATGGAAATCAATTTCCCTGATTCAAACCTTACGATTGCTTCAGAGACTACCTAGTAGCGGAAGCTTGGTTTTCCTACTCGAGATGAACGTTCTCTCTAAAGTTAAAATTTCCACTCTTATTTTCTACATTTTAGAGCATTTTGAGCCGCTTTAATTCGTGTCTGTCTATTGTCCGCAGATCATGTAAATGCTTAAGTTCTACAGTTGTCATTATATTCTGATTTAATTTCCTGAAAATGTGCGGGTTAGGTTGTAAATGGCCTTCTATTAATGGTCGACCAATAACTATTTATAACAGCACTATAATATTATTTGTACATCCCAGTTCTCTCAAAGCATACCATTATTCTCATGAAACGTTTTGACAAGCTGAGTAGAGCATTATTGATCATAGTAATGTAATTCAGATAATAATGGACACAAAAATTGAAAGTGAAAGCACATTGTAGTACCTACTCAACTGGCCGGGGTCAGCATTAGAGTAATAACGGTGTGAGTAATAAACGACCCTGACACGGTTGTCAGAACTCTACTTTCGTTTCAGTTAAAATAAAAGAATGAATACCCAATACTCGATCATTTTCTTATCGAATGTACCAGCCCATTTAGGTGACTAGACGACGAGAGAGGGATCTATTTTCCAATTTTAAAAGATACCCAATGACAATTTAACGTACGGTGCAAATTGTTACACAAAGGTTTATTATTATCCATGTTTATTCGACGTAGTATACGGTACATTATTTAAATTGGGCGTCTCCATACCTTGTAATTGAAATCAAGATGTTTTAAAACTAATTGCATTTCATATTTAAGAATCTTAGATCGATCGGCAAAGAACAATTACAAGGGTGCTTCAGAAGATCAGTGCCCTCTAGACAATGAAATCATGGAATTTATATTTATTTATAGACAGGAATAAGAATACAATTTATATATGAAGAATGGCATTTAGAAATCCACTGCTATCCACCAACATAAAAAGTTTTTACGAACTTGTGGGTGCTGGTCGGGTCACTCTCAATCCAAAGCAGAAACACAAAATAGTTTAAGAAAGCATAACTAGGCTTGATAATACCCACACCTATCACTCAAAATCATTAAATATAAAATCTAACTACAACTCTGGTTCCTCAAAAAGTTGATTCTCTTAGCCTAACCAAAATATCCTACTTGAAAATATTAACACTCTCATAGGCATAAGGGTTAATTTCACAAGCATAAAAAACTGTAAAATCTTGTAATAAGCGGTTTTTCTCGCTCTCGCCGTGTCCTACGTGAGCGGGAACTAAGCGATACCAGCGGGTCGGGTGGGTTCAGCGTTTTTTGCGGGGCGGGCGATTTTCCGATCAAAATATGATAACAGAGTTGTGCGTCCTGCGTGCACACGCTCTATCGCAAATCGCTAACACGCACACGCTACACGCGGCTTGAAATCAAATCGGTTTGATTTTTTCTCGCTACTCCCGCTACAATCGCTCGATTGTTTACATCTGTTGTCAAGGTTATTGGAGTTGTCCAAGTCTGTAGGAGTCAAAATCATTTCTCGAGTGCTTGCGAGGTTAGCCAGAACAATGTTGTCACTTATCAACGAAATAAGAAAACAAGAATAGACTGAAGAGTTATAAATTCCCCGAATAAGTTCTTTAATTGATAAATTTCATGAGATGGTTGCCTCTGCAAACGTTTATTAGAAATGTAATTGAACAGAGCTGGACTACTTCAGGCCAACGCAAATCGTCTCTCTCTGTAAGAGATTTAAAAAAAAAAAAAGAAAAAAACACTCATCGTATTGATTGACAAGGTAGGTACGGAACTAACCTAACTAAAACGCGCTCTCCTCCATTCGCGGCATCGCTCGCACATAGGACACTAGTGGCGTTTCCCGCTGTAAACGCTTGCACTCGCGTAAATTGCCGGTATCGCCAGTAACGCTGAAATCGCCCGACTCCCGCTCACGTAGGACGAGGCCTCGGTGTTCAAGTTAGGAATTACAATGTTAGAAGAGAGTGCAGTACGTGTGA
This sequence comes from Creontiades dilutus, assembly GCA_031894815.1. NCBI lineage: Eukaryota > Metazoa > Arthropoda > Insecta > Hemiptera > Miridae > Creontiades > Creontiades dilutus. The sequence continues at coordinate 96,245 of JAVIWC010005181.1, read as the reverse complement.
ATGAAGCAGAACGGGCGAATGGCAGCTTTGAACACAAAAATGCTTGTTCGCTGCAAAAACAATTCTATTATAATAAGTACATTAAACTCCCGGTAGAGCAGACACTTCGTGTATAGGGAACTCTTCTTGAGGGCAATTCTAATAATAATACTCTTAATGACCTGCAAGGACGGCAGCAGCAACTTACCAGGAATACCTACAGAATTATCCCATACTTTAATAAAGAAAACACCAAACCAAAGTAAATAGATCGCAGCTGATTGAATGACAAAAAGCTTCAAGCCTCTTTAAAGACGTAGAATAACTTTCTCAGCTCAACATCAAGGACTCGACATGGAGATTAAATTTCATGTTATAATTAAAAACAACACGTGAGTATTTACATTGAGGGCCAACGGTAAATTTATACAATTACCAGATCCCTTTCGATAAAAACATGTACTGATGAAAAGACACCCCTGACAGATCAGCATTTACTCGATTAGAAAAAGAAAAACGCATTAACTACGTCTTATAAAGATGAAGGCCCAAGCAATTGGTATCCATCCAAAATTGGCATCTACTTGTCTCAAATGAGCTCCTTTTCAAAATTCCGTACCTTAGATAGATCAGGAAAGATTTCACGTAACTGAAACAAATAGATGGCGTCTACCAACTGAAAATTGATAAGATCAAGTAAAACACATATGTAACTATTCTTCGCAAATATACAAGGTGTCGACAAAACAGGTCTCATACCTTCAAGGGATCGATTCTACAACTAATTTGCAACAAAAATGCCTCTTAAAGTTTAAACGCATCTATTCAGAGTTCCAATGCGTACTTCTATTCATATAAAACTTGTATACAGGTACTATCAAATATATTTTAAAGAAATTTCGAGTCAAAAACACAGTTATATTACGCTAACCCTGTGAAATGAAGTTTTCGCCACCTGTAGAAGGGGCAAAAATTTCCATTTTAGATTATAACTATGAACCATATTTCCTTGAGAGGTCCTCACTACAGCTGTGGCATTGTGCCCAATGGCTCATTAAAATTTTAACAAAATATGTTAACTGTGTTCTTCTGTTTAATTTAAGTTTAATTTCTTATGTTCTAATGTTTAATTTCTTAATTAATTTCATATCATCGGAAAATCTATCAAAAACTTATATTTCACTCGAATAATTGTTAAGAATATCCACGCATCCTTGAAATTCAGATTGTGATTTTTCAGTACATGGAATAGCTCCCGTTTGCTAACAGCGAAAATCGGACCTGAAAACGAAAAATACGAATTTCTCGAAGAGCTGAGCTGTTCTGTTTACTGTAGTCGAAGAACGGAGTTTTTCAAGAATCTTTTGGTTCCCGAAGGTTCCGAAAAGTTTAGAGCATTTCAAAATGAGGTTTAATTTTGGCACAGTTTTCCTCAACTTACTCAAATCGAGATGTATCTATAAAACTTTTATTTTTAATGCTGAAATAGTGATTTTACCCTCAATTTGGGTATCCATAATGAAGAGAAAAATGATTAAATGCAACACAATTTATTCACGAGGGAACGCTGAACTAATTGGTCGTGTTTCTCGTACCTCAATTCTGAACGCAAACTCATCGTATACTTTTTCTTCTCGCTCGATCACATTCTGTCTTCAGGAACATGCTCATTGTTGTTTACACCTATTTCCCACTTGAAACAGCTACCTTCGATTCGATAAGCTAGATTCAAGATTCTCACCTCTATGCACCGGCTATAAAAACCAACTCTTATACCATTGGACATTCTACGGAGTAGTCGGTTGATGTAAGGATTAAATACGCTTATTGAGCAATTTACTCAATAAAATTGGTACAAATACCTGAAACGAAATTTGGAACTGGAGCTGCTTGCATTAGATTACTTTCCCAACGATATTCTTGGCCCAAGTGGTTGTGGAAGGTCTTGCCGATGTAAATGTACTTTTCAGATCCTGAGTGTGGCCTTCAGAAGATCTTGTATTTTGATTATATGCAAAAGTTGCTTTTGAAGTAGAAACAGTCGACAAAGATAAGATAAGGTTGTTCGCAATGAACTACCTAGTGACGATCGTTTGCTGAAAAATACAACGAAAGTCAGTCCTGAGCGACCCCACATGCTCGCGCCTTGGCAAATATTCGTCTGCTTTGAAAAGGGAAAAAGATCGAGACGGAGCATCCTACGGAGCTGGGTTGCTCGGCATTCGGCGAATACCAATCACCTCTAAACACTACTAGAAAATTACCGATCACCCCCTCGGTGCTCGATGAAGGCCGTTGATCGTCTAGAAATATGTGCCAATGATGGTTAGCCGAATTGAGGAGAGTCAAGTGAAACATTTTCTTCTCAATAAAATACTTGAACTTTTCTAAAATTCACTTTATAGACGAAAATAATTTTAGGAATTGGAGAGAATGCGGACCATTCCCTAACAATCCAATTCCCGAATATTGACTCTGGAGTGAGACTTTCCGAGATCATTGAAGGTCGTGTAAACTTCGAATCATCTTACTAGTTGGCTTTAGAGAATCTCAGGTAGTTTCGCTTGACCCGCACATGGTATCTATCAAACTTTCATTCTTTTGAAAACTTGCTGAATGTAGAGGCTGACATTTTTGAGAGTTGAGAAGAAATCTTGTCGATACGTCATCTCGAAGAGTTGATCCACACCTACCGATGGTTTCTCGAGCTCTGCGGGAGGCTTTAGAAAACTTCCTTAATGGCCCGTACTGTACTCTTTTCTTTCCTGGATTGACCACGCGGGAGGGACATCATTGGTCATAAGCCACGCTACATAAGGCTAGAAATGGACACCGCTCGATGTGCGGGTGGGAACCGTACAACCTTCTCAACTTGCCATCTTCAATTCCAAACACGATGTTTGTTCTTGGAGACATTACGCGAAGAAGTTTATCTTCACTTGTAGGTACATTGTCATTTACAGTGTGTGTACACAATGTTGCTCGTTTATTTGCTGTTTTCATTCAGCACGTTAATGTCAGTATTTCTTTCTTACCGGCTCCATAAGATTGCGAAGACCACGGAGCATCCCACTCAAGTTCCTTAGGTATTGCCAGTAAGAAAGGAGAATCCCACCTGCTGTATGAACCCATAGAATTTATTTGGTACATAGTTATCGACGTTTAATTCATAATTCGTATGAAATCGAGTTTTTTGCCAACTTTCGCTACACTGGGAGTCTAAAAAACAGGTCTCACTCGATTCTACAACAAATTTTCCACAAAAAATGCATCGCAAAGCTTTTTATTTAAACGCTTGTATTCCGAGTTATTCAAGATTATGGCATTCAAGTTTTGTTTCGTGTTATCGTCCTTTTGGTTTATTATTCAATAATAAACCATTGTAATCGCTCTGAAAAAAAAATGCTAACCCCCCCCCCCTGAAAATTTCATGGTTTACGTTTCAAAGGGTGTAGAATCCGAATCTGCAATAAAAATTTTTCCGTCCGTCCGCCGTACGCCCGATATCTCCGAAACGGCTGGAGCAAAAGATCTGAAATTTTCAGGAAAAATCCATCTTGGTCCGACGACGCCCCCATTCCCAGCTCTCTCACTCAATTTAAAGTGCCCTTTAAGGGCTGTCAGAGTTTTGTAAAATCCCTAAAAACCTCAAAACAAGTCGAATCGGCCTAAATATTTACCGATTTGAAGAACATACCATGAGGAATCGAATGAGACCCTCCCCACGTCCGTAGGTCAAGCCATTCCCGATGTATGGCCCGATTTATGGTGCCAACATTTGCGTTTTTTGGGTTATTATTGTTTGTTTGTAACCTAGTGATGCCGATAGCGTCGAGTTGTAGTGAATGTGGATAGTGGAGTGATAGCCGATGTGGATACTTGTAGTTTATAGCTGATACACGGGTTGAAGCATTCTGATATGCATGAAACGCTGATAATATATAGGTAAATATTATTCAATATTATTACTGGGGTAAAAAAGTATTCTTTCACCTGTGAAACACGCACACTCCAAAGCTTAGTAGAAATTCAAATCATGAATGCAAGCCAAATGAATGAAATCGAATAAACCCCAGTGAAAGTATTTGCAGCGTTTTTCATTAAAACCGACAAAGTTCCCACGTTCCCGCAGTAACCTCAAATTTGAAGATATTGAATATTGGTAAATTTCATTGTTCCTTGAACAAATATACATCTCATTATATTTGTATCGTTCTACTTGGCCCGAACCCCTGCAATGCACAATTCGGCATGAATAAATGGGTAAAAATATCTAAAATCTGATTTCACCATCGTTTTCTGTATTAAAAATGCATTGAACACATATATTTAGTAAGATGGGAAACACGAAAATTAAGGTACCAGGGCTTTTGACAAGATAGATTTACGATTCCGACGACTGTGCTGACCATCACTATGGAAAGTTGAGTGGCTTTCAAAGCATCTAACGGTCTATCTAGATATTTCTGTCTACCTATGCGAAAGGTGTTAAGCAAGGGGTGAAAGGGTTTTCCAGGTTAAACGTGTTCGGCTGCATGCGGGATGTATTATCTCACTCCATGATGACTCGAGATGTTCATAGGACGGATCCGATCATCCGATAACTTCGTCCCACGACCTTTCATGTTTCGTTACCCCTACCCCCGTCACGATTTTCTGTGTCGTTCCGCTAACACTCCTTCCGTTCCATCAGGTGAACTGTTACTTTTTTCTCCGTAGAAAAAGTTCCGAACGGTTTCCTCCCCCTAGGCTCGGAAAAAACCTTACGTCGAGCCCCCGCCGGTTACGACATCCCGGACGTAACGTTTTTGGGCGTGAATCCACGCAGTCGGCTGTATATTCCGCGATATCTAAAGCGAGTCATCTCAATAAGCCCTTGACGGCTCTCGTGCAAACATTATCGAAGTCCGCCGAGCAGAAAGTGTTGAACGAAAGTCTTTCATTACGTCGGCGCTAGATCAATCTGATTTGTATTGTTAATTCCCGCTTTAAAGTGACACGCGAAAATATAGGTAGTTTATGAGATAAGATCAGACCATTAAAGCAAAAACTGATGATAGAGAACGGCGCCCCGATATGAAGTGTGGTTATGCTCTTTTAGCTGATTTGAACAGTGAAAGGATTTAACAGTATTAGTAATAACAATCATGAGCTCGGATATTCGTAAGAGTCATTATACTTCATAGCCAACCAAACAAATTAACAAGGTGGTTTGTCAAGCAAAACAATACTCCAACAAAGATAAAAACGCTGCAAATTCTTCCACTGGGGTTATTATTCAATTGGCTTGCGTTCATGATTTGAATTTCTACTAAGCTTTTGGAGTGTGCGTGTTTCACAGGTGATAGAGAGATTATTGAATTTCAGGAGGCACACGAACATGATCAACTGAACAATCCAAATAGGTATTTTGGTTGAGAACAGATTTACGTGCTCTATGCATGTCTCCTGAAATTCAATAATCGCTCTATCACCTGTGAAACACGCACACTCCAAACCTTAGTAGAAATTCAAATCATGAACGCAAGCCAATTGAATAATAAACCCCAGTGGAAGAATTTGCAGCGTTTTGTATGGTTATCAGAATGCTTTAACCCGTGTATCGGCTACAAAGCCTTTTAGGAGTTCACTCCAGTATCCATATTACTACATCACTACGTCACTAGGTTACTGATAGCAACACAAAAACAATAATAAACCAAAATAACGCGAATGTTGGCACCATAAATCGGGCCATAGATCTGGAATGGTTTGACCTCCGGACCTGGGGAGGGGCTCATTCGATTCCTCGTGGAGTGTTCTTCAAAAAGAGTACAAATTTAGGCCGCCTAAACTTTTTTGGAGGTTTTTAGGAGTTTTACAAAACTTTGACAACCCTTAAAAAGCACTTTAAATTAAGTGAGTTAGCTGGCTCGAGAATTGGGGCTTCGCCGGACCAACATGGATTTTTCCTGAAAATTTCAGTTTTTTTGCTTCAGCCGTTTAGGAGAAATCGTGCGTGCGGCGTAAGGCGGACGGACGGAAAATTTTTTATTGACGATTCGGATTCTACACCCTTTGAAACGTAAACCATGAAATTTTCAGGGGGGGGGGGGGGGTTTAGAATTTAGTTTTTTCAAGAGCGATTGCAATGGTTTATTATTGAATAATAAACCAACATGACAGCACAGTTGATGCAAATATATTCTTTCGTAACTGAAACAAAGACCCGAATGAATTCATATAATTAAATATTAGAAACTATAAATCAAAGCATTACATCGTGAGACACGAAAATCTTATCGTCAGTAATTAAGACCGAACTTGATTTCTTTTTAATTTTAATCATTATGGTCAAAACATTCTAAAAAGAGTTAGTTTAACACTAAGAGGTCGCCTTTTCATTTTTGAAGCGTTCTGCTGGAAAAAATTGTACCCGCCGCACGATTTCTGCAAATATACTGAGAGTCTCGTGTGAGAAAGCGGTGAATTGGAGTTTAGGTCTCTTTGGACCCCACTGTCACCTAATTGAAAAACAAACCTCAGTCGTGGGATACGTAAGGTCCAGGGTTGATTTCTCCTTGAGTAAGTCTAACATCTCTGCATTCTCATGGCATTTTTCTTGCGTATGCTTGATATTTAACAATGGATTTTTGCGAATAGATAATTATCGTCTTTTCTATGAGCGAAATTTGATCGCCATCATACATTTTCCTCATAAGAACGTTATCCTGTATTTTAGAAAACGAAGGATTTTTTTCAACTTTTGCGGTACTTACAATAATCTAGGGAATAATGAAACAATTCATGGGAGTTAAAATGTATGATGAATTGTGGATAAAGAAGTTTACGGTAGATTCTTTTCCACAGTTTTTAGTGGATGTCAACTGTTGTTTGAGGAGACACATCTGATTAAACCTCTTTTTCCCCTCGAGTTACACCAAATACTCTACTAGAAAAATGTGGTAGCTGATAACTTTTTCCGTCATAAAGCAGCAATATCAAGTTTTTCTCGTAAGTAATTACAGAAATAAAATTGAAAAATTAAAGCAATCTTTAAAGGGTCAAGTTTGATTAGGTGTAATAAGAAGATCATTGAATAAAATCTTTGGAGACTTTTTTCTGTCGAAACTGCACGTTCTCAAGTTAAACAATAAATGGAAATTTCAGTGTTATCCGACCATGTGGAAAACTGGGACGAATCATGAAAAATACTGGTGTTTTGGTTTTATGGGTTTCGAATTTTGCAGTGGAACATCGCAGAAAAAAAATAAAGGGTTCGAAATAGGCCAAGTTAGGAGGTCCTACGGCTTAACAAGTTGTATTTGATGTTTTCGCGCTCAAAAAGTTGTATTTAGCTCTGGAGGAAATTATATAACTTTTTGGTCTTGGGGTCTTAATGACCCCACTGTGACCTCTACATCATTGAAACATACGTATGACCTTGTAGGGTTAACAGTGAAGTCTTATCCAGGACAAAACATGGCGACCTCCATAAACGATCAAAATGGAGGTAATTTACAACGTAGTACAATTTAATTACATTGATGAAATCCTTCCACCATCTTGCTTATTCATTTTAGTTAAGTGACGGGTTCATGGAGCAAACAAAATACTTTGACTTTGAATTGAGGATTGTTCTGATTCATTACCTACATCATTAGTGAAGCAGGACAACTCATTAAAGAGTGAATGTGGCACATTAAGCTTAATCGGCAATTTGTGGTACTTTTCCATTCAACTTATTTCTTCTGTGAGGAAATAGAACCTTAAAACGACTTTAATATTCTCGAAACGACCCAATTGTCTTCATCGATTCCGAAATCCCCGATTCATCTCTCAATTTATAGTTAGGATTCCACAGCATGTAATTTGCTCATCAAAACATTGGGTAAGTCCAACTTTGAACGGCGCGGGAAGCCGAAAGATGTTCACATTCAAGGATAGGACACGATCCTGGATGTGGGTCATGCGAATACCCAACTCACTAAGCTCTCAAAAGACAAATCAACGCATCATCAAATTAGTGGGCAGGTACCAATCATTTTCGTGGGTGTCTAATGATAGCGGTATGTGGTTTTAAAATGTCAAATCAATTTTAACTTATTGCCACATATAATCGAGGATTACCTTATCGAACTCGTATTGGCAGGTGAAGTTCTGTGGAACCTATAACGACTCTCATCACAAAAACCTAGCAAAAGGCTAAAACACAAATGATAAAACTATCAACAGTGTTAAATTATTCAACCTCTTCAATGCCGACGCAAATCGGTGTCAGAATCGAAGAAACTCTGTCAGATCTGAGATTCGAACGTATTGCAACAAAAACCTCACTGTGTGTGTCGAAGGGGGATAACTTCAACATGAAAAACATGCAATTACAACTAAACTTGCAATAGCTATTAAGGAGGTCAGAAGCGAGAGAGATGTTAATTATCAAGTCGCGAGAAAAAAACGTAATTATTAAGAAGCGATTGTCATTACTGTATGGAATGGATTGCTATAAACATAGAAGATTGTGGATACCGTCCTGACATTCTGGTAGTGACACCATCAGAAGCATCAGACTGTTAGAGCTCAACGCCTGCACGGGACCACGGATGGAGCAGAGCTATTAGATCTCGAGACTCTAAAGCTGGTACTGCATCGATCAGAAATCCGTCTACCAAATTACAGCTATGGAAATCACTTGGTCTGGTGAAGGTGCATTCTGGCTCTCTATCGACTGGGATACGTACTAATAGGGGACAACGCACTGAACCAATCACTTATGTCGAATGGGATGCTCTACGCAAGAGACTGCAACACATGATCTACAGATTTTCCTTCATTGGTACGACCTAGATGTGCACGTCACAATGCTGCTCTGAGTTTGTTAGATGGATATGCTGGACGCAAAGGATGGCCAACTTGATTAAAACCCCTCTTTAAAACTAGAAGATAGCGGATACCGTACCGACAATCTCGAGGGTTCAGAAAGGAGATCACTTGTGGATATCAACTCTGCCAAAATTAGGAAGTACCAAATGGATGCTCAACTCCAAGCAGTAGGACAGCTAGCAGATATACAACCTGGCCAGATTCAGGTAATTGGTATAATCAACACGAGCAGGCTTTCCTCTCATGATACTGGAATGGGTGACCACCAGGGTCCTAAGAGCAGGAGCATTCATATGGTCAGAGTTTAGAGCGACTGCTCTTGTTCGCGTGGAGAGGGTTGGCTGAGATGGTTTCGCGGGGCCTAGAGCTGAGCTCACAAAAATACAATGGGGAGGGAAAATGGTTTCTGATGGCACAGCCAAAGGTTGCATCACCCTCTATCCACCACACAGGGGCCTACTGACTCAGGACTGTCCCCACCCGAGACATCCGGGTTCGGATCCCGGATCCTTGTTCAACTGCTTCAGGCTGGATTCAGCAGTGTAACTTTCAAAGTGGCAAGAGAATTATTACAATGGTGCCATTATTAATACTGCAAAACCATCTTTGTGCTGTTTGTATTATTATACAGATAAAAATGTCAATGAAACATATGCCGACTTTAGAATAAACTTGCAATAATTGAGAATAATAATTATTATTAAGAAGCGAGAATAATAAATGTTTGCCCATGCTATAAGGAATGGATTTGCTATAAACGTAACCTTTAGTCCTCCAGACCACAAATCAACTACGATAATAACGTGTATATTGAAGTTCATGATTACTGAGTTAACGGTACAATCAGATTTTTATGGAGCCCGTAAAAGTTTCTAACATCCGGTAGCGCTATATGTCAAGGGAACTTTCACAATAGGAATCTGGATGGTCTATTTAGAATAGGGTTAGCATAAGTACCCTCAACTCACTGATTCACTGGGACATTTCACTTGTTTAAAAAGCTGTTCCGCTCACCCCGGTTGGCCTGTCAAATGTCCAAATAGATAGTTCATGAAGAAATTGATCCCTCCTATCGGAACTGTTTTTCTAGGCAGTGTGACATTTGGAACAACTATCGCAATCGTTAATCTAACCCTGAACCCTTGAATCAACATTGTAGAGGCAAAATATAACAAACGGTATGCCATTATCGGCGCTCCACTCCTTTCAGTTTTCGGCATTCGTAGACTTCAATCCCATGGAATCCATATTGGAAATGGGGTTAAACAGATTCTGAGAATAAATAAGGAACGTTGATATCAGGTCGTGGAGCATTTTAAGTTTCCAACATCCGAGAAGGCTAAAATGTCAAGGGAGCCTACTTGCTAGGGCTATCTACGAATGAATAGATTGTTTTGGAGCGAACACTGCTACAACTTGACCAAGTACGAACCACCTATCTTTCGTACCTACCCGTTCCGCTAGACATCTGTATACACTTTTACTTTGAAACAAAAAATTACATAAAGTTGAATATGTTCAAACAAAGCAAAAACCACACAGTAATTTATGACAATCGAATCAGCTGATATAGATAAATAAATTTTTTAAATTTGCGCAACTAAAACATGTTTTTAATATCAGGAGAGATGTTCACCAAATTGTTCCTCCAAATATGCCCACAATGCTTCGAAGTATGCCTTTTTTTATTCAAACGGTTTACTCCTGTTACTAGATGATTAGGATGCTACTTCGGTTCAGTTGAGATAGAGATCAACCCCTCGGAATAACGCAAGTTCATTAAGAACGTATCGGACCATGAGCACTTTTTTTTTGTTCATTGAAAATTGAACTTCTGATTTTCAATTCTTCTTCTTTTTAAATTATTTGCTATAACTATGTGAGTAATATTACATTTACAGTTTCCCATGTTTTTTTTTCCGTTCTGTATATTCCGATGTACCAATAAAATGTATCTACATCTATCTATCTGTCTATAATTGCAAAAGAATTTCTTTTTCAAGTAATCTTTTGTTATTTGATGTTAACATTTTATGTAATATCCCAGTATCCCACTAATCAGGTACGTGTTTCATTCTTTTATCGTTGAATTTCAGTTGTTCCATTAGTGTGTAGGTGTAGAGTATATTGCCCCATTGTGGATATCTAGATATTAGAGTTTATTACGTATTGAGGGAACATCTAAGTGTTAGTGTTTAAGGAGTTTTATCTAAGACAATGCTGATGCTTTTTTATCTATGTTTTCTATCATTTTTTATCTAAGGAGTTGAAGCAAATACTTTGAGGCTCCTAGGCAGGCATGAAGATTTAATGTGTTTCTTAACCGTCATCCGGTTTGAAATTTGAAAAGAAACTCCTTTGTAACATCCATAGTACAGTTAGGATGTAAACAGGCACACTGATCAGCTGAGGGGACCTTGCTGCTGGTTTCTTTCCTAATTAACCTACATTGCGAAATTTTGAAATATAAGTCCTTTAAGACATCAAGAGCACAAATAGGATGTATGGAAGTGGGCTGATCACCAGGGGCTAGCTTTTGAATGAGAATCTTGAATAGCGCTCATTTTAAGGCACCTGATCTTGGTTAGAAGGTTTGAGCACCGAGTTCAGACACTTCAATATCGACCAAGTTTCATATGGTACAGAAATAAAACTTTGTGTAATGATTTACTGCATGTCGTCTGGACAGTCTTGGGTATCCAGAACACAAACCAACATATAAGTCCATAGCATTCTCAGAAGTTTGGGATAATTTTGCATACGTTTGTGGGGCATGTAGATGGGATCAACGAGGAACCCTCCAGGCTAGCTACCTATCCAAATTGCCTGTTTTGGAGACCATATTGCTCTACTGGATTGAGTAACTTCTCTGTCCAACACAGAACTGTTGCAGGAACCCTACAGATTCCATCTTCCTCAGCTTCGCTTTTATGTCGGTTACGAGACCGCCTTCGGGCTATCCGTACAAACGACCCAAACTTATTCCGACGCGTGCCGAAAACGCCGATATGGGAAGGGGAATTCCAGCTTTAGGCCCAAAGGCGGGGAGAAAGCACCGTAGTAGGAAAAGTAGTGAGGCTTTGGGGCGCGGTTCGTAGGACTTTCACCGCGGGCCGTTCATTCAACCCTTTCACAGAAGGTCTCGGAGACAAAATGTGCCACTTCGAGAGGAGAATAGCCGATAAAGTCTCATTCGTCCGGGGGTCTTCTGCCAAGTTGAGCGTTGGAAAGACTTCTTGAAGAACCTGCTCACGAGCGAACGAAAGTTGGACTTGACTCACAAACGCAGAACTAGCCGTTCTCATTAAACTTGAAATAACGATCGTACAATACGAATACAGTTTATATAGCATTGAGGTTAGCATCACAATGGTGCGTTTGGCCGTTACAACCATAGGTACACGAATCACAAATGAACCATTCCAAAATCAGTAACAAATTAATCTTCACTTCCTTTAAACATAATTTGCTTCAAGAAGTACGTCTAAGAATTCATAGATTACCATTTGTTTTCTGCGAGGAACTGAAATAAAAGGGGTTAGTTTTCAACTCATGGAGTTTGTAAGTCGGTGAACCAAGTTTGATGGACAACTGAGTATAACAACAGTGTCTGTTCATTGAAGGAAGTTTCCAATAATCGTGTTTCCATCAGGAAAACGCAGGGATCTTTGCATCAGGGTCTAAAGTGTGTTGTTAATGTTGGCTCTTCAAGGGCAGCAGCTTCTTCGGTTTTTCTGTCTGCATCTTCTTTTTCACAATTATCATCATGGCCTTGCCTTCCCGTCTACAGAGCAACGTTTTGGTCGCCACCAGAAATCTTCCTCAAGGTAAAGGCTTTCAAAGACAAAATTTTCGGTATAGCGTTCAGAGAGCCTGTGAAGAATACCACTTGCCACAAATCGTTGATGAACAGTTGATATGCTTCTTGGATGAAATGGTCACGAATACAGGATTTTGAGAAGATTAACTCAGATGGTACGGGAAATACTCGGCAAAACGTAAGGTATGCAGTCAGATATGTCCTTTATATCGATCAAAAACATACAATTCCCAAAAATTATTTTCCCCTGCTGGAATCCACCGTTTTTTGGGAAAAAAACGTTTTCTTTTGTTTCATTTGTAAACACAACTTGTAAAGTTGCACTGCACAGACAATTTGACAGGTGATTAGGATGTGATGCTGTTGAAACATTACAGCGGTACAGGAAAAGCGAATGAGCTACTAATCATTCATTGGGTCCAGAGCGAAACAGTGCAGCGATCTTCGCGGTGAGGCTTGTTCATTCGAAACAATGGTTTCACACCAGTTGATCATTAAAACTGCTCGTACTACCCTAGAGTAAGCACATCGGTCACGTGAATGGGGATTGAATCGTGAGGACACATAGTGAACCCAGACGTTGTTAAAGATAACTTTATCTGGCGTAATCATCATCCCACACACATCGTTCAATCTTTTACAGTCTTTCTTTGTGGTTTATATTTTATAAATTACGATTCAACCTTATCTATCGAAGGTCAATTTACGATTTCCGGTCTACAGCCATTCATGAATTCCATGAAAGACGTATCAGCAAAAACACCTACAAAGATGAATAAAACGATTGAAACAATCTGCCTATAGAATGATTCCGTTCCGCGTGCACCGCTAGACTTGTAAAAGATATCAGTTATTGTGTATTTGGTGAAGAGAAGAATCGTCATAACATAAAACAGCTTCGAACAATATCAATCGTGTTTTGACGATAACACGAGGTAACGTTCCAGTTGGATTCATATGAAATGTCAAGAAAATTTCTATACGTATATAAAGACACTGGAAGTTGTTAAGATCGTGCATCAGTAGAAGAAATGATCGTACATAACACAAAACAGCACTTTGGACAATATTAATCATGTTTTGCTCCACGTGGATTTATAATCTGATCGGTAGTATGCAATTTCACCAAAATTTCCAGACATATGTAAATATACTGGCTGGTTAACCCGGAGTGCCAGGGTTAGGATAATAAAGCAGGTGATGAATTCACACTTACTACTATCACAATCAAGTCCAGCTAAAGTCCTGAAATTAATTTTGTTTTTTCCTCTTTTTCCATAATAACCATCAAGCATGACTTTTACTATTCTATTCCCATTTCGACTAAAATTCTGTGAGTTGAAAGGTTTACGCTAAGTATGGTACCTTGTTCAAAATCGTAAATTAGCATTTGTGAATTAGCATTGGATGAAAAGTAGGAAAATCTTGTTCAAACAGCGACGTTTTTCTTATTGAGAGTTTTTACACCAACCCCAACCTACCAACCTAATATTTCATGCTTAAGGTTTCCTGCTAGTTCCTCATACGTACGAATAAATCATCATTGTTTCATGTACGATTTCTCTACTTGTCAATATGAATTTTTGAATGTAATTAGAAGAAAACACGTTACATAACCGTTCAACAAAATTAGTAATACGAATAAATAAGTAAATTCAAGCTAGATCGACGTATTAAGAATTCCGTACGAGCAAAGATGGAAGACTCTCCGTTGTCAGACCCTTATCACTCGAAATTTCCGATTTGGTCGGTAACATAATCTATTATTAACTCTCGAGAAACCCACTCCATAAATTAGTAAGAATAGATTCGATGATATTAGACTGTCAACTCTCAAACAAGGCGGACTGACACACACCGTTTCTGTAGGTCACATTAATCATTGTTTTATGCTCTTATTGTATACATATACATTTTAACATGTGAATTATATACACTGGAAACACCAACCATTAAGAATAACCGGCGGTTTTCGATTCGGCACACCTCTTATCACGATCTTATCAGATAAGATCGATGTGTCCTTACATCGATCTAATTATCGATTATTACATCGATATAATGCCAATTCAAACCCGAAATTGTTGCTTTCAACATGTGTAGGATATTTTTTTGTTTTTGGACCACCAAACTAGACGGTAGGAGATTTTTGCTTTCATTCAATTATATCGATCATCTGATAAGGAAACACCAACCATTAAGAATAACTTGTGAGCAAAATCGAAACCTATCTACACCTTCCGGTGTTTTGTTGCTATCTTAATTCAGGTGTCTATGTTAAGTAGTTTAGTGTCTAAATTAATCAACCTTCTCTTTTTAAGCTATGATACAGATTTATCTGAGTTAATTTTCTTAAAGTTGATTATTTGACTGTTCCTCGGGTGTGGTATAACTTTTTTATATGGTGTATATTAATCCTTCATCAGCTATTTGCCATCAATATACTCATTCCCATAACTCAGAGAAACTAGTGTGTAAGCTACAAGCAACATGGACATTACAACCACCAATCAACAAACTTCAGGTAACATAATGTGTCCGAGGCAAACAACGAACATGTTAAGAACACATGGGTTAACTTCATCCATATTGGATTCGCTACCAACATCACAGCAATCAAGCAAGATCCATGACTGCATCCATGACCGCACCTACACGGTTGTTCATTGAATGCATTTTCGTCGCTTTCGAACAAATCTCGAATGAAACAAAAGGTGAAACTGGATTTCGCGTCACTTGAGAGAATGGGAGATGAGTAAGCAGAACCTGAAGGATGTAATTTCCACCTGTTACGAGGGAAACGTCAACTTCGTCATCTCGAGAGCGCTCAACTTGGAACACTGTACAGATTCACCATGAATCAGGAAGTGTATATAAGTAAGGCTAGATCTATTCTATCTACGGAGGGATCAAATAACTCTTTTATCGGTTAGATACTGTTATCACTCTTCAGTGAGGCAATTCTTGAGATTCTTTCAAGAGCAATGAACTTGCTGAAAAAGCGCTAGGACCTACATATTCTAACGCATAATTTTATTATCTTTTGAATAACGCGTGATTGCTCGAGTCATAAGGAGGTTCGGGGTCACTGCTAGAATCTGAAATTGTTATTATTTAGGAAATGTCTACTTAGAAATGACCAGTAGTTACAAACGATTTTCCACAGAGCTTAGAAGACATTATGATAGATATGGATTTGTGGGGTCACTTTTAGGTTAAAAAATTGCAATTATTTGCTATGTTAACTTTTTTACGGATCTGAAACCTATCTCAGTCGATTTGGTCACCAAAGTTAAGGAGAAATGATTCTGCACTTCCCTGTCAGTAAAAACCTCAAAAAGACGTTAGCTGACGATAGCTCAAGTATTTTCCAATTACAAGAAATGGAAGAGCGAGGTGCCCAGTTTGGATAATGTACCACTGACTACGTATTATACACATAGACCAGTGGATGTTGAAAAGCTGGATGGATGAAAAATGGAATAAAACAGAAATATTTTATGAGCAAGTAAAAACATTGAAAAATTTCATTTTTTCGCGAATTCTAAAAATTCGATCTTTGGGCTACTTTGTGACCTTCTGATCTTGTTAAAATGTCCTTTTTTTCCCTAAGGAGATAGGAATTCGTCGCTTTTTGAAATGAGCGCCCTTAGAATTGATTTTAGAGCGTCGTTTTTAAGGGTGTTATGTCCATTTCAGGGAAGTTAGATCGGAAACACGAAGAAATCTTATACTAAAATGACTAGGAAACGAAGTTTCTATATGTAAAAAACGCTGCAAATTGTTTCACTGGGGTTCATGATTTGAATTTATACTAAGCTTTGGAGTGTGCATGTTTCACAGGTGATAGAGCGATTATTGAATTTCAGGAGATATCCATAGAGCACGTAAATCTATTCTCAACCAAAATACCTATTTGGATTGATCAGTTGATCATATTTGTGTGCCTCCTGAAATTCAATAATCGCTCTATCACCTGTGAAACATGCACACTCCAAAGCTTAGTATAAATTCAAATCATGAACCCAAGCCAATTGAATAATAAACCCCAGTGAAAGAATTTGCAGCGTTTTTTATGGTTATCAGAATGCTTCAACCCGTGTATCGGCTACAAAGCCTTTTAGGAGTTCACTCCAGTATCCACATTACTACATCACTACGCCACTAGGTTACTGATATCAACACAAAAACAATAATAAACAAAAATAACGCGAATGTTGGCACCATAAATCGGGCCATAGATCGGGAATGGTTTGACCTACGGACCTGGGGAGGGGCTCATTCGATTCCTCGTGGAGTGTTCTTCAAAAAAGTACAAATTTAGGCCGCCTTGACTTTTTTTGAGGTTTTTAGGGATTTTACAAAACTTTGACAACCCTTAAAGGGCACTTTCAATTAAGTGAGACAGCTGGCTCAAGAATCGGGGCGTCGCCGGACCAACATGGATTTTTCCTGAAAATTTCGGATCTTTTGCTCCAGCCGTTTGGAATAAATCGTGCGTACTGCGTACGACGTACGGACGGAAAAATTTTTATTGCACATTCGGATTCTACACGTTTGAAACGTAAACCATGAAATTTTCAGGGGGGGGAGGGGGGGGGGGTTTTTAGAATTGTTTTTCAAGAGCGATTACAATCGTTTATTATTGAATAATGAACCAAAAGGCCTAGAAAGTATTTTTTGTTGGAAATGAGCTATGGAATCGACACTTACAGTTTGATGAACTTGGGCAAATCCGATATTCCTGAATACTCAAACAAGAACGTAGTACGTTGACAATTGGAAGTTTATGACGTCATTAGTACAATATGAGTTTCAGAACTGATACGATTAACAGCAGTCTTACGAAATCATTGGTAAAATGAGTAGCGAGGATCTGTGAGAGGTAAATCGCAGTTTCTCCAACGAGTATACAACATCTACTGCTAGCAATTAGGTAGACACGAAGTAATCATAAACGATTGGTAGGAAGGCGCGGTTAGTTCTTCAATTATATTTTTTAACTTTCTCTGCGGAAATGGAAAAATACAGAGGATTGTTTAGATTAGTTCTTTCTTGGGAATGCACCGAAACTATACACGGAACATTGAAAATAGGTACATGTCCGTTAAATCAGATCGTAAGGGAACAATATTTGAATCAGTAAAATAGGAATTCCTGTCTTAAGATTCCCACGATAGGTTCAGATGCCATTCTCGGCTTGTTAGAGCCCGACATGAGGTGAAGCCGAGTGGAAGTTCGGTTCAAACGGCGTTTGATAGAATGTGGTAACTTCCGTCGATGAGTCAGCGATAGTCGGTGTAGGTACCTATCAACCTCCTTACCGCCGCCCAACCTAATGACGAGATGAGATCCTGGGTGGGTCAGCATCCGTCGAGATCTGCCTTAACCTATTCAAAGAAAGAACTTTCACTCTGGACGCACCTGACTCGCTCCTCTTTGATGTTTCACATCCTACGGCGGATTCGACGTATTTTCTTTCATCCGCACGAGACTGAGCGTGTTATACGGGTTTGAGTCAAACGAGTTTCATTCAGTATAGATGAAGAAATCTAGTTTCCTAGTTAAGAATCTCTCGTTTGATTAAAATCTAGTACCTACGCAGTATGCATTCAATTTAAATGAGTTCATGGTTGGGAAGTTTCGCTACTGAAACGTCTAAAGCATGGTGAACGTGATTAACATCGAAATCTATTTACAAAATAAGGATATTTTGATATTTCGCTTGTTTTTACAAGGCATCATCAGGGCGTGACAGGGGTGTGAAGCATTTATAGTAAAACTTGATATATGCTAGTTTCGTAAGGATTTCTACAATCAAAACAGCATTAGTAGCTATTTCTCAGCAGGGTCGTGATGTAAATGAAAGAATTCATCGGAAATCTTGAGAAAAAAATGTTGATCACGACAAAAATGTGTTTACTGTCATGTGACAGCAACCGCAGGGGGGCAACTAATGTGCATAGTTGGTTGGGGCTTGGCGATCTCCCGATTTCTCGAGTCCAGTGCACTGCACAAAACCACACACACTTCATTTTATCTTTTTAATAATCTGCCCACAAAGGGAGGGGGCACACCATTAAATAAAAAGGAAAAAATAAAAGTGGGGAAGACGCCCAGGTGTATGCCCCTTGGGATTTAGGAAATAGAGGATGATGGAGGAGGAAGGGATGAAAGGAAGTGCCCCTATAGAATGACCACCGTTCAAGTAAGAGCCCGGGTGACGCGGGTGGTGATACCACGCATTACTCCTGACGAAATACCCAGCTCAAGTAACTCCGAGGCACTTTTCCCACACCACACTCCGCGGCATGAGACGGTTGCAGCCATAATCATGATGTTATCAGACGCTACTTCTTTTAGCTCAGACACCGGTTCTAGGTCGTTTCAATCATATTTACTTTTCTTATCCCTCCAGGTCTGCTCCATGCACAAGCACACTGACAGGACTACCGCAACTAGAAAGACCTCGCCACAGTTTCAAAGGCCCCAATCCATGTTGGAACAGCTGACAAATGACAGTGGATTGTCTGTCCAAAGAAGAAATAATAAATGCAGACACTTTTCGTGAGGTCTGAGACCGTGATCAGAAGTCGGGTTGAAAGTAAACGACCAGGACTTTTGAAAAAGTAGAGCACATTTTGATAATCCAAGTCTGTGCTGGCTCATTCAACCTAAAAAGCTGAAATTTGACCATTGTAGCATGTTAAACGATGTGGAATGACTCATGGTCTGAAATGCAGAGCTTACAGACATAATTAGGGTTTTAAATTTCCACTAATATCACAAATTTCTTGACAATTTGACTAAAAAACTCTTTACAGAATTCAATTTGGGTTGTTTTTCTTCAACCTCTTCACTCCGACAAGCGACTACCACCTATCTTTTACAATGAAAACGTTTCAACAACTACGAAGAAATGAAGAGCGCCGTTGACGACTGCCATTTGACGCCCTGCAGGCACGACCCCGGTTTGAAAAAACTCGTATCGCTCCATCAATTGCCAAAAACTACTTAAGGACTACGAGGAAAAATAGTGCAGATTATCTGCACTTCAACAATGTTTTAACAAATACAGTTTTAAATTTTTTAAATGGAGATAACTCAATTTTGGAACGACTTTCGTACAAGCACATAAATATGATTAGCAAGCTTATTCCTTACATTTTAACGGAAAAACACTTAATGAAATGTAGGAAAAATGATTGTTGCCCAATCCTATCATCAATTTTTAACTCTTTTCAGAAGAACCAAAATGGCGATTTCATCTTTTTTTTCACGTCAGTTGATTAGCATGAAGTTGTAAAGTTTTTACGAATTTCTATTTCTTGACATTCGATTATACCCTTGTCTCCAAGCGTTTAATTAATTAATAATGGTTTGTCGCGAAAGGTTTTATGGACATTGTTACGCCTTTGCCGTTGGTCTAGGCAGAATAATCAGGAAGTGAAGGATGAAGAAGATGATGATGATTATGTTTTTGAGATAAACGATTATCGTCATCACTTACGTATGAAAAATATAATACAAATACTATAGATTTTTTACGAGTTTATTGTGGTTATTGTTAATAAACCCGAACAGACGTGTATCATTCTCCCCCTGTACTCTTCACTAATTCAAATTAAATTAAATATTGAGAAAGTAGTGTGAATGTCGTTTCTCAACCCAGTGAATCGCAATAAAATTGAAACAATAATTTTATAAATGGATTTTTATTGTTGCAGAGTAGATGTCAAGGCCCCACCTACGCCAAACGGGTGTTTACCTTCAATTTACAGGACAGCTAAAGGCCTCCGTTTCTCAACATACATAATAACATATTGTCTCAAGTGATCGCTCGGATTGTGAGTGCCGCGATTTGACACTCCTTCCCACTATCAGATCGATCAATCGACCTTTCCGCTGGCCCTGATCGAATCTTTCTTTAGTACACTTCCCAACTCTCTACATTCGCCAATCTTTATTTTATTAAACGTTATACAATTGAAGAGTGCACGGAAAAAACTGGGTAATTCAGATTTTTTACATTTAGAGAAAAGCAAATTATTTCTGCAAAAAATCTTAGTACACTGGAGTGGCTATTAAAAAACTATTTAAAAAAATGGACAATTGATGATGGGTGAGTATGAACGAAGTATTAAACCACGAGAAAAAAAGTGTGATTGATAGCATTTATACTGCCAAGTGTCAAGACTCCTAAAATAAAGGGGGGAAATCCGAATGAAAACTTAAAGAACAGTTACTCTAATCACATCTTCCGCTGGAGTTCTCGTACCTAATACCTCAGGGCTTCCCACTCATAGAAATTCTTCAAATGAAGATGAGGTCTGAACCAGAAGTTTTGTGCTATAAGCGCATGGAGGGATATGAAATTCGCCTGGACGAAGCGTCGATGCAATTCCTTGAGGAACCAGTGCCCGTCGGTTCTTCTTGAGCGCTGACTCATGAGAGATCTGTGCAATGCCCCTTTGATGAATACGGTCCTTGGGTGTGCAGCTTCGATTTTCAGTGCCCTGATGGGCCTTGTCTTCATTGGATCTGTAGGTAGGTGACTTGGAATCCGAAAAGTTGTCCGGTCCCTCAACATGGATTTATCCACTATTTCCAAATAGATAGGTTATGGCTTGCGTCTCACTGATTAGAGAACATTCAACCAGTTGGCAGGCACTTCCTTCGTTGCTTTTCAATAGGATGAATTAGAAAATTCTGGGAACCTAAGAGAACCTCGTAAGGGTCTTGACGGATGGAGTATGGTGAGCTACGTGACATTATTACCCGGTTCTTCCCTTGTAGCGCTCGGAGGACCTGGTTTTTCTCCTGTATACCAAAGCTTCACTAGATGATTTGAGGCATTTGGCCCAGTTTTTCCCAAGTCCTCACTATCTTATCGGTCACAGTACCCTTCAAAACATATGAATCCAACGTTAGCTCACTATTGAGGAATAATCCAGTTACTTTCCTTTAAACCCGGTTCTTCTCCTACACTCGTCAGTTTTAATTTTGTTCAACTCAAAATTGTGTAAGTAGTTATCAACTCAATATTTTTCCCTAGCAAAACTGAGTAGCGAAATCATATCAATTTCAAAGACTAAGCAGTAGGGTAGGTATACGAGGGATGTTTTAATAAAACACATTTCTTGCAAGTTAGCGTCCCAATGAACTATTGTCGTCATGACAACCGTTTTATCCACCAGGAGATTGGGATATTTGAATTGGCGCCTGCGAGTTATAACGCCTTAAACCGCAATGGAAACCCTGTCTACGGATTTCTAAAATCCCTAGGCTACCCAACGAATAGTCCGTTATATTACCATAGCTAACGTTTGAAGTTACTGTTCTGATCTCGACTGTTAGGACGGCTGTCAACAATGAGGGAAATTGACACGTGCCAATAGAATACCTGTTATCGGAAGATAATGGTTGGGAGCAGTAAACGAATCGGCCCTTAGTAACCGATCCCAATCCAGCACTGTCAACCTTAGACGACAAAAATCCCTAGATTCGACACTAGCTTACATGGTGGCGATCCCCTGTACTGCTATTTGCAGTTGATTTTCAAGCGCCGAACATTCAAAAGTTGACTATTCTCAAACCACCTCCTGATTTCTGTAGAGGATTAAAATTCATTCAAACTGGCGAAAAATTTATATTACCTGAAATATAGATTCTACTGTAAAAAACTGTATTTTCTACCACTCTTATAGACCCGATTCTGGTCATCCAAAGTCAAATACGTTTGGACTAGTATCTGCCTGTGTTGGGTAAATTTGCAGCATTGTACGAAGCTGAAAACAGTAGAATTGCTAGCTACTAGATATGATTTGAAGATCAGCTTACCTTTTCAAGCTCGGAGAGGACTAGAGGCGGCGTTGTTGTCATTTCGTTGTTCGATTACTCGCTTGATTCCATCTCAAGCCGTCCTGGAACAAAAGAAAACGACGTTGAAGAACAGGTTCAGGTAATAAATCGTGAAATTGATAACTATCAAACGTATGTTAAGTATGTGATTTAAACATTAATGACATAATGACTTATAATAAAAGAAACATGGACCTATTTTTAAACAGAATCTTCCTTCAATAGGTCCACACAGCAAGTGATGAGGACATCAGTGAAATCTTAACCACAATAATTTCGGAATAACATCCAGAGCTTCGATTCGATTCAATCAAGAACTTGAATGAACCTACACTCAGTCAACCAAACAGTTTAATTTGGTTTTGCTGACCTGAAACACTTTGGCAGGGATCCTTAATTGGGATGAAGTTACCGTTGTGATGTAAGATAAAATGTATATGGGTCATTTCAAAATTTCGGTCACATTTGAGTATCGACTTTTCTCAAAAATGAAAGTTGAAACTTGATCAATTTTCTTGTTCCTAATCAATCACTGCGGTTCTCTCGGCATATTACCCAAGTGAGCACACATAATCTTGAACCTTACTGCTGATACGCCATTTTGAAAAGAAAACTTGTGTAGGGAGTGAGGTATATTTATATATATATTATTTTTTCACCTCTTGAGCCTCCAATCTCCATGGGAATCGCCGCTCAAGTCTTTCAAATTAGGTGAGTGGAACAGCACAAATTAGCTTAATTTTAGGTACAGTAAATATTAAGGTTTCCTTGCCAAAATCTCACTGGGTGATCTCACTCCCTACAATTTAAGGGGCTATTGGCAGGATATTGTAGGGAGTGAGAGAGTAGGGAGTGAGGTTATAGCCTTTCACCGCCTTTACAGGCCACAAATCAATTGAAACTGGTTGAACCAAAATGTTGTCAACGAACTTCCAACAACTACACTTATTGTCAACAAGTGCGATCAAGTTTCACTTGCCACAGTCAGAATGTTATTGGAGTAGGGAGTGACAGTAACAAAACCCACACAGCTGCCTCCAGGGATGGTTTTCTCGGTAGAACGGAACGGAAGGTCTATGCAAAATCCAACCACCAGGTTAGGGACCATCTTGAATAAGGGATGTCAACAAAACAGAAGCAACTTCATAAACACCCTTTCCTGCCTGTTGGGGGCTACTTTTCAAAACATTGTAGGGAGTGAGGAAAAACCGTGTGACACTGAAATAATGGACTGATAAGGCTACTTGATATGATCCAATTTTTTTTCCTGAGGCGGACATCCATTGTAGATGGTATGTTCTTTCATAGTGTAAGTGGATATAACAGCATCAACGAATATTTCGCTGAGTAGTGACGATGGAATTTGTATACCTCTGGTTAGTGGCAGCTGTAGGGAGTGATAAATACGGACTTTGGTATTTTTACATACTTTTCCATGTACATCACAGCATGTCAATTGAGGTTGTGACATAAATATTGATTGACATATATGTGACAAATTTTGAATGTATATCACAGTATGTCATATTGTAATTTGATTCTTATTTCATTGTATGTAATGAATAATGTTCCGTTCCTATAATAATTTAATATATAATTTACTCTTTACCCGATAATTGTACCCTTCACATCTGGTCAATAATTTCGAGTCAGTTAAAAGCTGTTAAGTTATCTCGTTTCCTGTTTAATGGATCCATCTTGACATCGATTGAAACTACGGGGTTGTACAGTTCGGATCCAAAGGTTTTGAGAGATTTCAGAGAGAAAGGTCAAGAATGCTTTCAATAAATAGGAAATCTGCCGGATTTTCCAACTTTGTCTAATGAAATCTACTGTTTTTTTCTTCGAGAAAGAATAACGAACAAGAAGGCAAGTTATGGCAACACTGTTCCCAATCCACAATTGTGAATGACAAGTGACATAAAACATTGTCTGCATACATGACAAATAAAACATTTTGTTAGGGTGGATTTGAATCCATTTCCGATAACATGTAGCAGCAGCAGTGTTCAACACTCTACAATCGGAAGTAATGATGTTAATAGTGATGTTACCGAATTAATTTATTCACGTTTCAATTTACTTTCTCTGAACTCTTACCCGTTCCATACTCGAATATAATATCGATGTGAGTCATTATCATAATGAGGTAGAGAAGTGAAAGCTTTTCCATTAGCGACAAGGTGCGGTACGACTACTTCCGCTTTTAACAATAAAAATGTGTACCTCACCATTGAGGCACACAGGTGGTTGAGGACCGATGTGTTAACTAACATTATCCAAGTTCTGTCTTATGCATGGAAGACAACGATTGATGAACACATAACACTACCAGAATATTTTGTTTTGACATTAATATTGATGGAGTTATCCACAGTTGAAGGCATAATGGCATAAAATTAGTGAATTAGTACCTAAGTAAAATGACATGAAAACGTACACAAATGAGATGACAAAGGAGGGAGGGAATGGGACAAGCCGAACTGCAAGTCTTGAAAAAGATCCTAAAACTGGTTGAACTGAGTCGGACGCGAAATGAACGCAGTAACGAACAGCGGAATATCGGTTCAGAATGAGTTCTTAACTCCTTAAAGACGCCAAATCCCATTAACGTAGAGAAAGTTGAAGTTTCTGAGTTGATTGAAACGGAACTGTGAATTCATTGACAAATTTGTGATTTCGATAGGTGATAATCAGAATACTTAAGGTAGTTACTTGTTCAAAACAGGGTTCTGAACCCAGTTAGAACTCTTTTTCGCTCATTGTTAGGTTTCCAATACTAAGTACCGCGAGAACTGTTACCGGCCGGTCCTCATTTTTGTCTCCGATTACCAGGTCAAATTTGTACTAATCCTTTTCCCACGTATACCACCTCCTTAACCTATATTCGCACATAAAGGCCGCCACACACGGTCAAACATGCTTGACAAGCATGGTGTGCCAACCTCGCTTGACAAGCAGATTTGATCGTGTGTGGAGCCATGTTTGAAGGTTTGACAGCACGCTTGATGGTTTTCAGTCACTGCCAGAAAATTTGCTGTCAAACATGAGGTTTGACAACCAATTCTTATCGTGTGTGGGGGCTTCAAGCCGTCAAACCTTCAAACCATCAAGAAAAAATGGTATTAGGAGTGGAAAAAAGGTAATAAATAGTGTCGTTCGGCACGGATGAATAGGTTGAGATCCTTGGTTGGATGAGTTGAGAGCATTAGAGGAACTTTGGTTTGGATTGCATGGCCCTTCAACCCTTTATCTTCGAACATTCCTATTTCTAATCTCGTTTCTACTCTAGTCGCTCCAAAATCTTAACAACCTTATGTTTACATTCAAAGTGCACATTTCCTCATGTCTCAAATCAGCTGATTCGTGGAAATTCTTTTCAAGTGGCTCCTACTTTATACGAACCTTTTCAATGTAGAGGTGTGTAAACCCAGGTCACCCGAGGGAGTAGAATCCCTGCAGGTCACTCAGTCCAAAGACAAGGTCAGTGGGAAAAGTTCACCGGTTCACTCCATGGATGAATGGGACCTGCAGTTTGCTCCGCAATTCACTTTGTGAATGAATGGGACCTCTATTTTCTTCGTGTACAGTCAGGGTTCGGTAGATGACAGACGTCTACTGTACTCCTTACATGAGTACCTCTGAGTAAAACAATGATAGGTACCAAAACATCATTTTCCGAGTCCTCATGAATAAATTTTATTTGAATAATAGAATCTGTTGGAAAGGAACGGCGACCTGCCCAGGTTGCTAGGTGGGGAGAGAGTAAACGGTTATCTTGAGCCAAGACTCCTCAGCAAGAGACGTTTGCGACCTGCAGGTCTCGGTCGAACTTCACTTGCCACAAAAATTTCACGACCGAGAAGTTCGAATGTCGGCCGGGGGAGCCATGCTGTCGGAAACGTCTTGTGATGAAATGCAGGTCCTCCCTCGCAGGTCATTTGGGACAAGTTCACTTGATAGAGAAGTTTTTTGAGACAAGGTCACTCACTCACTACCCACCTCTATTTCAACGACGGATTGACTGCTGGTTGGGAGCCCCCAGCAACAGGGAAGACTTGCACGTGGATCAGATCAGAATCCTCATTTACTCCCTTCATTCGCTTTCTATCATTTTACTGTATTGTACATAATGAACCTCTCCGAAGCTCCACATTTAGGGGCCTTTACTTATTCATTGACGTGGAATATTTATTTAGGGCCATTCCAGCTCAACTATTAAACCCTGGAAATTCTAGAGCCCAAACCAAACATCGACCAAAGTCACCATCAAATTTATACAGTCCACTAACAGGGCATCCCATGTCGACAGCCACTCAACAAGTGTCGTTATTTTGTTACACTACAGCATACCTTTTTTGGATTGAAATGTCAAGGCTGAAACATGTTACATGTCACAACCCCAGACATCCTTAACCGTGAAATCATTATCTGCTTCACCTAGAAACCTTATCGCGACGGATTAATTCGAGGAAGCAGGAAGGAATCGGCAAGGTGCGAAGCCTTCGACATGCCTCCTCCTTCCGAACTTCCCAATGAAAGGGAAATAAGGTGGTCTAGCGCGTCACGCACAATCTCATACGTGGTCTTCCAACCGTGTCCTACCGTCCAGATAAACAAAGACCTGACGGCTTCCAGTTAGACCGCGAAATTGGCCATATCCTCAGTCAAGACGTTGAGTTCTGCTGGGTTTCATTAGGACAAACGGTGCAGTAGAACGCCTGGTGTAGTGATCCAAGGATTTTATGGATCAGGCAGATTTAGAGGTGGTGCATTGATGAAGATCCTCTGCTATACGTATCGTACCTCAGAAATACCTAACTACTATTGATAGATAACCCATGATGTTGAAATTGAATTAATCATGAGATTATTGCTGTCTTGCCAAGTAGCAGTTCATCCAAGTGCCACTTTACATCATGACATCTAATGAAGACGTACCAAGAGCCCTCCCCTTAATCCACAAGTCCAACTGTTCCATGTGTCTTTTCAACACCCAGTCTTTTGCAGGGACTCGATACTACGGATTTCCTAGTTGTGCTAGTATTGCTCTATAAGAACCCAATTTGAAAGGTTCGTACCACTTCCACTTCAAAGTTCCTGCTTGTTTGGGATCCTTGTCACAAATCAGGAAATCGAATTTTGAGCGAAAACTGTAGGAAAACAAAATATTGTTAGCTAATAGCGTTTGAAATTCTTTTCAGTTGAGTTGACAACGTTTCCATTTAGTTATTACAATTGCGATAAGTTTCAACAGCTGGGCTGAAAGGCATTAAATTGAGCTCTTCAAGTCCATTATGGTTGAGAGTTGCACCTGTACCCGTTGTTGTTCACACTTTCTTTCTCCTTAATTTTTCTCTTCTTTGAATTTATACTTCATCCCAGAATCCTAAATCGTCTAGTTCTACCCATTGTACGTACCAATTGTTGTACAAGATTATCCCAAGAAGACTCTTTATATCACTCCGATTAAGTTCAAATTCAGTGGGAAAGTACCCAAGTACCCCCCAAACAGCCCTTCATTGTTGTTACTGCTTGAATTTGACAACTCGTGGCTGCATTCCGACCTACCTACGGTATCAAAGGCATTGTTTTCACCAAGGCAGTTTTCCCCCGAAAGATAAGTTCTAGTTGTTATTGCGTGGTTTGTTAGCATGATTCGTCAAGTTGGAGGCGTTCAAATTTCCTTATTTCACAGAGGGTTTGGTTCAATTAACTTCAGATACGAACGTACTTGAGACGTTGTCAAACGCATTCAATGTATCAATTGAAACTACTAGATGTTTCGTTGATTCTATTCAAAGATTAAGAGACGGATAACGACAAAATAATTTCGAACTACGCAGAATGAAGAGCTGAAACTTAATGGCATTCCCTTAACGAGTAGAGTCATTTGAGAGGATATCAAGGCAGTAAGAGATTTCATTTGATCGTCATAGAATCGATTCCAGCGAGAAACTGGATATAAGAAGCGTTTAAGGAAGGAGGGACCACATACGAGCAATAGACAGAATTGGGGAGGTTAAAACGATAATAGTTGGCAGAGTTTCGCAACTAACAGCTATGATTATGCAGGGCTGTGCACACTGCTCTTCACAGAACAGCAGTCTCGTTTTTTACTGGAGACCGAGTTTTGCTAAGCACAAAAAAGCTGTTCCCCGTTGCTGCAGTATCAAGTTTCACTCTCTTGTTCCGATTTGCCCATGGCAATGTGTTCAGATGATGCCAGATTTGTCATTCGAAGGTGTCAGAAAACGGTTATGTCTTGTCTGTTATAAGCTGAAGCAACGCAGAAATAGGAATATAGCTTCCAGTTAATGCCATCGTTATGTGTAGGCCAACAATGACGCCAAACGATCAAAAAATGGCTTTGATGTTCTAAAAAAATCCCTTAAAATTTGACTGGATCGTTCATGAGCAGTGGGGTTCATAAGCGTGATAGAAAATTCAATTTTTTCCCGTGGAATCTCTTTCTGAAGTATAAAATACTTCAGAATACAAATTTTGCAACTTTTATCCAGTGTAAACTAGTGTTATTCCTCAGAAACCAGGATGGAGTTAGGAAATGATCAATGTTTGGATATAAGCTTCAAATAATAGTACTGGGGATCGGTACCATGTATAGTAGTGTCGAACCTACGGATTTTTGGACCCCGAATGGTCGATTTGTTTACTTTTTCTAACCATTATCTTCGCATAACTAGTATTCTGTTAGCGTGATTTTAATTCCCTTGGTTGTTGTCCCAACATCGACACAACTATGGCAATCTACGGAATATTCCTGGGGTAGCGTAGGGGTTTTGTAAATCCGTAGACAAGGTTGCCATTCCGGCTTAAGATGGAAGGCGCAATGTCTCCCAATTCCGATGTCCTACCTCGACTTTAGCTTGTAACTAAAAAATGATGACACATCTTACGTATTTACCCCATTGGGGAACAATTCTCGATCTCTGATCAGCTTCAGAACCTAGTGAAATAGCTTGCTGCGAGAATCGTTATCATTCTATTTTAAATTATCAATCACAACAAGATTATCTGCTGTCATCAGCTGTTGAAATAGTGGAGTCGGCACCGGTAGTGGCCACTGCTCCAGTAGTGGCCATTTTAAAGTCTATATTTGAGAAATAAGGATTCCCGGTCTCCTAGTGGCTTCAAACTTGCAGGAGGTACAGCTCATGTCATTTTGTAGTCAGAGGTTGAACTAGGAGTGCAGAGCATCATTGGAAATTGTGGTAAACTTCTCAATATGACCGTCCCTAGTTTCCTCGTTTGTTGGGCTGTATCCTAGAGCTTCTACTGGATAGAATCAATTTTGTTCATCTGGTACTGAATTTAATGATATTAAACACGTAAGGAGGGCAAAATGTCAAGTGGCCACGACTGAGACATGCACGTGGCCATTACTGGAAATTTCGTAATTTGATGTGGCCACTACTAGATCAAAATAAAGGTGTGAGAAAAAATTAATAAAAAATAGAAAAAATTGTTCTTTTGATAGTTTTAGGCAATGGATACGTTAGGGAAGAGTCGGGCTATATTCTAAATGAGTCCTGAAGAAAGTCAGTATCAAAACTAAAGAAAAAAATTCTTAACTGTGGCCACTACCGGTACCGTTACCTTAGTGGAGTCGGGTCCCAACACGTATTATTTTCTTCTTTCATTTTAGTCACCATGTTTTTCCTCGAAATCAATCTTTAAACAGATAGATATATAGACGAAAAAACGCTTCTTCAGTGGGAATGTAATAAAAATCAATTTTTAGAATCCGATTGCATAAAACGTTCTCCCTCCATAAGCTACAACATCATAGAACAAAAAAACATAGTAACAATCATAGATGGAACGGAAAAGGGACCCGAACACAATACTGATAAGTTTCAGAGAAAACGCATATCCCTTGCACATAATAAATCAAGCATTCAGAAGATCAAATTACTTTAAAACAAGTTTGTTAACCAAACGGTAAGAAGCAAGTTCAGAAGAGCAAAATAATGTTAACAATCTCGCGTTTGTTCTTAGAATAATCTAATTCAAATGACCTTTACAAGATTTATATTGCGTTCATGTGTTCTCTTCATTGGCCAAAAAATTGAAATAAATCTTCGTGTGCGGATAACGTAATTGGGCAATAAAGTTCAGAAGTAAAAGCAGGCTCAGCTTAGAGAATTGAGGTCACGCCACTACACGATTTGAGTTACGCAAGGGATCCTTATACTTTCATTAGTAGAGTCGATCTTGGGCGGAAGATTCGTTATCCGCATGCTGAGCGTGCCTAGGAATCCAGAAATTTCGTATAGAATCGAGTTGAATCGAGTAAGTTATAAGTAGACCACCTTCATGTAGAAGATCTGTTTAACAAGAGAATAACTGAACCAATCGGCTAAATAAAAACGGAGTACGATAGAAAATTGTATTTCACCGGATATAATGAGTTACACAGTTAAAATAAAAACGATTTCGACAGTTGAGGAGGTTGCATCACAAGAGGTACTAAACGCCAAGTTTTCCAATTTCTAACTAATGGTTTCTAAGGGGTTTTGGGGACTGTTTCTTCACAAAAATGAAGTTGTTTCACCTCAAAACGTACTCTTTTCATTAAAAATTAACGTTGAAAAACCGAGTTTTCACCCAAAAGGTACTACATCCCTGACGTATTTTTCAAGCAAAACGTACTCTCTCCATTTATCAGTCAGAAAGTACTAAAACCAAGTCCGTCATGACTGTTTTCAAACAAAAGGTACTCCATCCTTAAATCCAGACGTGTTCTCATGTTCGGGCTTCGTTTTTGTCTTTTTTTTTATTCTGATAATTTTGTAATAATACTACCCACCTGCAACTTCCTTGGGTTGTGACCTTCTGACTGTCTATTTTGATTATCTTGCTATATTGATAAGTGTGAGTCATTCTTTCGAATTTGGTGTTTTATTTTGTTATTTTCCGCGAAAAGTTTATGTAGCGCGCATGACTTTTCTTTTAAATTTGGTAGAATTGTTACCATGGAACCCGAGGGATCAAAAAACTTCGCCGTGATCGGGGGCTTTGAGCCAAATGAAATTGGTTATAATGTTGACCTGTTTGGCGATGAGTGGACAGAACCGACGGTGCCAAAATAGCTAGTTATGCGCAAAAAACAAAAAAATGAAACATGTTGAGTTGGCTGAAGGAGAAATGATAGTGGATTGCCCGCACATTATCAACAGATTACAGAGTTTTATCCTATAACATCAAGAATCCGGGAATGGTAGCAGTGAAGCCGACTCACACAGGGAACACAACACAACCTCTTATAAGATTACGAAGGAGCAGTTTTTCAATTGCTACCAAAATACAAAATATTATTAATAATAACATTAGGTATATCTCTTCGCTTTTTTCACCATTCTCAGCATCTTGAAAGTGCCTAAGGAAAATTTTACCAACATCAGACTGACTTCGATACTTGGGAAAATTGATTAAAATTTAATCAATAGTAACTGTAACTGTAGTAATCGAATTCCTGTATATTCATTAGGCAGATCCGCTTTCAGCGGCTTGGTTTCAGTCAAAAGCTACTCTATCCAAAAGTGTTGCACCCAAAAAGCCTACTCTATCCATATGTATCAGTCAAAACGTACTATATCCACGGCTTCAAAATTTAAAATTTTGCGTAAATAATCTAGTTTTGAAAATCGAATATCAAACTGTTTTTTCAAAATTCAATAAATGGAGAAAAAAAAACCGGTTAATATAAAATAAAAAAAATGTTTGAAAACATGATCCAACTGTATAATGAATTTGCTACAGTTTTTTGCGGTTCCTGTAAAATTCACTCAAATGGATATAGTACTTTTTGTAATGAAAACTCCTCAGTTAATCATCATCAGTGACTAACATGAACTAATGATGATGATAAGGACGTCGAAATCGATCCAACTGTATAACTCATTATTTTCGTGGAAATAAATACAACGTTTTATCTTACTCCGTTCTCATGGAAATGGGTTTCGACAACTTCGTCGCGAATGACTTACTCCGAATCTGACCAACATGGTTGCAAATTCAACAATGAATTTGGAAAAGTGCGTATACGATAAAAATAAATTAATAACTAAATATAATGTGTACCAATGGGTTAATAAATAGTAATGAGGATGAAAATACGTTATGAATTTGTGTAAGCTGATTTGAAATTTCGAGTTTTTTCGCATCAACCTTTCAAAGCCACGCATTTTCTCTTGGGTTGTTGGAAGTAACTATTTTAAACTCAAATAAATCAGTTTGTTACAACCAAATAACCTTAATATGATATAATCTTGGAATGGACGCAAAATGGATAATTACAATTTGACGAAACATAATTTTCTTTACTAAAACGGGCACGATTCTACGCAACTAAAGAACTGAATTCAGACTAGAAACGCATGCATTTCAAGGACGTCCTTTCGTCCGATTTTCATATAACCACACTTACAAACAGAACATACTGATTTTTAAAATAGACCGAATTGTTTATCGAACAATAAAAGGACGAAAATTGGCTGATAATTTCACTAACACACACTTTTTTCGTTCTTACGCCCTCGGATTTTCCCGGAGATTGTTGCAAAAATGAAGTAAAATTGAGAACGAACCAAAAAAAAAAAAAATCATGAAAATCAGTTAGGAGTTGCAGGTTGAACAGACTCGCAATCTGTGTCAACGAAAATACATAGATATACATCTATCGTGTTTTCACTGATTCGGCCCTTAGAAAGGTCTGAAACGGATTCGCAAGCAGTTTTTTTTCTCTTGAGTTCGGGTTGTCCCACACCCCTGGATCGATTCTAATAGGCTTCCCTCTACAGACAGCCTTGCTCCATAGGGACGTCCTAAAAAGTAGCGGATGGATAGATCACACCCCATATCTTCCAGACAGAACATCCCAATGTGCATTTCATGCTACTGCATTAAACAGGTGTCCTTGGGTAGGACAGGTATGGCCAAGACTACACCAGGCGTACTAGAGACCTCAACCTTCCATTGCTCAAGCCAAATCGAGTTGCCTCAATGTTCTGTGCAGATATGATTCTCAATGCGCACAGGCAAATTCTCAACGGCTCCCTCGGATGAGTGTCAGGGAACTCAACTGTCATGGATGGCTTACAAGCAAAAGTGCAGAAAGATGGGGTTTGGTGTAGTGATGTACGGATTCTTTGTATAAGGGGTATAAGGTATATGAATTCCTAACAGCCTCAATGGTAATGAATGTGTCACTGTATATCACATATTTCCAAACATTAAAAAAAAAAAAACTGGCAGCGTTGAACGGCTAGTGACTTGAAAGTTGGAAAACAAGTCTAACAACATCAGGTGGATCTGAAATACAATTATCATCAACTATTAAAATATGGAGTGAAAAACGAATATCTATGACCAAGGATATCTATGGCCTATAAATCCGAGGATATGAAACGGTGTTAAGCGGCATCTATTCACAACTGATGTAAACCTCCAGTTAGGTTCTTACAAAGGTAAGAACGCTGTAGTGTGCGATTACGGTAGAAAGATCGTATATGACGTGTAAGTGACGCGTTTCATATTAAACGTGAATTGATGTTCTGTTTCGTGGGTAACCCACCAAGACCTTACCGCTGAGAAACAAAGATAGGGGAGTTCCGAATCTGCACGAACTACATATGTATGGATTACCGCCTTCTTAGGCAGGAAAGAAACAACTTAGTCTTTCAACGGATATCAAGCCAGCATTTTTCAAGCCAAAATAAACCCTATCCTGACCAAATGAAACATTTTCCAAATCAAAGAAAACCTGTTGAGAAAATGAGTGAAGTGAGGTACCTAGATAGGAAGTACTTAGCGAATTGCAGTTAGATGCAATTGCACCGATCGTAGAAAGAAGTTGACAAAATGAAAATTCCATGAATTTTAATAATAGGATATTTCAAAACTTCGGTCACATTTATGTCACTGATCAGTATTGTCCTCAAATCTCAACTAAATACAGTTTTGTAAGTGTTTTAAATTTTTCTTCTATGCGGAAGTACACGTTCCATGGAAAAGTAAGTAAAGTTGTGCCTAAAGGACCCAGGAGAAAATATCAAATCCGTATTTCTCACTCCCTACAGCTGACACTGACAAGAGGTATACAACTTCCATCGTCACTACTCAGCGAAATATTCATTGATAGTGTTATATCCACTTACACTATGAAAGAACATACCATCTACAATGGATATCCGCCTCAGGGAAAAAAAAAAATTGGATCAAATCAAGTAGCCTCATCAGCTAATACTTCAGTGTCACACGGTTTTTCCTCACTCCCTACAATGTTTTGAAAAGTAGCCCCCAACTGGCAGGAAAGGGTGTTTATGAAGTTACTTCTGTTTTGTTGACATCTCTTATTCAAGATGGTCCCAACGCTGGTGGTTGGATTTTGCCTAGACCTTCCCAGTCAGTTCTACAGGGAAAAAAACCATCCCTGGAGGCATCAGTATGGATTTTGTAACTCCCACTCCCTACTCCAATAAAATTCTGACTGTGGCAAGTGAAACTTGATCGCACTTGTTGACAATTGGTGTAATTGTTGGAAGTTCGTCGACAACATGTTGGTTCAACCAGTTTCAATTGATTTGTGGCCTGTAAAGGCGGTGAAAGGCTATGACCTCACTCCCTACTCTCTCCCTCCCTGCAATATCCAGCTAATAGCCTCCTAACTGTAGGAAGTGAGATCTGCTTGTAGCAAGTGAGATTTTGGCAAGGAAACCTTAGTATTTACTGTAGCCAAAATTAAGTTAATTCGCGCTGTTCCACTCGCCTAAATTGAAAGACTTGAGCGGCGATTCTCATAGGAGGTTGGAGGCTCAAGAGGGGAAAAAATAGTAGTATATACATCACTCCCAACAAAAGTTTTCCTTTCAAAAGCGTATCAGCAGTAAGGTTCAAGATTATGTGTGCTAGCATGGGTAATATGTCGACAGAACCGCAGTGATTGATTAGGGAAAAGAAAATTGATCAAGTTTCAACTTTTATTTTTTAGAAAAGTCGATACCCATTTGATGACTGAAATTTTGAAATGACTCGAATAGGATTATCGAAGTAGATCTCACCTTAGTAGAATGGGAAACAAGTAGGCAAAAAGATTTCATTTGATCTGGGAAAGGTTTCATTTGACTTGGAAATGCTATATCGGCTTACAATCAATCACCTGTAGCACATTCCACTCTGGGATACACGAACGATTGAATAGGTTTGGAACTTTCTCCATACAAATAACGATCGCCACTGACAATAAAATGAAAAAGTGAAAATCACAATGAATTCAACTTGTTGAGAATGCCCGAAAACCTTGAATAGGTTCTTATTTCCATTCTCATTCAATGATTTCCGTGACAAATTGTAATAAGAGGTGAAAGAAATGGGTTTGACGTGATCTCAAAACGAGAAAAACACTAATTAGAATTTGAGTTAATACATAATTAAGTTTGCTTCGAGACAGTCGGTACTTTCACTTGATATTGAAGATTCAATTTTTAATTTCGTCCGAGGCGAAGTGTTTTTTAGCGGAGAAGGGGAGCTCTAGGGAGGAATGATGTCACGTTCCTGACATTTGCCTTCAAAAAAAGGTGACTTTCTAAAAGACTAAACCTTTTCCTGTGGAGGGATTCTTCGTTAAGGAATGCGATTCGATCGACCTTCGTCACTCATTGTTATCACGAGGAGGGGGATTCCGCGAGTGACGTCACTTCGCTGGCGACTTAGAGAGGTTACGACAGAGCGCGGTTTCCGATTCGTTCCCGTCCCGATTCTCTTGAATGAGCGCACACAACAGGTGACAGTCTTAATAGTTGCACAATGCCGTACAACGTTACTGGATTATGATTTTGATAGTTATTGGCAACGCCTTTTATGCAGTAAACCAAGCGAAAGGTCGATAGAGCAACTTCTGTGCGAAATAATCAACATTATGCAGTTCTTCACATAGTGATATTGTGCAACGGTATTGTGTGAGTTTTCCGTAGAGTATCGCATTCTCGAACAACTGAAATGCGAGTGTACACCCACAAACTACATTCTGGATGATAAAGGCCCGTATTTCCGTTTCGATCAAATTACGTCGGTTAGAGCGTGAAATGTATTACGCTTCGTGAAAGTGTTTTCCTAGAGGAGCGTTCTCGGTCGTAGGTTGTGTCAATTGTCATTCCCAGTACCTACCTGTTGAGTGTCAGATCCAGAACTCGAAGATTTGTAGAGGAAGTTGGCGTTATGCTAGTAATTGGAAACACTCATTATTGACGGAATCTGCGATGTCAACGAAAGAAATTAATGGTATATTCAAAAATCGAAAGAAGTGTCCAACCCTATGGTCAAGAGATATCCCCGCAGTAAAAAACTCTGCAAATTCTTTCACTGGGGTTTATTATTCAATTGGCTTGCGTTCATGATTTGAATTTCTACTAAGCTTTGGAGTGTGAGTGTTTCACAGGTGATAGACCGATTATTGAATTTCAGGAGGCACACAAATATGATCAACTGATCAATCCAAATAGGTAATTTGGTTGAGAACAGATTTACGTGCTCTATGCATATCTCCTGAAATTCAATAATCCTGTGAAACACGCCTATCCTGTGAAACACGCCTATCCTGTGAAACACGCACACTCCAAAGCTTAGTATAAATTAAAATCATGAACGCAAGCCAATTGAATAATTAACCCCAAAAATTGGACAATTTGCAGCGTTTTTGATGGTTATCAGAATACTTCAACCCGTGTATCGGCTACAAAGCCTTTTAGGAGTTCACTCCAGTACCCACATTACTACATCACTACGCCACTAGGTTACTGATATCAACACAAAAACAATAATAAACCAAAATAACGCGAATGTTGGCACCATAAATCGGGAATGGTTTGACCTACGGACCTGGGGAGGGGCTCATTCGATTCCTCGTGGAGTGTTCTTCAAAAAGAGTACAAATTTAGGCCGCCTTGACTTTTTTTGAGGTTTTTAGGGATTTAACAAAACTTTGACAACCCTTAAAGGGCACTTTAAATTAAGTGAGAGAGCTGGATCAAGAATTGGGGCGTCGCCGGACCAACATGGATTTTTCCTGAAAATTTCAGCTTTTTTTCTTCAGCCGTTTGAAAGAAATCGTTTGTACGGCGTACTGCGGACGGACGGAAAATTTTTTATTGCAGATTCGGATTTTACACCCTTTGAAACGTAAACCATGAAATTTTCAGGGGGGTTAGAATTTTTTTTTTTTTTTTTTTTTTTTTTTTTCAAGAGCGATTACAATGGTTTATTATTGAATAATAAACCAAAAGACAAGTTCGTAAGCTATTTCAGCCTTTGGACGGGCGCTATTAGCCTTTGGGATAAAGTCACGTGTGTTCTGCGTTCCTACAGTTGTGATTGTGGATTCAACAAGCAAATACCTCGGTTGCTTCGCGTCTTCCCACTTCCCATCATAGCTTCGTTACTTATGTTCTGGATTTCGTGGGGTCTGCATTGATCTGTCAAATGTATTCCACCTTATCATATGAGCAAGTACTTTTTTCTTCGAATATCGAACTCTTGTTGAATATTATTGTTTTATTTACCTGCAGTATCAAGTCCAGCAATAACTCAGTGATACCGGCCATGATTTACTACATTATCTGGGATATTTATTGAGCCTAATTGTGTTCTAGAGATTCAAATCTGTTTTATGAAGGATAAATGTGGATATTTTTGTTCATAATTCATACTACTTTATTGCTCATCCTTTTGACAATTTAATAAACGGTATTTTGCTATAAAAGCACTGATACAGGATAGTATATGAAGAAACTTTCATTCAATACGTATTGCATTACATGTCTGTCAGATATCCTGTCAGACAGGTTATAATTGATTTAGCATTGAGCCCACCAAAAGGTTAGATCGACCCGAGAAAGGTTCTCCTTTGTTTAGAGAATTATTGGAGAAGACATGACAACTACCTCCTACAAATGAAACAAACAAACCAACAAAAACACACACGTTGTTTCGACTTATCTAAAAGAGGTTCATTCAATTCGGTGGATATGATACTTCCATGAAGGGGTAATCCGCTAGAAAACGGTTTCTCCTACGGAAGCGGTGGTCAACGTCAAATGTTCAGCGCATCAAAAACCAGACGCTAGAAAAAGTAATAAACCGAAGAGAAATGAATCTGAGAACTAACTCCACTCTACGCTCTATATTACGGTGAATGTTTGCCGGAGCTCAAGAACAGGTAGATTGCTCGGAAGGTATGCACGTCGGTCAAAATCAATCATTCATACAATGAGAATGGAACGAGAACAATAGCGATTCATAGAAAGGGTGATTCGTAGAAAGTATTGAGAGAGAGATAATGTTCTCCTTCGGCGAAACTTGCAGGAAAGCGGTGCAACGTCTAGATAGGCGGATGCTCTTCATGAAATCTCCATATCTTCAAGTAGGCATCGTTCACAATAATGGAAATTCAGGAAAAGAGCAAATTTCAGAAGGATTGTGGGCAGAAGTTTCCCAACCGGTCTCCATATCAGTGTCTAAGGTGAAATGAGGCAAATGAATAGTGGAGCTACCAAATCCGTCAAATTGGATTCAGAGAACTGCCATCAGGGTAAAAGTTTGCGGAATAGGCTCCTCGTTTAGAAGGCAGGCTACTAGAAACTCAAGTATTTATACTTATAAGTCGACAGGAATGTAGCAAACAAGCACATGATGAATCTCCTTATGTACTGAAGATTGTCCCTCTACTGTTATCGTGATCCATCGAAGGCTCATTTTTTCAACTTTCCATTCTTCTGTGGTAAGTGCAAAC
Organism: Creontiades dilutus; assembly: GCA_031894815.1. Lineage (NCBI taxonomy): Eukaryota > Metazoa > Arthropoda > Insecta > Hemiptera > Miridae > Creontiades > Creontiades dilutus. The sequence continues at coordinate 56,916 of JAVIWC010005181.1, read as the reverse complement.
TTTGATTGATATTCTGCAATTGTAAACCATGTGGATTCGGATAAGCTCTAAATTTTGGGATTTCAGCCCATGCTGCACCTCACTTTTTGCTGGTATGGGGCGTATGGGGCAAGTGCAGATGCAGCAGGTGGGCCTAGTGCAGACCACTCTCACTTCAATCTCTTATGTACAAGCAAGTACATAAGAGAGGCAAGTATTCGATGGTCAGAAGAAAACGCTCTGAGATCACTGGACCTGCTTTCTAATCGTCGGAAAATCCTTGAGGAAAAATTGGAATATTTTCATCGATTAATGGTACATTTCTATTAGAAATCAAACCACTAGAAGTCAAACTTTATCGAAATGAGTGGGTATAAAATTTGTATAGCGAAACATGCAAATTAACTCCTAAAGTACAATGTCCAACTTGCTATGGAAAATATTAAATTCGGTTGAAAAAAAAAGTCCACTTAAATCTCGGAAATGTTCTTCGTTTGGAATAGTCCAGTTGGATTTGAGAACTGCCAAATACCCAAAACCTATGAACCTACCGTGAATGCATGACCTTTTTCTGCCAAAAAAAATTTTTGTTTCACGTAAATCCACGGTTTTAGAATGTTAGAATTTGTTCACTTCTTAGTGAGGCAGTTTTCAATCAGTTTATTCAATAAGCCGGAGACCTCAACTGTTAAACAATGAGTGTCCTCACCACCTCCGGTACAGATGAATTGACGACGAAACACGGTTAATTGACGATCAAAACCAACCAACCGAATTTGTTTGGTTAGCGTCCTAAGCAATGATTAATACCAGTTCTTTTCGCCATCTTTGTTACCATTCTGTTCATTGAGCTATTTCTGCTAACTATACTGTTTGCAGTTAGTTTAATATTTTGTTAGTATTCTCCTACTTATTCGGCTGTTCGTGTTAATACTAATTTTGGCTAATTTGTTTTGAAAAAATGAGCCGCAGAGGCCTGATTAGAGCATTGGTACTTGAAGAAGAAGATGACGCCAATTTCACTATTCACCGTTCATGATGGATTAGAGAGAAAACAATATAATGCTATCGTATGGAAGTGCCGGCTCACAAGAATTGTTCTTATGTCGGTCCTCGAATAAACTGAAAGTTACATCTAACACAAAATTGTCTGGTAAGAATATGAAACTAAAAACATAAACAACACTGTTAGCAAAAACAGAAAACATGGTATAAAGCAAGTGAAGTAGTAAAGTAACACGAAAAACAACGGGAACAGAAGATTGAAACGGCTGTAGGTTATGTTTTTACTGTCATCTCTATCACCCTCACTGGCAAATTGCCTCCATGATATCATCTAAATCGACCCTGTAAATGCATTTACTGATAACAGTGTCACCATTGACTACATTGGTGCAACCCATTTGTTTTAAATCAACGTACGAATCTCTTTTTCAGTAAAACAATGATCTACTTTAACTACGGCTAATAATTCGTTTCCACAACTGATGTTTTGCCACAGATTCGCTCATACCGTGTCAACGGACAACACTAAACCACGAATTTTGACGATTTTGGGTAGGAATACTCCCCCCACAACTAGTGGAACAGTGGCTGAAAAAAACTCGTACATTCCTTCGGTACTTGAGGATATGTTTTGTGTGTAGTCTAAATCATTGTACAGGAGCTCAAGAAAATGTTTTTCAAATTGATTACAAAACATCCTAAAGAGGTACCGAGAAGCGATTATGATAAGTAGGACTCGAAGTTGAAAGTTAAACGCTTTTCCCTAGCACTCAGAACGCCAGATGGTAAGTGATTTAATATATTTCAGGTACCCATTAGCCCATTCAAATCGGACTAATGAGCCTCCGACACTGACGAACAAGCTGTCGCGTTATTCTCTAATTACCAACCTCAAGCCGTAAGAATGTCAAGCCGCTCATTCTTGAATTGATTATTTCGTTTTCAATAACATAGGTTTCTTTAACTGGTTAATTTCGAGGTACAAAGAGTACACACTGGACACGTAAATAATATACAGGTACCAGGAGTAGTTTGGGCTGGGACTGACTTTTTGCGGGTAGCTGCCATCCGTTAAAACATAGAACCAATAAAGTGAGTTGTTAGCATTTCCACCCTGAAGGCTTCATGTAGGAAAATTACCATTCTAGTTACGAAATATAGTAAAAGAGTCTATTTGATTCGAAAAGCATGGGATCTCAATGGGAAGATTTTCCATCAATCGGTGTTTTCCTCCATTACTGGAGAGTGATGCGTATGGCAACTTTTAATCTTCAGATTTTTAGGATCATAATGGACGTCAAATGGTAAGTTGGTAGGAAACTATGCGAGACTAGCATTAAGCTTTCAGCAGCTCAGCAGTAGAGCTTTCATATCTTAATCAGATTTTATGACAGTAGAGCCTATTACGAGGTTAGGAAGATATACCGTGCACTTAAGGCACATGATCATGAAAAAAACGTCTGCCAAGTGGGTGTGGCACATAGCTTCCTCGTATCCATAACATGACTGTATAGATCATTGAAAATTATTATTGACTAAATCAAACCGTACAATCAAACCGAACAATCCCTGAAAATGTCATCGAAATCGGTCAAGAACTCCCGGAGTTATGCTTGTGGCAAGGATTTCACGTTTGCGCATGAGCAGAGGCTACTATTGATCCGACGGTCATGAAACTCATCGGGGACCATCTACACATCAAACCGAACAATCCCTGAAAATTTCATTGAAATTGGTCAAGAACTCCCTTGAGTTATGCGCGTAACAAGGATTTCACGTTTGCGCATGCGCAGAGGCTACTATTGATCCGGGGGTCATGAAACCTATAGGGGACCATCTACACCCCAACCCGCAACCCTGAAAATTTCATCAAAATCGGACTATAACTTCGTGTAGTTTTGCCCGTAACAAGGATTTGCTGACAGACAGACACACAGACACGGAACCAAAATTGTTCAGAAAGGTCTAAAACGCAAAATGCGAGTGGAATTTTTGATTTTGGAGACAACAAAGTGTTCACATTCCGAAAGTGAAAACAATGCTTCCGCTACCTTGGTAGACTCGGAAGCAAAATGGAGAGAAAGACACCTGTGAACAGCAAGCGACTTTGGGAAACAACAATGAACTTCCGCTGATTCGACTCGATCCTACATACTAATCTCGTTCTAACATTCTTCGCAAATGTGATGGCAGACAACATAAACCAAAAGACAACACAATTGTGAATTACTTAATCTTGAGCTCATGGACTTACAGACATGCGATCAACATAGAAAGGCTGTCCAATATTGAAATAATAAACCTTTTGGGTGTTTATTTACATTCTTACAGTATGACTCAATGCTGAAAGACATCAAATCAAACATATTTCTGAGCGTGACACTTATCTGATATCACCGAGAGACCTAGGAAGACGGGCATCAGGAATTAGCATAATCTCATCATCCACGACTTGTCGGACGGCACGACTTTACACTATTACTCAACTCGGTTTCGTCATTTTTCTTCTAGGTTCATTAACAAATGTTTTGGTTGTGGGTAGAGAAGAGAACGATGCCTTGCTAAAGTATAATTGATTTAAGACCGTTAATAATTCATTAGTTTTCACATTTTCAACAGTGAGACAACTGTAGAAAGGTTTCAGTTATGATAAGAGTTGTGAAAATGAGTATTTTATTGTTTACAACTGATAAAAAGAAGATGACTCAAGAAAAATATCGACGTAGAAGTTTTCGATGTTTGTTACTGGGAGATTGGGGCATTTAAACTCTAACTCTTTGTATGAACTCGATTTAAACCCCAGTATCTCACCATTGTCCAACAGATGGATAACATGTTCGAGTCAATAAACATTTTACTAAAACTGAATTTGGTCAGAAACAACAAATTACCAACTTTGCAACACCCAATGCTACGGCCAAAACAGATTGGGGTTGATAATACACGGCGCACAAAGCAACCCCTCCTTCAATACCGGGGGGTCGTGCGGGTCATTGCATATCCTCGCCCCTGACCAATGCCTCCTCCGTAGCTTTTTCAATTTTCAAACATTAGGTCTATTTTAGTGATACAGGGTGTCCCAGGACTTATGCACAATCCGACTCCTACGAGTTCTACAACTCATTTCCGACTGCGATGAGTTGCATTCATCTTCGAGACATTTGGAAAAAAAAATCAATTGTAACAGAAAACACGTTTTTCTGCAGTTAAACACCATTTCCTCAACTAAAAATACTTGGTTTTTTAGTTTTATTGGAGCAATTTTACTAATTGCTTGACATTGTGCCTATCCTGTGCACTTGAATTAAATAGGGCGAAGATATTACGAAAAAAAACTTGTTTTCTTCGTTTGGATAAGTGAAATTTCAAAAGTAGAGGTACAGGAACCTGTAAAAGTCTGAAGATTCCTTAACTGATTGAAAATCGTAGTCCGATTGAGTGAGAGGCATGGTAATTCGAAATTAATTCGTTGAAACAGGTAGCATTAGGCTCCAAGATGGAATAGGGAAGTGGAATATCTGTCGTCCATACAAATTAAACCATCGTTAACATCCATCCCCCTCCTAGCCCACTACCATCTATATTTCATGTAGCTGCTCCCATAAATTAGTATTGCCCTTTTAGCTTCTCCGGAACTGAAATTTTGAAAATTGTGTGGTTAACTACTGCAATGGCTCTAAAAATTTGAAAATAAACATTTTCGAAAAATTTCTTTATCGGAATCTTTTTTGAAGCATGCTGCATACGAATGATGAAATGATATAACTTTTTTTTGTAAATTTCATACAATTTCACACTCTTTTTGTGAAACGCTCCAAAACTTAATTGGGTTTGTGAGAACGTCACTCCGATCCAAACGTCACCGATTTCAATATAAAGTTCACCAATATTCGAGTTTTTCAACCAGGAATACAGTAAAATTATTTTTTCTCTGTAAGTTTAATTAATTCAAAACAATTGACTCTTTTTTTTCTTCTTTTTTTTCATTCTAAAATTACAAAGGTTAAGTATTGAAAAATCATGAATTTTAGCTTTTATTTGTCATTTTTTTAGCCTTAACTAAACTTTATCGGAAGCGCACGCTTCCTGGTGGATAACCGATAATGAATTTTAGTGACATTTGTACGAGAGAAAGTGTAATTTCTGTAAAACATATTAATAAAAAGGGAAAATTTTCATGAAAAATGTAGAAATTAATCAGAAAACTCACGAAAAATACGATTTTAACATAATTTAGGTTTAAGAACTTGAATTTCATTAAGATTTATTGATAAATCTAGAAGGGTTGGGAAATTTAAGTGCTATTTACACAAACTAAAGTGAATTTTGGGGAAATTCATTTAAAAAAGTGATTACCTTATTTGTATTTTTATACATATTCGTATTCTTATTCATATTTTCCGATTCTTTAACTTCACTCGTATACTCTCATTTCAGCTTTCACTCTCACCTCTCCCATAATAAACTGCAATATAGCATACTTGCTATTACTATTAATTGCTATTACTAATACTGGATATTACTATAGCCAGAATTTTTCTGTATTCCTTCTGTAGACACATACTTCCTCGTTTCCACTTTACAGGTTAAAGAATTGTCGAACGGTTTCGGAATAAATTATATCGGAAACGTGGCAGACGAAAGCTCGTAGGTGGCGAAGCGCGGGGTTCGGCGGGACGTGTCGGAGAAAACAGTTTTTCGATGCTTTGACAGGTGACTTTTCCGCAAGTTGTTCGGAAAAATCTATTGAAAAGCCCAAACGACGGGGCGTAGTTCCGTGACGAAATCCCTTTTAATCCGAACGGAGAAAAGTTTTACGGGGGCCCGGCCCCGCCGTTCCGTCACGTTTCGCGCGTCGAACGCGATCTCCGCACGGGAAGTTTGTTCCCAGAGGCGCGCCCGAAGGTCGGGGTTGGCTCCACTTCGCCTCTTCCTCGTGTGATATCAGCTGAGACCGAGGAGGAGTCGTGGGTATATCCAGTTTTATGGGAAGGTTAATCTTTCAATTAATTAATGTGATTAATTGTCCCATCCGGCACAGTATCCGATTTTTTAGGCCGACCCTCTGAAGCAAGGTTCGACAGTTGAGGAGCGCCTGTTAGCATCAATGTAGAGGAGCGTAACCCAAACACTGGAAAAATGAAAGAACTGCAAACCAATCCGTTTTGGACCATTGTAAGACCTAATAAGCGAAAAAAAACGTCTGCCAAGTGGGTGTGGCACATAGCTTCCTCGTATCCATAACATGACTGTATAGATCATTGAAAATTATTATTGAATAAAGAACTTCGTTCAATTAGGCGAAGTAAATATTGAATTAGGGCAAATTTATTGTTATGCAGGAGCACAACTTGAGAAAATAAAGGTAGCCATGTTCAACTATTGAACAAACTATAAAATATACCTAATAATAAAAATTGACATGGACGCTGAATGGATAGATGATCGAAGTGATAAATAATTATTATGACATTTCTAAAAATAAAATATAAGCATCGTTCAATGACGGATCAAATAATGTTGGGTTGACTGCAGCGTCGTTGCAAAGTACCCAACTGCCGTCATCCCTCCGCACAGTGGCTGTATATATCTTGCGCATGCGTAGAGGCTACTATTGATCCGGGGGTCATGAAACTCATAGGGGACCATCTACACATCAAACCGAACAATCCCTGAAGATTTCATCGAAATTGGTCAAGAACTCCCGGAGTTATGCGCGTAACAAGGATTTCGTTTGCGCATGCGCAGAGACTACTATTGATCCGGAGGTCATGAAACTCACAGGGGACCATCTACACATCAAACCAAACAATCCCTGAAACGTACAATCCCTGGTACGTTTTATCTTTAAAAGCCTGAGGATGGTACGTAAATATACCGAAACGTAGCCCTAGAAAACTCTTGGACACTTTTCTCAGTTTTTATCAGTTTAAGCATACACTATGCTTTAAACAATATGTTAATTGAATACGAATGTCAACTTATAAAGTAAAGAATAAACATTTTCTTCAATTTTCATTATCAATTTGTCATGCGTAGCATGATATTTCTAGTTCCATCCATTTTATTTATGTTATTTTTAGTTAACTACAGGTATCGAATCAAAAAATTCTGTAACAAAATTTTTAACTGTCAGTGCTAATAAATGTGATTAACTATACTTTGTACCAGGGTACCTACTCCACAAATCAATAAAAAGACCAATACAACTAAAAAGTGGTTTTAATTTTAGATCATTTTCTGGAAAATTTTGTTTGCAATATGTAAATTTGGACGTTAAGGTTTCTAAAAAAATTTTGAGATTATACATTTATACATGATTGAGCTTTTTCTTTTTCAAATTTAACCTATGAGTTCCGATTTCAGGAGTACACGTATATTCAAAATGAAGTAGAAACCAGTTTTCAGAATGAGCAGCGGTGATGGGAACCAAGACATGAAATTTCGGTTCTTAGATACGTTAAAAATAAAATTGGTCGGCTAGGATAGAGATCTACGTTTAGTATGCAATCATGATGACCATCAATAGATCTGGAATAGAAATCGTGGTCTTCTATATCAACTATCGTGAATAAATCGTATTCGGAGAACTGCAATACATATGCGCAGGAATTATAGCGCAAAACCCCAATGTTGTTGAGATTTATCAGCTACCTTGAACTTGAGCCGGTGACTGAAAACGTTTGGCGTTTTCCCGTAGCGTGCTGCCAACCATTTCGAGGCGGAATAGATAAAGAAGAAATATCGGTCATGTCTTCCGTGTAATAGGCAATCACTAAGCGGATTCATCCAAGCCTCTGTCATCCGGTACCAACCACCATAAATGTTCTGTATAAAAAAAAGTCAAATATAATTCCTTTTCTCAATCAAATGACTGGCATTACTACGTAAATATTAAGCGTTGAGAAATTCGTTGTTGAGATAATGATGGTGTATAACTTGAATAATCTTGGAGAGTTTGGCGAAGGGTTTTCTTAGGTTTGCGTGATTTGGAATTCACATTTAATAAGGTTGGATCTGGGTTTCTTTGTTGTCTCTGTACCAGGTGGTGAGTGCCCCTTGGCCACTCGCCCTTGAACTCAGGCGCGGCTCCGACCGTACGGATATTCCGCGCCGTTCCGGCAGAGTTTCTCCGAGGAAGAGTAATTTCGCGTGATTAAATCCGTACATTCCTACAGAACAATGACGAAGAATCAGGGCATCTACCGACAGAAGATGTTCAATAGATTCATAAGAATAGCCGTTATTGAAATCTAGATGGGAGAGAAGATCTCCAAAACATTGACGCAAAGAACATACTTGATTGCCACATTTTAGGTATTTTTTGCAAAGGTCCCTCCCTAGACAACAGCATAACTGATTGGAATATTTGTACAGAATATAGAAAAACTGATGAATCTCACCCATTGACGCTAACAGTTGTTGTCTGCCACCTCGGAACAGCTGAGGTACGAAATGGAGCATAACAAAGGCTGCCGAAATTGATCAAAAGCCAAAATATTCAAAACCAAGTTATACAATATGGAAACAAGAAACGATTTGTGTGCAAGAACTCAACATTACCTCCGAAAGGAAGAAAGTTACTAACAGCTGAAGGTCGGTGTGATTTTGGAGATCCTTTCTTCACTTCCATCTAGATTTTAATAACAGCTATTCTTATGAGTCTATTGAGACAATCAGGGTTAGGTACTACAAGTGCATCCTTTCGCACCCCACAATGAAATCTTCTAGATCTATCAAACTTGAGATGTTCAATGGGGAGGAAACAGCATCCATCTACAAATTACTGGTCCATTCTTTCGGAATCGGAGTTTATTTTGCAATGGAGCATAACACAGCCTGCCGAAATTGATCAAAAGCCAAATTATTCAAAACCAAGTTATACAATATGGAAACAAGAAACGATTTGTCTGCAAGAACTCTTTACCTCCGAAAGTCTCTCTGAAGGTCGCTTTTTGGAGATCTTTCACTTCCATCTAGATTTTAATAGCAGCTATTCTTATTCTCGAGACAATCAGGGTTAGGTACTTCAAGTTCATCCTTCGCACCCCACAATGAAATCCAAGATCTATAAACTTCGGATGCTCAATGGGGATAAAACAGCATCCATCTTCAAATTACTGGTCCATTCTTTCGGAATCGAAGTTTATTTTGCAATGGAGCATAACACAGCCTTTGTTATGGCTGCCGAAATTGATCAAAAGCCAAATTGTTCAAAACCAAGTTATACAATATGGAAACAAGAAACGATTTGTCTGAGAACTCTACATCACCTCCGAAAGAAATAAAGTTATAAACTGATTTTAATAACAGCTAGTCTTGTGAGTCTATTGAGACAACCCGGGTAAGGTACTGAAAGTTCATCCTTTCGTACCCCACAACGAAATCTTCTAGAATCTAGAATTTAGATCTATCAAACTTCAGATGCTCAATGGGGAGGGAACATCATAATCTATAAATTAGTTGTCCATTCTTTTGGAATCAAAGTTTATTCTGCAATGAAATTCTTCTTAAAGCGTGAGGTAGTTTCAGTCTCTCTACTGCTTTGAATCTTTCATTCCATGTCTTATTCTCGTAGAGAGGTAGAGGTACACCATATTCCAGTCCCACGTGCCTAACCTCTCTTTTGCAACCCTGCAGACTCACTGATACAGCCCATATTAGTGCATATTGTACTTCAAACCTCACACATTTGAATGTTTACCTTCCAGAATCACCAAGCGACCATAGTAATGTTACAATTGACATCTGCCAAAGTTCATTTATCTCGGGGTTAACAAACTCCCACGGTTCCTGTTCAAACCATTTTCGATTGAATTAGATTATAAACCATTTCTTGAATTTTATTCAATTAAAATTACGTAATGTTACGAGTTATCCTGCAATCCAGATCAGGATGTCGAAGGTTCTGTGCTAAAACTGCTCAATGCACTTGGAGGGAAGTACATGGTGCCGAATCCAATGTGAGGTTTAGCAATCTTCAATGGGAGCAATGTTAACATCGCTGCGAGGTTGATTTGGAGGTGGGAATTTAACTCATTACCTCAGGGTATAAGAAACATCAGTTTTGAATGTGCTTATACAAATAATGAAATCAATCATGTTTTGGCGATGGCTTCTCAGATTATCAGGTTTTGTCTTGAGATCTCAAGGAGTGAAAAGCCCTTTTTAGCTTGTTTGTAACTGGTGTACACGTAAATGTTAAGTGAAGCAAAATGTAACACACAGGACTGCATCCAGTTCCAATTTAGTCTTTTGTAATGTTCAGATGTATCTGAAATGGTTTTAGATCTTGAAGAATTTTTCAGTATTAAGGTCATTACCTCTTGAAAACCACCCTTGACCGTACCGTGGCGTTAAGCATATCGCCTAGTCGCCGCTATTGGTTACCTCATGTCCGTTAATCCCGGCCCTATGTGAAAATATTGAAAGCCCTTAATGGACTCCAAATTCCCCAAGCTGCTTTGCGCCGTTGGTTTTTCCCAAGCCACCCGTCTTCTGGCAAACGGTCAGTCACACGTAGTCTCCCCCTAGCACCCTGTGGTTTCCTGGGGTAGTTGTAACCCCGTCCCTGATTGGTTTCTACTATCCCCCTCTCTCTGCTCCCCGCGATTCCCCACTCTAAAATTTCTTCACTTCCCCTCCAAACAAAATTTTCCCGTTTTCGGTTAACAGAATCTGGAGTCAGTTCTCTCCTTTGTTTTAGCAGGCTCTTACACTCTTGTTAACTTGGCTCTCCTGTGACCTCCCTAATATTGGCTGGGATCCCTATATAGTTATCACTTATCAAACTTGACTGACTTCATATCATAGTTATCAAAGTGACTTCATTTTCCTAACTAAGTGGTGGCAAAGCAGCAAATTTTGTGATATTGTTTGCTACCTGCGAAACCTCAACTTCGGCAGAAGCGCCCTAAGGTTTTATTCAACAACACCTTTATTTATTTGATTGGTTCACTGTATCGACGAATACGAATTGAATTATGTATTTCCATACTCGTTCGTTGAGCATGTACGCATTCATTCGAAATACAGCCTCCATCAGTTAACTGCACAACCGTTTACATCTTCCTTAGGTTCACCTTAACAGGTAAATAATTTATCCATTTGAAACTTAATCTAGCACAATACTGTACTCAGGATTAGAGTTGGAAAACCACATTGAAATAACGTGAAAAGCAAACTCCCAACTCACATGTTTGGAAACAGTGCGGCACCTTCAATTCTACCTGGTGGTCAGTTCTTATTTTTAAAGGTCAAAACAGCCTAAGGTTTTGAATAATAAACCCTTGCGTAATATAATGAAGCTTTTTTCTTTTTAAAATGTCACTTTCAAAACTGCGTGTGGGACAGCTGGGAGCTGCCCACGGGCTCCAACTAAACAAAGCCGTCTTTTGTGCAATTCCGAGGCCCTCACTTTCTGAAGCAAGTTTTTCCTCATGTTCCCACTCGGTTGCGCGGATACCGTTCAGCATAAACGAGCTCGTAATTCAATTTACCGCGGTGTCGCGGTCTTCCCGACGAGTCAACCGTGAAAAGAATCGGTTCTTGACTCCATATTAATTTTTCAAGCGCAACCAAAATCCAGAAAAACTACGCAAAACGGTCCTGCTTAGCGCAACACTGAGAATCGATTTCTGGGAGGGCCCCGGAACTCTGAGTGCAAAGGTGTCAGACGATTTTCAGAAGGGTAGAAAACATTGTATCACAGACAGAATGTGAGACCCAAAGAAGGAAGGATGGAATGAAACATTGTAAAAATGGGACGGCGAACTTCAACGAAATCGGGTCGAATCAATAATTGATCAAGAATTATTCTTGACTGCAACCAAAAGCTTTGAGCAGTTAACTATCTAACCAGCAAACTAGAAATATTCAACAGTTATGGTTATGAAATGGTTGAACTATTGAATCAAAAGGCTATATTAATATCTAAAGGCTCTTTATCTTAACGAACAATCAACAACAGTTAATGAACAGCTGATCATGTTGGTATTCTGAAAGAATGAAAAATGGCAGACTTTAAAGGCAGAAAAAACATAGATTCGACTCCTCCACGAAGGTTGCCGAACGTTTCCGAATGGCTGTTGTGATATGGAGGATGCGTGGTATTACTGTATTCTACGAAGGGCATTAGTATTATCCCCCCCTCCCCCCTCTGCTTTATTAATCCTTCCAATCTATTTGTTCAACTAATCTAGTGATTACTAGAAGGATTGATTTGGATAATTTTGTATTTTCGAGATGCAAGCATGGGCAGCCCGAACTAACAGACACCTACTACAGGCCAGGCAGCCGCTGTACAACAACAGACATTCACAAAAGTTTGGCAACCTTCGTGGGGGAGGCAAACTTATGTGTTTCTCACCTTAAAAGAATAATTGGAAAAAGTTAATGAGGAAGTTAACTAATGTTTGAGTAGTCTGTAGTGTGATCCTGTGTTATTCCCTCTTTCTGTTTTTATCAACTACAGTTAACATGAAGTTTCATGATTTGTTTTGAAATGCCTCGTGATTATTTCTCCATGGTAACAGCAATTTTGCTTCCCTCAGACATTCATAAACTGAAAAAAGTTGCTTGGGAACGTGAATTGTCAAAACGGAGTTGCTTCTTTCCGTGTTTTCAGAACTGGGTGCCAGTGTTTTGTCAACAATGGAGCCGAGTGGCCGGAGGGTAAGTTGAAAGCTATTTTACACTGCGATATCCCGCTGATGGAGAAGATGAGGAAGAAAATGTCGAGACTGAGGAAGATTCGGAGAACCAAGTGAACGATGAGAGAGTTCCACATTAAGATTGAGCCTCCCCAAGAGCAACAAATCATCGATTGTGTATTATAAAATATTTTCGGGAATTTGGACGGTGTAGATATTGTTGTCGAGGACGAAGCCAGTGATATGACTGTTAGAGCACCTTCTACGTCAACGCCTGCACCAGCACAAATGCTAAAGGAAGCAACCGTGATTACACACTCTCCACTTCAACAAATGTGGTAGCCAAAAACCTAAACCAATGTTTGACGACCCCCACAGCAACAACGAAAAGACAAACAAGGAAACCCGTGATCAAGTTGCAAACCAATGGTGTCGTGAAGAAGAAATATCAACCCACCAAGTTCACGTGGAAGCAGTGCAAATTTCTCTGGGAAGTGGTATCATTGCTGCAATTGATAGCTTTAGCCAAGTCAAAAAATGTCACCATTTATCGCCAATGTTAACCACAGTTAACAAAATTTTAAATTTGAATTTATTCAGTTGTGCTCCACATAGTTATACTGTTCTTCATATTTTCCTTTTATTAAAACGTTATTGACAATTAAAAACGCTGCAAAATCTTTCACTGGGGTCTATTATTCGATTGGCTTGCGTTCATGATTTGAATTTCTACTGAGCTTTGGAGTGTGCGTGTTTCACAGGTGATTGAGCGATTATTGAATTTCAGGAGATATGCATAGAGCACGTAAATCGGTTCTCAACCAAAATACCTATTTGGTTTGATCAGTTGATCATATTGGTGTGCCTCCTGAAATTCAATAATCGCTCTATCACCTGTGAAACACGCACACTCCAATGCTTAGTAGAAATTCAAATCATGAACGCAAGCCAATTGAATAATAAACCCCAGTGAAAGAATTTGCAGCGTTTTTTATGGTTATCAGAATGCTTCAACCCGCGTATCGGCTACAAAGCCTCTTAGGAGTTCACTCCAGCATCCACATTACTACTTCACTACATCACTAGGTTACTGCTATCAAAACAAAAACAATACTAAACCAAAATAACGCAAATGTTGGCACCATAAATCGGGAATGGTTTGAGCTACGGACCCCGGGAAGGGCTCATTCGATTCCTCATGGAAAGTTCTTCAAAAAAAGTACAAATTTAGGACGCCTTGAATTTTTTTTAGGTTTCTACGGATTTTACAAAACTTTGACAACCCTTAAAGGGCACTTTAAATTAAGTGAGAGAGCTGGCCGAAGAATTGGGCCGTTGTCGGACCAACATTGATTTTTCCTGAAAATTTCAAACTTTTTGCTACAGCCGTTTGGAAGAAATTGTCCGTACGGTGGACGGACGGAAAAATTTTTATTGCAGATTTGGATTGTACACCCATTGAAACGTAAACCATAAAATTTTCAGGAAGTTAACAATTTTTTTCTCAAGAGCGATTGCAATGGTTTATTATTGAATACCTAATGAACTAAAACAGTTTTTTCCGAAATTCCCCAAAAATTTAGTGTGACGGCCAAAAGAGGGTTAAGATTATCGTTTTACGTTAAAATTATACTCCAACCTAAATATAATTCAGCATCAAATCTCTAAAACCAAATATAAGTGTCGAGAAATTTAAAGGTTTCCATTAGATCCTAGAATTCAATCTCAAGTCTCATCAACCCCAGACAGTTAATGAGTAACAGTTTGTTGACCCCTTTATTTATATAATTACTCCGTTAAAGGATGCGTGAGAACCGGCAATTTAACATATTTATTCGTGGAAAAGTGAAGAGAAAAATGTGAATGGGCGGCCGAAGGACAGCGGTCTGCATGCAACCACCTCGAGTGAGCTGGTGCTAAGAGAACTAAGCGAGTAAATTATTTATGAAGACCCCACGTGGTTTGAAGCAATTTCTAAACCTTTTTTCGAAACATTAAAACCGTTTAATAGTGTTTCTTTTGCAGTCCACAAACTACGTATTAACCCATTTTTGCCCGAGTATTTTTTATGCCATTAAAACAAGTAAAGAAAATTCGATCAGATTCAAACAAAAGAAAATTTATGGAGGAAGTCAAAATTGGTTCAAAAGTTTTTTGAAGAGTTTCAATTTCCAAACAGTTTCTAAAAACCCAGGTTCAAGAGGAAGATTTGAAATAATTTGACGTTTTGAATACCCGACCATGGCGGTTCTGAACATTTTGAATTTCAAAACGCAGTCAGTGATCTATTCAGACGAAGGGCTTGTAAACCAAAAAGCTTTCATTTCTCCATCTAGACTAGTCCCAGCCAAACCACTGATTTAAAAAAACGTATATATTATTTAGGGGAATTTCTTGACCTAGTGAATCGTTACAGTAAATGGTGAAGGTTGATTGACCAATCTAGTCTTGCTAGTTGATGCTTTTTATTTTATCACGTCGTTTCTGAGATATCAGAGCCCTAATGTGAATATATAGTCTTCTATGGATGGACTCTTTTGAACAATTTTCATGATTTGTTATCGTTATTCATGTTATGAGTCGTTATTGTTCGCGTATTGTAAATTGTATCGTACTCCAGATACCTGCGTGGCACGAGTGCTTCAATACCACACAGTATGACTTTGAAATATAGAGATATATGTGTAAGAAACTAATCATGGATGAAAATTATGAAAAAATTACAGAAAAGGGACGTTTGACATGCAGGATCAGATTTGTTACATGTTTTCACTCCAGCAAGACGATAAATAAAGAACGAAATTACAATAAAAATAACTGAAATACAGTTACTTTTTTGGAGGCATGTCGGATGGAAAAAATGACAAAATATCTACAACACTACAACTCGAGTGATCAAATTCCTTAGGGTGTTGTCTTGGTTTGAAACAAGGAAGACCAAAGTTCATTTTTATCGATAGAAACAGTTAAGTACAAAAAGTCTGATGTTCCCAAATTTAGGAACACCGGGCAAAAATGAATTGAGTTAAAATTTCAGGTTTTCTGGATCGAAACTTTGATAATCCAGTTAAACGTTTTGAAATTGATGTGAATGAGAGCTGGTTGAACTGAATTTCAAATAGTTCAACCAAGGAATTTCCAAAGAGATTTTTTCTGAAAATTTTCAAAAAACTTTTTCGTAAAATCGTCTTGAACAGCCATTCCGACAGTGGATCATTTCGACAGTTATGGTGATCTGCAATATTCGTAGGGCTGCCTTATCGTCGTGACATTGACCGCGTCGTCGAACTGTAATAACGTCATGAGGCGTTCCCCGAAACTGGAACGTTGCAACTTCAAATTTCAAATAGTAGTACAGTGTAATAGTAACAGTGTAAAGTAAAGTAATAGTAGTGCAACAAAACTGAATTTCAAATAGTAGTACAGGGGATCGACACCGGTACGATAGTGTCAAACCAAGGGATGTTGGGGACCAAATGACAGATTTGTTAGTTTCCGTAACCATTACCTTCAAAAAACTAGTTTCGTATCAGGGCGTTTATAATCGTCTTGACTGTTGACAGCCATTCGACAGTGCAAACCACAAATCAGTAACTTCGACAGTTATAGTGATCTGCGGAATATTCGTAGGTGCATCAAGTTTTGCCAATCATAGAAGGTCAATTTAAACATGAGTTTTAAAATATCCCGCGAAGCTGTATTTGTCCAAAAGTGCCTACAGAGGTCACCAGGGACTAATGTAAAATTTTAGTGGGTTAGGAAAATACGAGACACATTCCGTGGTAACACTGAGTAATCTACGAATTACCCTTCCTTTCAAAGGATCCGCGCGTGTCTCTTATCATCCGTCAGTTTCCGTCCGCCCAACAATTTATTACGAACTGGTTAGTTTTTCCAGAAGAAAATATCTCTTTGGGCGGATTCCAACGACCAATCCTTAATTATTTATTGCGATGTTTCTAATTGCCTCGAGCTGGTGAACAGCTGGGGCAATTGAGAACTCTTATTACCCCAGTCTCTATTAATATTAATTTGGAAGGAATTCACGTTTTTTTTAAAGCAATTTTCCTTCTAAAGAGGACAACGTTTCATAATTTTTTATTTTTCTCTATTTGGCAATAGTCAAGTTTTTTTCAGTTCAAAAGAGAATCAGACCTTCCTATGTCAATAATTCTCAGTATTAAAAATTAGGTTTATAATGTTTAAAATTGTCGAATTTTATTTTCAAAGACGGTCAGTAACATTATTTCTCTTACATTTATTTTGGAAGACTGATCTAGAGCTGTGACGTACTTTTTGATGATAATATTTTGTGATATAGCTTGTCCAAAGCAAAAGTAGGAAGAAAAAACGGTTTTGTTCAACCTAATTTGTTTCTTTGAATGTATTTGAAGCAATGGTTTCAAATGTCAGTAACTTTTTTTGGTGAGATGAAACGGCATGTGTCAAACAAGAAAAAGATTTTTACATGTGACCAATCAGATTTGACTATTTTCTCTCTTACCTAATTTTGATATAAATCTTTTTTGCGAAAAGTTTCGATGTATATTTGTTGATGGCTTACATAAAAATTTGCGACCTTGAAAAGTCATTCGGCCAGAAAAAAAATCGCTTATTACCCCTTCGCGTCCTTCCACCTTTCCCTATCCGTACTCATGGTTGCATTATCGTCGTGACATTGACCGCGTCGTCGAACTGTAATAACGTCATGAGGCGTTCCCCGAAACTGGAACGTCGCAACTGTACAAAGGTTTGTCAAGCAAAGAAATTGACGGGCGAGGACACACGATAACTGGACGGTGATGGCACTGGATAGTGAAGCGATAGCAATTACCAGGTATTACAGAACGGTCGATCTCAAGGTCCGGTGGACTGACTAACCCGCACTGACAGCTCTTAGAATGAACTTTTCATCGCTCAACAAAATTCTCCGCAGCTCTACTTTAAACAAATTTGACAATTTTTAATGTTTAATACCATGTTTTGATTCATTATTTTCAATAATAAACCTTTTTAATAATAATGCAACACTTTTATACAACCTCCTTCAAACTTTTGTCATTTTATGTTTCAAGGTACGTAGAAATATATGGGTCCGCCATACGGCCCATAAAAAACCTTGAAGTTGATGTGATATAGTGCGATCTTTGGCATATATACTCCATTTTGGGGTCTAGTTGGTCCTTCTAGCCAACCCAATCCAAAAACGTCGTTTTTTAAGGTTTTTACAGATTTATGCAAGTAGGGCTGTCATTTTCAAGTAATCATGGACACAAAATCTACTGGGATAGATTTCGGATCCGTAAGAATTCACTCAATGCAAATCTGAGTGACAATGAGCAATAATTTCCAAGTTATTTTGGATGCCGAAATCGGCCTACCTTCATTTTTCACGCAATTGCTTGAGCATTTCCTTAGGTAGTGACTATGAATAGAACAAGTAGCCACCACACCTCAGAGCTTCACGTGAGCATTTCCTTACGACTAAATAAGGACTATTGATTCCGCCTAGTGGTAGATATAATAGTGCCAGTTTCAGTGTTCTGTTGTTTCCTTGATCGTTTTGAAAGAAAAATGCTGAATTATAAAGCTATAGAGAACTAAATTGCCCACAAGAATTTGCTTGAGTATTCACAAAACCCCCTCAGCTTAGTCATGGATAGTCAAGCTGGGAATAAATAGGTTCTTGAATGGGCAGCAGTGAAAGACAAATCTCTAAGCTCGTTGAGTTCAACACCAGACGTTTCGTTCTTCCCAGCATTTTAAGGATGATTTAAGCAACTTTATCTGCGCATCTTAAACTGGGAGCAGATGAGTATAAAGATGAATTGATATCTAAACACATTCAATATGTTTACTTCCAAACAATATTCAAAACGTTAATTTTGGTTTATTATTCAATAATAAACCATTGTAATCGCTCCGGAAAAAAAAATTCTAACCCACCCTGAAAATTTCATGGTTTACGTTTCAAAGGGTGTAGAATCCGAATCTGCAATAACAAATTTTTCCGTCCGACCGCCGTACGCACGATTTCTCCCAAACGGCTGCAGCAAAAAATCTGAAATTTTCAGGAAAAATCCATCTTGGTCCGACGACGCCCCAATTCTTGAGCCAGCTGTCTCACTCAATTGAAAGTGCCCTTTAAGGGCTGTCAAAGTTTTGTAAAATCCCTAAAAACCTCAAAACAAGTCCAAGCGGCATGAATGTAAACTTATTTTAAGAACATACCGTCAGGAATCGAATGAGCCCCTCCCCAGGTCCGTAGGTCAAACCATTCCCGATGTATCTCCCGATTTATGGTGCCAACATTTACGTTTTTTGGTTTATTATTGTTTGTTTGTAACCTAGTGATGTCCGGCCGATAGCGTCGAGTTGTAGTGAATGTGGATACTGGAGTGATAGCCGATGTGAATACTTGTAGTGTAGTTAGTAGCCGATACACGGGTTGAAGCATTCTGATATGCATGAAACGCTGATAATATATAGGTAAATATTATTCAATATTATTACTGGGGTTTATTATTCAATTGGCTTGCGTTCATGATTTGAATCTTACTAAGCTTCGGAGTGTGCGTGTTTTACAGGTGATAGAGCGATTATTGAATTTGAATGCATAGACCACGTAAATCGGTTCTCATCCAAAACACCTATTTGGATTGTTCAGTAGATGATATTTGTGTGCCTCCTCTACATCTGTCTACCTTTGGCTACATCGTTTAAATTTGGATTTGCGGAAGTTTTAACGCAATACGAGTGATAAAGGACTTGATAAATTATAGATGTTTTTATTGTGGGGGGTATTGAGGTTCAATAAAAAACGCTGCAAATTCTTTCACTGGGGTTCATTATTCGATTGGCTTGCGTTCATGATTTGAATTTCTACTAAGCTTTGGAGTGTGCGTGTTTCACAGGATAGGGCGATTATTGAATTTCAGGAGGCACACAAATATGATCAACTGATCAATCCAAATAGGTATTTTGGTCGAGAACAGATTTAATTATTTATTTGGACAGAGTGCTCCATGCATATTTCCTGAAATTCAATAATCGCCCTATCCTGTGAAACACGCACACTCCAAAGCTTAGTAGAAATTCAAATAATGAACGCAAGCCAATTGAATAATAAACCCCAGTGAAAGAATTTGCAGCGTTTTTTCAATTTCGCTAGTTCACTACACAACCCGTTTTTAGCGTACATTGACCAGCCTATTAGGTATAACGTTTATTATGACCGAATTCGAAGGTGTGGTCAGGCACAGCGAACGATTCCCATCGGAATTGTCTGATTTCAGATTAAGGGCGCTGAACGAATAGTAATTGGAAGGGAACCCCACCGGCCTGACCAAAACGATTATCGCATCAAGTACTTTTTTTGTTCTAGCCTACCCAGCCTTCCAAACGCCTCGAGAAACAACTTCTTTATATCCCAAAACGATGGCCCTAATTGGAAAATGAAAAAAACACTTCGTAAAACTCCATGAATGAAAACATCAATTAAAGGGATTCATAGAAAGTAATCTAGGTTAGCCAGTAATGAGAGGGAGGAGTGCCGAATAATGCTTTTGGGAGAGCGATGGAAGACGTGAGACGTGCGTGAACGGAATTTCTTGGTGGGTATTGTTTGAGCCATTGTTTAGCACTGGTGAATAATCCAGGCCCATAACTGTACCCCTGTTAATAAAAGGGTCCCGACAGACCCGCTTTGGGTTGCAAAATAGAATGGATTCTTGCCACGGACAAACGTGAGCTTCGCTCGTCAGGTCTTTTTAAAGATTTCTCTTGTTTCGGTCCTTGTTCGAGGATGGTGAACGTCACTGATGCTCAGTGAAGAATCGAGTATTCGAAACATTAAATCAACTCCGACATCGTTACAGGTTCGGCTAAGGATTTCGAATCGGTTCTGGATGGAATCCCTCGAATTAGTCCAGAATTTTGTTTACCAGATCGGTTTTCAAGGACCGTTCGGAATCTGTAACCTTCACCCCAACCTACAGGTGGGTCTGCATGAATTAATTCCGTATGTTCCTCAAAATTAATGAAGTTATTCATAGATAAGGATAATTGGTGTGAAATTGTATAACATAAATATCATAAAAATGTAAATCGATAAGATCAGGTAATTCTTAACTGCGCATGTGCTGAAGTTATGAAGAAATCCTATAACTGTTTGGACCAGTTCTGAAGAACTCCTAATTATGGGTTCTAACTGGATGGAACAAACAGCGGATTATCAGTTCCGAACGAGTTCCGTGACTAAACGAACCGTTCGAACTGTTGGCGGAACAATTCTATCATCAATATTGTTATTGCTTGTTTGATTTAGTTTAACCCCACTTGAACTTTTGACCGTTCTGATCATATCGCGAAGGAATGCTTGAGGCAATTTGCGTCTACCAGATATAGCCTGGGTGCCCGCATGGAACTGATCAACTGATTAGGAGAGAAAAGTTTCAAGTTTATACACCTCAAATTGAGTCCCTTCTGATTGAAGTAACGTAAAGTAATGTAAGCAAGGAATTTCACCTTGGATTTTCGTCCGACTACCCGGAGGTGTCGCGGACGTCGCCAGCCGTCCTCTAGAGAGGATCGGAACTAGGTCTGACGATTTCGCTCGTGGCTTCCCATTGCCTCACGCCCATGGGTTGGGAGCCTTCTGATTGAAACCCCGAATTAAAAGAATGTGAGTTTGGAATAAGATACATACCACTCAGTAAATCCTTGAATTATTATGGTAGAACTTTGCTTTTGGGGCCTTTCAGCTGATCCAGGACCTAAGCATCATCAAGAACAGTCTTGAGGAGGCTACAAAATGAATTTCAGCTTCATATGACTAGTATGATAGAAATTAGCATTAGGA
The DNA here is from genome assembly GCA_031894815.1 of Creontiades dilutus. Taxonomy (NCBI): domain Eukaryota; kingdom Metazoa; phylum Arthropoda; class Insecta; order Hemiptera; family Miridae; genus Creontiades; species Creontiades dilutus. The sequence goes on along the minus strand of JAVIWC010005181.1, from coordinate 35,421 downwards.
GCCACTCGTACTAAATCAAAGCTTGAGAGAGTAAATCCCCTATAAATTAACTGTAGTAGCCTCTCAGCTTATCCAGGGCCTATGCACCTTCGAGCGTAATTTCTAAGCAGGGTACACGCTTTAGGAGCCACTCGTACAAAATCACACCTTGAAATTGTAAATTGCCGACAAATTTACTTTTAGGAGCCTCTCAGCTGATCAGGGACTGTGCACTGTAAAGTAAAAGTCCTATGGGTACATACCAAATTCCAGCTTCGCAAGATATAAAGAATAGGAATCAGTTTTAGGAGCGACTCAGTTGATCTGCACCAATTGCACCTTCAAGATCAAGTCTTATTCAATATTATGTCGGAACTACTTATACTTGACTACGGATTGGTTGTAATTAAAAACCAATATAAAACAATTGAACGTGTTGATATATTCATTTATTGGTATTGCGCTATTTTTTTCGGGATGAAAATCGTTTACAGCTCTTTAGAGAGGAAGTTTTATAATGGTTTTCAATTGAAACTAACCTGAAAATATTATTCAAAAACTGTTTTCAAATTCCACGAGCTAAAAGCCATTTATGGTAAAATCTCTAAAAAATAATTTAGAAATCTAAATTTCTTCTATCTTAGAAATCTAAATCTAATCTTCTAAAAAAAAATTTAGAAAGCCACATCAAAACTGACATCTCAGTTCTCAACTTTTTCCAGCATAATTCTTGAAACTTCTATTTGAGTTAACAGGTATACGAAACTCGCTGATATCTATGTTAGTAGTGACTTCAAGTGAGTATTGATCGTATAATGTGTGCAGAATTGAGCCATTAATAGCGTTTTATTTCCAGAAAAAAATCAAGTAAAACCATTGAATTTTGAAGATTTTCCAGTACTAATAAAATACAAGGAATCATATGGTGAATCTTTGCCAAGAAACTGGAAGTAACCAATACAAATTGAGTTACAAAGGTTCATTGCCCACACGACTCGTTCTAAATTAATAATAACATTCGCGTTAAATTTAAAACATATTTTACTGGCTGCAACTCAAAATTTGACAAAATGGAGTGCTCAAGCTCAAGCTACTTCAACAGGAAGGCTCGATGTCACCGAGACCGGACATTCCAAGAAGTGGCAGGGAAAACTTCATTCAGGTACTAGTTATGTTTTGTTCTATCATACATCATAAAATTTGGAGCATACTAACATATTTTCAAAGAAGCTTTTCACCTAGTGACTACAGCATACAGACAGTCAAATTAAATAGTAGAATTTACTTAACAAGATTTTGAATTTGAGCCTATGAATATGATACTCGCTCATAAATATTTTGTTCCCCTGGTATCACTGGGATAGGGGTGGATTACGCAACAGCATAAAACACTTTCAGCTGAAACTAGACTCCTCTGTAGCACCCCTTGGTGGAATCAGAATTTGTTCTTTTTTTTTCCAAAACTAACAAGAAGTAGGCGTTTAGTTTCTGCAAATAATCGGCGAATTTCTTATCCCCAAATACAGACAGGAGTGGCCGATCAGATTATGTGATTACGTCCCGTGCAGAGAAACAGCCAAACAAGAGGAGGAGGTAGATAGAGATTCCTGTGATGAAGTCCAAGAAGAAAAAGAAGAGGAAGGGCCTTTGGACAGGTAATAGTTATCAGATATGACAATTTGGCTGGACTCACTCCATCAGTTCCGAAATAGTAATGTTAGAGGAGTGCAAAATCCCTGATTACCATGAAAAGCCCATTATGTGGAGCTTTACATGAAGTGCCTACTTCGAAAGTCCGAATTAAGGAAACCATCATTCAAATCTACGATAGTTCGCAGGGTGAAAGGGAATTGTCAGACAGACCAAACTATAAAGTGGAGGCAGATATTGCAAACTTAATCATATTCATGTTCGGTTCCTCTTAATTCGGTGAGTGCAGAACTAACAGAAAGAGTTATTCTAGAGTGTCGAAATGAACCCCCTTTGTAAATTCCTTGGCACCAGTTATAATAACGCTGCAGGTTCCTCAGTTCTGAGGTGGTGTAATGATGTATTTTAGTTTTTAACCAACGCTTTTAGTTTGATACTCTATAAATTGCGCCTTGATGGAAAGGTACCATCAAGAGTATTTGATTATTCACTTGAATAGAACAGAAAAAAGAAGAAACTAAGCCTCGATGTTGACAAGCTATTTCATCCATCGAACTGTTTGGTTCCTATATCTGCAATCAGGGATTGTTGGGTCGTAGTAGCTACATTTCCAAAACTATGTTCAGAGGGTCCACCTTTGTACTTCAATCCATCAACATCTGGAATACCCTAGAACATAGTATAGTAGTTATCAGATTGTAGGAGCGTTGCTGTGACAAGACCCCCATATCATGGATAGTGACTCTCTCCAGTTCCTTGAAACTGTAACACCTGAGCGTAAACCTGGTGCCGTTTAGCTTCAGTTGTATCTTCTGGGTGCCACAGAACCTTGGAAGGAGCAACGAGTCCATTCCATCATCTCTTCTGTAATATAGTAGCAGAGCGTAGTACAATGCCACTCAATCTTCAACATTGATTGCCCTGAAACCCCTTTCTCTTGCGTAGACAAAATGGCTGTTACATTTTAAACATCACTTCCCGTATTTCGAAACTGCTACTCCTGACCATAATCCTAAAGCCTATTAGCTTCAAGTGTATTACGGAACAATCAAGGAAGAAAGGGAAGGAGTAACTCATCAAATCCAATATCAAAGAGCTCAAGGTAGAATACAAGTTGTGGATTGCACTAAAGCAAATACAAATTTTGGGCTGAGGTTTCTTCCGAACGCCTATCATTAACCCATCAAAGCGAGTCGGAAAATTTGTGTTTATGACTCAATTCGTGGACTGAAATTCGAACTCACAACCTCAGCTGCTGTTTCTATCTAAGCTTATATATACACGAGGCCAGTTAAACTCCAAGGCTATCTGTCATCATTAGTAAGGATGTAGTTATGATATTTAAAATTTCAAAAATGAGGGGATAAGAACGAACAAGAAAGACATATTATTGTTATAACTCTAAGAAATAGACATTCAGAAATTTTAAATCTTCCACGTAAAAGTTCAAGAACGATGTTTCACTTTACATTTCTAACAACGGTAATCTCGCAGGGATTTTGTTTGCATTCCAGGTTTGACCAAAGCATCAGGGAGTACATGACCATGGACATTTGGAATCGAGATCTGGGATCACCGAAACATAGAGATCCTGCACAGCCAATGTAAGTTACACATAAACGAATCATTGCTGCCTTTTACGTTACGATAAACGAATCATTGTTGAATAATGTGTAAAATCAAATTAATCAAGGGATTGTTTTCTTCAAGGTGTGAGTGCAGAAGGTTTCGTACGACTTTTTCTTTTATTTTTGCCAATATTTCCAACGGAATACCTTCTAGAAACTAGTATTTCTTGAGAAGTTACGTATTTCTTTTGCGTTGGCCATTGTCTGCAGATAATAGCAGTATCACGAGCGTACGGTACATAATTATCTACAAACAATTAGACACTCCTGTAAGAAAACTAATGAAACGAACACCTACACACGCTCCATTAAACAATCTACAGGTAGTTCCAATTTACTCTCTCAATTCAATGTCTAGGAAAACGGAATTTCATCAAAGATCTTCAGCTTATTGATCGTTTTGTAAAGGAACACTTAATGTATTCAAACGTGCTCTTATTCGCACTCATGTTGATGTTCTTTCTTTACCTGATGTTGTTTACTCCAACGAATTTTTATGGGGAGTTGACAATTTTTTCCCCCTTGATCAAATATAAAGTTTCATCATAGAAAATAATACACCAAAATGTGGGGTCTGAAGAAATATTTTAAAAATCCGATTGTTTCCTCTTAAGATCAAAAAAATGTTGTTTATTTCGCCATTTTCGTAAGTATTTTCAACTCACCCACCATTATAAAATATGTATAATAAAATTTGATTTCGTTATTATTATTGCATTTTCAAGCGGAATCCGCCCTTTTACAAACTAAATTTAATTTTTTATAAACCAAACACCCTTTTAAAATACAATTTCAACCTCTTTGAGTGATGCAAGAAATGCGTTGAATGACAAAGAAAAGAAAATGAATACGACAAAACAGATATAATTAGGAGGAGTAATGATAATTAGTACTATCAAAATTGTCCAGAAAAAAAAATTGGTAGGAAAATTAAACATAACAGAGTCCAGAATAAAGTTTAGATACTACCCCAGTAAGCCTTATCGCTGGAATATCACTAATCCTTACTCCTAGATGTTTTTCCTTCAACTCATATCTCCCATTACTCAAAAAGGGTGAAATTGAAGAAGGGTGAATTCGATATGTGAAATGGTTCAATTGGTTTTTAAAAGGGTGAGTTCGATTTGTAAAATGGTGAAATTGGCGGGTGAATGGGCAAATTTCATTTGTAAAATGGTGAAATTGGACAGTGAATGGGTGAATTTCGTATGCAAAATGGTGAAGTTGGCTTTTGTAGGATCGTGAATTCCATATGTTAAATGGTGAAATTGGATAGTGAAAAGATGTACTTTATAATATAAGTTTCTGGTAAAATTGTATGACAAATCATGTAAAAATGGTGAAATGGGAGAGTAAATAGGTGAATTTCATAAGTTAAAGTGTTGAAATTGGTTTGTAAAAGGGTGAATTTCGCATGTAAAATGGTGAAGTTGGTTTGTAAGTAAAAGGGTGAATTCGATACACAAATTGTAAAATTAGATAGCAAAAAAATGTACTTTATAATATAATAAATGGGTGAACTTGAAATGTGAAATGTTAAAAAAGGTTTGTGAAAGGGTGAATTTCATTTGCAAAATGGTGTAGTTGGCTTATTGTGGAATGGTGAATTCGATTTGTGAAATGGTGAAATTGGATAGTGGAAAGATATAATATAGGTTTCTGGTAAAATTGTACAACAAGTCATGTAAAATAGCGAAATTGGTTTGTAAAAGGGTGAATTTGACTTGAAAATGCTATATCCAGGCCATGGCAGGTTCTGTACGAACTGAGTTTCATTCGAATCTTCGAGAAATTATAAAATGTTCAAATGGTATGCATAGTTACGTGAGACATCCCAGACCCGTGGGTCAGTATTTCTCCGATTTGTAGCAATTATATCGTCGTTTAGCTCCTTCTGATTTGCGTATTGGGAACTTTTCAGTCTTCCCAAACAACAACCAACATGGTACACTAACAACTACCCAAGTAGTTTCGTTAGAGTTCAACTGCTGTAATCGCGACCCTCGTGACCACGAGTAATCTGATGTACCGGATTCACGAAACGTTTTTTTAGTGGATTTACTCGTCAGCTCTTATCTTATTCCGTTTCAGGATACTACAGAGACAGACCAAAAGCATTATAGATGACGACAAAGCGTCGGATGACGATCTGAGCCGAGCGTTCGCGAAGAAATTGACTCTAATCGAAAAACATTTCCTGTTCGAGCAAGCGCTGATGGTGGCGGAACGTGCGGCGGAAGCAGCTCCGCCCGAGTTGGTCGAAGAGGCCGCCCTAGCGAGCGCCAAAGGTGATAAGAAAGATAACACTTGACATGGATCGTAGGTCCTAGTTACCTACAACCAAAACCTATTTACTTACTGAATTTTAGTATTATCGTCAAACACAGACAAGTATTGCGCTATCCGGACCGTTGACATTTATAGAGATGACTAAACTGTCTTTCTCCAACTACCTTCCAAATTTGAGCGAGATCAGAAGACGAGATAGAAGTCAGAAACTTATATTTGGTGGATTTCACGTTTGCGCATGCACAGGCCGAAGTATGGATTAGACATGATTTGAACCCACCTACTGCTTAACCCGCATATTCCCTGAAAATGTCATAAAACTTGGATGGAAGCCGTTGAAGTAAAGCTTCTTACAAGAATCTGCGGACGTACAAACAAATTGACAGACAGGAAAGAAAGTAGTAAAGAGTTGATTAAAAGAGAGTCGAAATTTTGATTTGGGCAAGAGAAAAGGTATTACAGGTTGGAAAAGCGAAGGTATTAGAGTAGGGTTTTGTTCAAATTGATGTTTCAACTGGTTTCAATAGAATTTCAAAGTACTCAAAATTCGATACCCATTTAGCCCTTCCTCTGCTCCTGTAAGAAGCTCATCATATGAGAGATCAGTCTGCCTGAGCCAGTTCAGTGAAGTCACTTAAAGAGAGACTCAGTGGTGAAGTAGAGCGTTTGCTTAAGGAACAAGAGGTCCCGGGTTCGATTCCGCTGATATACCTTCTAGTTTTGTATTAGAGGAACTGATACACGTTTAAACAAGGCAAGTAAGTTCGGAGGCTACACGATCATGCCTTTTGGTTAGCTATTTTCAATAGTAAGCCTTTGTTCGTGTCTTTTGCAACATATTAGGTATTTAGATTTCAGATTTTGTTTCGTACAAACGGACTAGTTGGAAGTTCATGGAGTTATAGTCCAGAAATCATCCCACTGTCTTTGCCAATTGTAAGGTACAAAGACACAGTGAGACACTGAAGGGCCCTTGTGGCCAGTTTCGTTTCTAATCGATTGAATATGAGGATTTTTTTGGCATCTTGATTGAAATTACAAGATATGGATTGGCGAAGCGTGGAATTCACTTACAACCGACTAAGTCTAATTTACGGAGTATTCTAATGTAGAAATAGGCGCGTTTTTTCCAAGTTTTCAAGTAAAACCTGATCACAGCTCATGGACAGCTGATGAACTTTTGTTTGAGTTGGACAACCGAGAAATAATATTAATTAAAAGACCGATACAAATGTTTCTAAATGATCTTTTTTTCAAAGGTTACACTATGACGCTAGAGTCCGATAGGAAGCCCATACAGGTGGATGGAGGAGCCATTATCGAAGTCGTATCCTACCTCGGCATCACCAGGCCTGTCCCAGAGTACACCCCAGATTGCTCCTAAATACAGTAATACAACCTTCCATTCAAATCGTCTAGCTGTAATGTATGTAATTGTTTGATGTTCGAGTGATGTAACTTACTAAGTGCTTGATAAGTAGAACCAGAAAAACCAAAGTGTGATAGATATGGACAGTTCCTTCATCACATTCTTGCAACTGTTAGCCTTGAAGCTTTTTAGCTTCAGGGATATTCTCTGGAAGTTGCAGGTATATTACCTCAGCCCTTAGGAAGGGAAAATAGTCCATTTCAAACCTCTTGCTACTTGTTAGCAGACCCTACTCACTTCCATATTTGAGGAGTTTACTTTCAAAAGGGCATATATCCACTTTTGGAAACTATAAGTTTTTTTGTGTTTTTCGTTAATTTGGGATGCGACCTGTTGACCTGTACATCTATTCCATCCCGAAAAGGTTTCTATCCCATTTGAAAGTGAGTGTAAACATTGGCTTTGCCACCAAAAGGGCATATATCTATCCCCTATTTTCGGGCGGTTCATTTACACCAAAGTGGAACATATCCTGCAACAAATAGCCGCTGGACATTTTTTTTTTTTAATATCAAAAAGGCATCTATCCATTCATGAGGTTGCCTCCAAATATTTGAATGTAGTTTTTCAGGCTATCGCTTGGGCACAGTACTTCCTGAGTGTATTATTCACATTCTGTGTCTACCTTCCTCAAAAGGTAGCGCGTACCGCAACCCTTGTGCACGGTCTTTAGCGGCTGTGCGCCATTGTTGTTGACAAGTGATTTTTAGTATCAGATTTTTGCGATGGAGGGAATTGTTAGTTCGTTGAATTGTGGCTCGAAAAAGCGACCAACTGCCTACAAAGAGCGGTGTAAAGGAGATCGAGCCAAAAAATACGCGGATACGGATCATAATCTTGTGTTTCTGAAACGTAAAACAAAACCATGTGACCACAACTCGACGAAGTTCAAGTGCATGGCTTACACCTGGAGGGATATTTCTGAAAACCGGCGATGTCTTTACGGAAAAGTTGGTAAAAATAGTCAACATCTCTACCTAGCTCAAAATATAGTGTGACCCAGCGAGGCGTCGTGTTCATGATGCAAGAAACATTAAAACTGAGAGCCTAACATTTCCATTAAATATTTCAAAATTACTTGTCTATGTATTTTTTGTCAGATGCAAGCCCGTTTTCCACCAAAAGGGAACTTATCCAAATTTTACACCAAAAAGGATTCCATCCAAAATTGAAATGACCATAACTCTCTATAGAAACTATTACGACAATCCAAACATCTGTTAATTTGATAAGTGGTATAGGATCAAAATTATTTAGCAACCCAGAAAAACTAATTATTTGTACAAATGTCGTTGAACGTTTCCCGGAAAAAACCCAATGTGGATATATGCCATTTTGAAAGTAAACTCCTCATTTACTGTCTGACGCCTCCCCGTTGCAATACCCAATTTAGCAAACCTCGCCTGGTCCCAGCAATAACCCTCAGCTTTACCTTTTGAAACGCCAGGAAATGTGATGGCTAAGAATTGTTTCCCTTTCCAGTTTCTTGAAACTGCTACTCCTGACCATAAACTGGAAGCTTTTTTTCTGGCTGTTGCAGGCATATCGCTTCAGTCCTTGGCTAGGCAAACTAATCCATTCCACCGTCTGTTACTGGCCCGATGCCTCTTTTCCCCGCAGTACCAACAATGTGGGCGATATTCAAACATTAGCCCTTCAAAAATAAATATTCACCTCTGCCCTGCCTATTACAAGTCTTATCCCCCAGATGCTTTTGCTTAGAGCAATACCAAGTGTATCATACCAGGTCGATGGCAGACATATTTCAATAGCAATGAATATTTATCAGCATCGCGATACTTCCATCCAATCTCATATATTGAGTTTCTGCAATTAGGTCCTGGATAGAGCATATTCATGCTAATAGTTATGGATAATTTTAAAAATTGCTTTTCATGTTCGGCACATGAATTTGATTTCATCAGACTGACTATCCGACTTTCTTTTCGGAGCATCTTTTAATCTAATTCTAGACTTAGTGACTTTTTAATCACGCAAGTTAAGCATTCGGGTGGGATTTCGCGTATCGCTCACGTTCGTCACTGCCGTACGTGATCAGGCGAATGGGGCGAAAGACTTCAACGCCTCGAAAGCAGGACAGCATTCCTAAACACCGTCCCATCAAATGTCGAGGTCGCAAATACCTTGGAAGTGAAGATAGACCACATGTTATTCTTGAATACCGAATAGCAGTAGATTCTCGTGAATTGAACGAATTCAATTGAATGTTTGTCAAAATAGAAGGAAGGTGGCGAATTTAGGGTTGGGGGATTACTGTTTTACGTAGATTGGGCTTTATTAAAATGATGAACGACTGAACACTGTATGGTGTACACTACAAATTCTTCTGGAACACGAAAACCCACAGTACAGATCACTACAACAATTGATCACTTTTAATAGTAGTAATCTATAAAGAAACAGAACAATTACAAAGAAAGAAATGTGTAGCCAGTTTCAAAACTTTGATGTTTTCGTTACAAAACACGAAGATTTCTGGAATTGAATAAAAACCGAATCAAGCCGTAAAATGTTGGGAGCATATCTGCTGAACTGCATGGAACCTTGGAAGCACTCTCGACCAGTCTTTAAGATTTCAATAATAATTCGGAATAAAGGAAAGTTTTTTCTTTGAACTTAATCAATTTCATTGCCGTGAGTAATATCACACAATTCGCTGGTACACCACCGCACCGCAGCAGGTACCGTGTTCGCTGTGCCTTTTACAACCAAGAGTTGAAGTGGTTGACATTTTTAAAAGAAGAATCCGCAACTATGAGTTTGCTTAAATGAAATTATCTGGAGTATTAAACTTCTGTAAAACTAGAAACCCACGAAATATGTTCACACGGTAATCTTCACGTTATTATCTCATGTCATGCTCGAGTTCTTAGCGGAAGGGTTTCGTTTCTCGAGGTCAGCTATCATCTAGAACGAAACAGACGGACAAAGACATATTAAACCTCCCTATATACTGAATATAGTCAAGTTTAGTGACGGATAATGTTGAAATTCAGAAATCTCGAGTTTGTTCCGAAATGGATATCCAGTAGAAAATGTTCAACAATTCAAATATCGACAATTTTCAAGTATTTTCGATAGTTTCATTTGAGATATTGCGGAAATAACCAACGTAGCAAATCTATGGTGTAACTATCACAACCAACTTGAACAAATGACACGAAGAACAAACACACGATTTGTTTTACGATTTGATTAATAGAAAGTTGAGTTTTACATTGATTCGTCCACTTTTTATGCGATGGGATTCAGGACTTAGTTTCATGTCTACTCCTTTTTTTGTATGAACAGCGATCATGAGAACATGATTTTATTATTTGAACCAAAATTCTTGATTGGGAAAGTATTGAGGAGTATATTTTATAGTGGCAACGAATTACATTAATAATTCAATAGGTGGTGATAGTTCTGGTATGTACATGGCAGAAGTGCCTATTCTTGTGAAATGATTGAACTAAAGAAATCAAGGTTTCACATAATTGTGAGAGTATATATGAAACCATATTCAATATACTAGTAGCATGTGCATCGAAACCTACAAAAGTTAGAAAGAGGCAAACGAGTGCTGCATTAAATTTAAACTCAAATGATCAAATCCAAAATAAGTTTCTGAAGATACCGAGGGCAAATTATGGTCTATTGTTCGAAAGGTGTAGCGTGAGAAAATGGGATTATAAGATTAACATGAGTGGAAGTGAGGAATTGGTATCTATGGGAATAATAACTGTTGGCAATCACTGCAAGTAGCTCCCTGTAGGTGTTGAGATACGTCAAATTTTCAGATTGATATCAAATAGAAAAGAAATCAAGTAAGAAAATTGATCGAGTGCGTCCATATTTTTGTTCCTAAACCGACAAAAGTTATTTTTCCTGCGAAAGTCACGAAGTCCGCTTCAGCCTTTGGGCGAAGCCCCGACCTCCCTCCTTCAAGACTCATGTGGGAACCAACCTCCAGCGCCGCTCTCGGAGAATTTCACAACCAGCGTCAAGGGGTGTGACATTGCTAAGTTATCAAAGACCTTCGAACTTCCCTTAAGATGTTACTATTATTAATCTGTATGGATTTATTAAGTTATTTCTTGGTGTTTTATCGTTTAAAATGAGGAAGATGACTGTGATGCTGGGAGTGAGAGCGGCGCTGTGATTGTTGACTCTGGAGAGCACGAATGCCGAAACAACGCCGGGGGAACGACCAAAATAAACACGGAGTACGAGTTGAAATGAGTAAATAACACTTGTTGATACACAGTTTTCATTGTTGAGGTTCCAGCGGTTTTGATGAAGTTTCACAGACAGGACGGCGATGTTGAACAATAACAACCTGTTGGTTCGACAAGACTTGGGCCTCTTATCTTTTAGAATGAGCAGCAGAAATGTTTACGAATCGTCGTTTACTTACAGGAACGAGGTGTGATGATAACAACGCTGACTCGTGTTTAGGAGCGGTTTTTTCTGATGGCACAAACACAAAACGAGATACAAGAGGGAAAAGACAAAGGGATCACCGAACTACTCAAGCGGGTCTTCACACCGACACTGGCAGGTCGGGTCGTTTCCCATTCCCTACCTTTCGGTCCGCGTTCTGCAGGGGCCATCCGGGTGCCCCCCTCCATTCTCTTCAGGAGTCCTCCCAAGCTCGTCGTCCGCCAGACCCCAGACCCGTTCTTCGGCGGCTGTCCCCCCCCTCCACCCCTGGCCTCCGTCCAATGGCCTTCCCATCATCTTGAACGAGTCTTTCTTTTGGATTCCCTCGCGATAACTTTTGCTCTCGTTTTCGATCAAGCTCACCTGTACAAAACTTCGTGTCGGTACCGCAGTAACCAGGCTGACCAGCTAGCTTTAACCGAAACACTGAATAGGCTCCTTCTCCAAGATCTCACCAGTGGCGTAGCAAAGCAATTTCTCATGGCGGGTTTACAGTTGCATTCAAAGATTATAAATGCACCCAACGGTTGTCAAAATATGAACAGCATACGTACGTACGTAGAAATCGGAAGATACAATGGACGATATCCAACAACGCTGTTCATACCTGACAAGCCTTGGCCATGTGGCGGATTTTCCTGAGGAGAAATTCGTCGGCCAATCTGGATATCACAAATGTTCTATTGGAAAGATTCATTGTAGCAAATTATAAAGGGAAAACATCACCTTCGAATTACCAGAATTCACGTGCGTTCGTCATCTACTGAGAAATAATGAACGCATCATATATTAAATATATGATTCTATTATGAATTTTATAATATTAATATATTACGGACCAACAGGGACGTAACTAGGGGGAGGGGGGGGGGGGCTGCCCCTGGCGCCAAATAGGCAAAAAAGTGACAGTTTACCAAGTTCTTTTAAATATTATGAACGTTTGGAGTAAATTTGAAAATTTTCACTAAAAGTAAAAATAATATAGGTAAATAAGGAATGCAATAGGCCTGCAAGAAAGGACAAAGGCGATAGAAAAGGCGAGTCGAGAAGTAGCATTGAGCGGCCGTATGCAGGGTAGTTGACGAGGCGAGTGCATGGGCTTTTCCATGCATTGGACTTATAGGCCAGTCATTTAAAACATCAAACATTGCATCAGATAAATCGAATATGTTGTTAGGGTTCACCGATAGTACTAATTAGATTTGCAGATCTAAAAACCACGAAATTTTCGAAGTTTTTCGCAAAAAAGTCACCAAAGGAGCCTATTGATGAGAAAAGACTCTTATCCTTTGTTAAACTAGATAAAATTTGCTCCGCTCTATGCAAGCATTGTGAAGGCAGATCTCCTATCGAGGAGCGTCTAGTTTGGTGGTCTGATATGAAAAACCGCTACGCTCGCATCTCAAAAACTGTCAAAAAATATCTTACATCAATCCTTCTAGTGAAGTATAGATCAGAAGAAACAGAAATAGGAATGAAAACAACAATTTCGGGTTTGAATGGTCGTGATAATAGTTTCAAGATGGCATTTTATCTATGTAATAATCGATAATTAGATCAATGTAAGGACACTTTTTTGCGAAAAATCTGATAAGATCGTGATAAGTGGTTTTTCCTGAAACTCCCGTCGCTCGCGGTTTTCAGGCCTGCAAATCCGCTGGAGCGGCCGTAACAACATATTCAGGGTAGTTGACGAGGCGAGTGCATGGGCTTTTCCATGCATTGGACTTAGGCCCTAACATGAAAAAGTCTACTCCATTCGAACTTTTGGTTTGTATTCGCCAAAACGGCCTCCACGATGCCTATCCCAATATAACCACATCTTTGAGAATTTTTCCTGCAATACCCGTGTCAGTTGCATCGAATGAAAGAAGTTGTAGTAAACTGAGGATAATAAAAAACTACATCAGGAACTTGACAGGGCAACAACGACTAACCAACTTGGCCATCGTATCAATAGAGCACAAAATACCTTCAGCACTATCTTTTGATGATATCATTAAAACATTTGCAGCAAAAAAAAAGCCCGAAAATTTTCATTTTAAAGTTTGTTTAAGGCTTTCATTGTGTACAAAAATGTATTTATCATCTATTAGTTTGTGAAATTTAATAAAAATTATATGACATTTTACATTTTGCGTTTATTTACGAAACCTTCCTCCTTTTAGTCAAAGAGTTTATACATTGTGAATAAATCAAATTAATTATATTTATATTTTGGTTCATTGGTATATTAAGATGGCATGAGTCATGAGATATCGGGCCGATGAGGGGGGGGGGGGGGGGGCAAATTTCTTTCTTGCCCCTGTAGAAATACGGCCTGGTTACGTCCCTGCGGACCTACGTAATACGTAGATCCCACTTAAGTGAAATTTAAAGGAGGAGTAGGCACATTGTAATATCTTTGCGGCTTAGTCTCGCAATTTATAAATGAATACAATTACTTAACCTTTGTTTTTGGTAGACACTTGAAGAACATTCTTTTATCCAATCTTATTCTGTCATTTTATATGAAAACCTTCGAATGAACCGGAGTGTGCGGAGTGTTCATAACACTTAACACTTAACGCTTCCAATCGTCTTTGTGTGTTACTCCTTACTTCAGCACTCTATTTGCCACCAATCTCGATTCCAAGTAGCACTTCCTATGACACGAAATAACGTTACAGGACTCAAATTACCAACAACAGACATCTCAAAAGGTGGGCAGAGTACAGGTCATTAGGGGATGGGTACGGAATTGCATTGGACAGTGCGGTATGGAAGACGGTCGGTGGAAAATTGCTCGAAAAGTCCAGAGAGGAATGGTTTCAAAAACTTAATACCGAAGTACGCCAATCAGCCCACCACCAACTATATGCAAAACTCGACAGAAATATAGAAAACGGTCGAATATATATGAAATTAAATGATTTGTATAAGATCAGAATGATCTGTAGGGCACGGACGGAAATGGTAGCGGTGAATTTCCGATGGGCTTGTAAGATTTGTACAACAGGCATCTAAATACCGCGCATTCTTGATTGAGGAATTTAATTATGATCAGGATGGTTAAGGGGAAACTGTGGAAATTCAATTAAAATAATAATAATAATAATTTAAAAGTAAAATGAAATAAATAAATAAATGGACAAGAAAAGTTCTCAGTTGTTGTTGGTTAGCTTGTTGAATTATTACCATAGATTTATTTATAAGTTAAAGGAATGTTATTAGTTTTTATTCCCCATAGATTATTACATAAAGATTTTCCTTTGTTATAATTAATGTTCGTTTATTGTTGTTCTGTCGTTGTACTTAAAGATTTTCCTTTGTTATAATTATTTCCATTTATTATTGTTCTGTGGCTGTTCCGCCTACTAAGAGTGTCATTAGTGACTGATTTGGAGGACTCGATGTGTGGAGAATTAAATAAAGGCGGCACCCCCTGCGACGGTCAAAAGACCAGCAGTATAAGCGCTGTGGAAAAAATCACATCATATATCATATAATTATATTATATTATTTATACTAACACAATATGTTCCTGTATATTCAAACAAATATATTTCGCTCTTTCTCTCTCTCTCTCTCTCTCTCTCATCTCAAAAGGTAAACGAAGATGACAATAAGGTGGAAATCGTCAATGGAATAGTAGACATGTCGAGTGTTTCCATTGTTCGGTTCGATTATTCTGAAAGATTTCACTCAACATTGGTTGGTTATTCACCACTAATGTTTCATCCACATAAGATTCCATTAATTTTAATTTACCAATATTCCTCCTAGGACCCAAACCAAAGTTCAAAAAACAGGACAATTAGGAAACAATTACTCAGGACTTTTACGAGTTAGAAAAATAACAATAGTAAGCCGTAATTAATTCTTACAGTTTCCATTCGATTTTGATGAAATTTTCAGAGGATGTGCGGATTAAGCTGAAGATTTTCTACTAATACTTTCATTGCTTTAAAGACACAAGTCTGCGCAAGCGCAAACAAAGAATCTATGACCATCATTTTGTCAAGTTGTAGTGCTCCTATCGCGCTCAAATTTTTAAGAACGGTCTAATCATCTCCTAAGAATTTCAACGCAATTTAATTATTTTTCTATCTTGTAGTACATTTAATAGCATCGATTTAGATAAATTGTTAAGAAGGAAACTTAATTGGTTTGATTCAAAAAGAATGTCTTTTATTTGGGCGGGAAATCTCACCCTCTAAGGTCTGATTAGCAGTGAAACGCATGAGTGTAATAATAATAATGAAGTAAGACACTACAAATCCGATATGAAATTATTGTGAAATATCCGCAATACATGTAGACTAACCTTTTGAAGGCGTTGGATGTACCGTGAATCGTTCTAAAGAGCTTATATTATACATCTTTCGAGATTATCGTAAATATTTCGAAACATCTATACGTTCATGTTCTCCAAGGAACTTTTACTTAAAATGTATTTGCAACACTGATGCAATTGAAACTCTTCTGACACGCACACTGGTCGGAAGGGACAAAATGGTTAGGTACTGTCCTAGTGTAATGTTGTGTTAGCAATTTTCAAATTGCAAAAACCAATTTGGTGGTCTGAAATACTCAAAACTTGGCTTCCAAATGTCTTCAAGGTGAAAGCTAATTAGTTTCGTGGTTCTTGGACTGGAGCCCACCCGACTTTCCGCTCACGTTCTTATTCTTCAAATAAGTTCATTTGGACACGGTTTTTGCCTTTTAGGTTGGGGTTTTTTAGAATCACCGTGTGACGTTTTTCAGCCCGGAAGAGTGGCAGAAGTTTTATATTGGTTTTTAATTACAACCAGTCTGCAACAAAGGACCTATGTGTAATTCTTACTGTTGTATAAGACTTAATTGATAATGTCATTCATTACAAAGTGAATAGTTTTTAGGACGTCCCTCTAAAATAAGGCATTCTCAGACCAAGAACGCCTATTGGAAATAATACATGGGGGACGAGCAACCAAAACATGAGAACAAACTAACAGCACTTATTAACCAATTTTCATGATACTTTTTTTTTCATTTCTTTTTTATTTTATTTCAATTTTAATCTAATTGTGCTGCAAACTCCGGAAATTTCGAATATAACTGTTAATTTAAAACTAAATTTTGGTTGTCCTACATTAAAGTATTTAACAACGTACAAACATAGTGATGCTGTGCAAAGTAGTGGAAATATTAGTGCAATTCCTTGTTGAAAATTTTTTAACTTTGTCTCCAAAATTTTATTACTGACTTGATTTTTCGTCAAAATTTAGACAAATGCTGCTAACTACTAGTTGGTACTTTCTTTTTTAACTTAATAATATTTAAAAAACACATATTTTTAACCTTCTCAAAAGTTGTCGGTTTAAGTTTCAAGATATGTAGATTTCAAAAACTAAATGAAAGAAAAGTCCATCCAACCGTAAGCTTTTGGTTTATTATTCAATAATAAACCATTGTAATCGCTCTGGAAAAAAAAATTCTAACCCCCCTGAAAATTTCATGGTTTACGTTTCAAAGGGTGTAGAATCCGAATCTGCAATAAAAATTTTCCGTCCGTCCGCCGTACGCCGTACGCACGATATCTCCAAAATGGCTGGAGCAAAAGATCTGAAATTTTCAGGAAAAATCCATCTTGGCCCGACGACGCCCCAATTCTTGAGCCAGCTCTCTCACTCAATTTAAAGTGCCCTTTAAGGGCTGTCAAGGTTTTGTAAAATCCCTAAAAACCTCAAAACAAGTCGAATCGGCCTAAATATTTACCTATTTGAAGAACATACCAAGAGGAATCGAATGAGCCCTTCCCCACGTCCGTAGGTCAAACCATTCCCGATGTACGCCGTACGCACGATTTCTCAAAAACGGCTGGAGCAAAAAATCAGAAATTTTCAGGAAAAATCCATCTTGGTCCGACGACGCCCCAATTCTTGAGCCAGCTCTCTCATTCAATTTAGAGTTCCCTTTAAGGGCTGTCAAATTTTTGTAAAATCCCTAGAAACCTCAAAACAAGTCCAAGCGGCATGAATGTAAACTTATTTCAAGAACATACCGTCAGGAATCGAATGAGCCCCTCCCCAGGTCTGTAGGTCAAACCATTCCCGATGTATGGCCCGATTTATGGTGCCAACATTTGCGTTTTTTGGTTTATAATAGTTTGTTTGTAACCTAGTGATGTCCGGCCGATAGCGTCGAGTTGTAGTGAATGTGGATACTGGAGTGATAG
Organism: Creontiades dilutus; assembly: GCA_031894815.1. Lineage (NCBI taxonomy): Eukaryota > Metazoa > Arthropoda > Insecta > Hemiptera > Miridae > Creontiades > Creontiades dilutus. The sequence continues at coordinate 17,801 of JAVIWC010005181.1, read as the reverse complement.
CCGATGTGAATACTTGTAGTGTAGTTAGTAGCCGATACACGGGTTGAAGCATTCTGATATGCATGAAACGCTGATAATATTATTCAATATTATTACAGGGGTTTATTATTCAATATTATTACTGGGGTAAATAAGTATTCTTTCACTGGGGTTTGTTATTCAATTGGCTTGCGTTCGTGATTTGAATCTGTACTAAGCTTCGGAGTGTGCGTGTTTTACAGGTGATAGAGCGATTATTGAATTTCAGGAGATATGCATAGACCACGTAAATCGGTTCTCATCCAAAACACCTATTTGGATTGATCAGTTGATGATATTTGTGTGCCCCCTCTACATCTGTCTACCTTTGGCTACATCGTTTAAATTTGGATTTGGGGAAGTTTTAACGCAATACGAGTGCCAAAGGACTTGATAAATTATAGATGTTTTTATTGTGGAGGGGTATTGAGGTTCAATAAAAAAACGCTGCAAATTCTTTCACTGGGGTTCTTTATTCAATTGGCTTGCGTTCATGATTTGAATTTCTACTATTTCATTTTTTGTGTCTTGTCATTTGTGATTTTTCAGTATTTCGTAATTTTGGAACTACTAGCAAATGTTTTTTCTAGTTTCCATCTAGTTAGATTGAAAAAATTACATTTTTACAACAAAAAGTTTGAAAAAATTATAGTCCAAGTGGCCTTTTTGATACATCGCGCTTTTGTGAGTTACCTGTTCGTGTAACATTACATAAGTTTAAATACCTATCCTGTACAATTCTATACCTTTGTGTTGTTTAGTACTTATCTACACACGTCCAATTTGCCAATAAATAATCTAGTTTGTTCAATATGATAAGAGTTGAACAAAAGTAATCATTTTCTAGAGGTTTGTCCCAATTGCGATAAGAATAATTTAGCCATTCAACTTCATAATGAAAAGTCAATGTTGAGATCAATTCGAATAAAATACCGCACACTTTAAATACACTATCCAAATTTTGGAATAAACACATAGAAAAGAAGAAAGAAGAACTTAAAATCAAGCAATTGGCTAATGGGAAGGAATTCCCATCTCTCTCTTCATTTATATATAAGCCAGATCTGGGGCTTATCTAAAAATCCAATTGAAAAGTATGAATTCGATGATAGTTTTTGAAATTAATGCAAAATACGCAAGGAAGCATGAACATCGCCTCCACAAACACGTGAACCCGGAGATGCTCTACGTTTTGGACAACGAAGGTGAAATCCGACGTCTCAAGCGAAACAAACCACTGGATTTAGTTGTGCTGCGTGAATAGAAGTGCAATCGAACTCAGTGCTAATTAATTGAGCTATATAATAAAGGGCTAGATTTTGCTGTAAACCTACCCACTTGGAGTGTACCTTTATTGATATGTAAAATTGCTAGATTAATGTATTTGATTTTTCAGTGGCAATTAATAAATCACGAAAAAAAAAAATTGTGTTATTCACCTATTTCTTTTTAACCTGCGTAGCAGGGCCATTAAACTAGTTCATACATAAGTTTAAATACCTATGTGTAAGCAATTCTATACCTTCTTATCTAGTCCAATTGAAATAAATAATCTAGTTTTTCAACAAAGAAAAGAGTTGAACAAAAGTAATCATTTTCCAAGAGGCCTTTTGAAGTCAATTGCGTGTTTTCGGAAGTTCATTTTTAGCCATTAACGACTATTAACGGCTGTTATTTTAAACAATAAAGCATTTTATATGAAAAATGTGATTTTAAAATTCTATTCTGGTTCTTTTGTATTTACTGCAATGGAAAGTAGAGAAACCAGCAAGATAATCATTGAAAAATCAAGGGCGGTCGACAGACAGCTGCGCGAGCGCCGGTGTGACTCAGGTTGGCGCGAACGCGTGAAGGTTGATGGTTGTATCACATGTGAAGGCTGAACGGCTAAAGCGGCCCACACACTATCCAACCGTCGGCCAAGATTCGGTGGTGGGGGGAGCTGAACGATATCTCCACTCCCGATCCCGACCGAGAGTCGCATGCACCACACACAGACCAACCAAAAACGAAGTTTTCCCGCCTTTTCTGTTCCCTGCCCGCGCGTGATTGAAACCCAAGCTTTTTTTCAGGGTAAATGTTCCTCGATGGCTCCATTTCTTAACAAAATGAGCACAATAGAAAGATAGACAATGTTATCCTACGACTGAATCCTACATTTTCTCCACTCACCCTAACAAAGCCGGTATACAGACAACAATATCTAGTTTAAAGGTTCTTACTTTTTGTGCTCCCTTCTGTAGCTTGTACGGAGGTTTTCTAGCTTTTTCTTGACTGTGTCAACCGTTGCTTCTTGATTGTATTTTTTTAATATTTCGAGAAGGGCTGCAGTAGCTTGATTACGCATTTCTCGATTCATGTACTGTGGGCAAGTACTGTCCCACAGACATGGGAGGGCTCGATACCCTTCTAATAGCTCTGTAACGCAGTCCACTTCACTCATTTTGTACTAGAAATTTACGTTTGTACTAGAAATGTACACCACGAGAGGTTTCGTAAACAAAGATGGTGGCGGGAAAAAGTATGATAACACTTGATAACGCAGGAGATTGTTGTACAACAACTCCACACACGGTCCGACTTAGTCGGGACTGAAGGAGGGGGAGACCCAACCGCTAGATGTCGGGTGATCTGGTCATCCAACCTATCCGACTTGAACCCGACAGTTGGATCCCTCCACACACGGTCCAACTCAGGTGCGAGTGCGGAGAGGGGGTCGTCTCTCGACACCCCCCACCACCGAATCTCGGCCGACGGTTGGATAGTGTGTGGGCCGCTTAAGGCAAATTCTTGGACTGAAGAAAAATCGAACACGCGGCACGATCGTTCTGCCGCAACAAAGCGTGATGCCGCGTTGTTACGTCTGACCCTTCTGTAGAGTTGTATTACAGATCGCCCCCCCCCCCCCCCGTCGATCGCGTTCGTTGTTCACTTAAGACACGGCGTCGAGGTATGGTATCCATGATGCGTCTGCGGCCGGCGTCAGCGGCTTGCGATTTCTTCATGTACCTACCGAAACAGGCGCCAGCTGCGCCGCGCTGCAGGAGAGTTATCTCTCAAGAGACGCGGCGCCGCAGGCGGCGTACCTATGTGCCAGCGTCAGTTTCGATCAATCATCAATCATCATCATCATCATCAATCTATATACAGACGAAAATATCAGAGCAGGTAGGTATATCAGGGGGTGGTAACGTTGGGCGGGTGGAATTCTCCGCCACCCCCCCACTCGACCGCGCCTGTGAAGGGGACCCCACCAATGAGGACCGTCTCCGAGGGCAACCGCTGGGTGGAATTCACCCCCCCCCCCCTCTCGACTGCGCCAGTGAAGGACCCCACCGAAGAGGAGCGTCTCCCAGGGCAACCTGCTCCCCTCCTCGGGGACTTGGAATAAACGATTTTGGTTTATTATTCAATAATAAACCATTGTAATCGCTCTGGAAAAAAAAATTCTAACCCCCCTGAAAATTTCATGGTTTACGTTTCAAAGGGTGTAGAAACCGAATCTGCAATAAAAAATTTTCCGTCCGTCCGCCTTACGCCGTACGCACGATATCTCCGAAACGGCTGGAGCAAAAAATCTGAAATTTTCAGGAAAAATCCATCTTGGTCCGACGACGCCCCAATTCTTGAGCCAGCTCCCTCACTCAATTTAAAATGCACTTTAAGGGCTGTAAAAGTTTTGTAAAATCCCTGAAAACCTCAAAACTAGTCGAATCGGCCTAAATATTTTCCTATTTGAAGAACATACCATTAGGAATCGAATGAGCCTTTCCCCACGTCCGTAGGTCAAACCATTCCCGATGTATGGCCCGATTTATGGTGCCAACATTTGCGTTTTTTCGTTTATTATTGTTTGTTTGTAACCTAGTGATGTCCGGCCGATAGCGTCGAGTTGTAGTGAATGTGGATACTTGTAGTGTAGTTAGTAGCCGATACACGGGTTGAAGCATTCTGATAATATATAGGTAAATATTATTCAATATTATTACTGGGGTTTATTATTCAATATTATTACTGGGGTAAATAAGTATTCTTTCACTGGGGTTTATTATTCAATTGGCTTGCGTTCATGATTTGAATCTTACTAAGCTTCGGAGTGTGCGTGTTTTACACAGGTGATAGAGCGATTATTGAATTTCAGGAGATATGCATAGACCACTTAAATCGGACCTCATCCAAAACACCTATATGGATTGATCAGTTGATGATATTTGTGTGCCCCCTCTAGATCTGTCTACCTTTGGCTACATCGTTTAAATTTGGATTTGGAGAAGTTTTAACGCAATACGAGTGCCAAAGGACTTGATAAATTATAGATGTTTTCATTGTGGGGGGGTATTGAGGTTCAATGAAAAAAACGCTGCAAATTCTTTCACTGGGGTTTATTATTCAATCGGCTTGCGTTCATGATTTGAATTTCTACTAAGCTTTGGAGTCTGCTTGTTTCACAGGATAGGGCGATTATTGAATTTCAGGAGGCATACAAATATGATCAACTGATCAATCCAAATAGGTATTTTTTTCGAGAACAGATTCACGTGCTCCATGTACATCTCCTGAAATTCAATAATCGCCCTATCCTGTGAAACACGCACACTCCAAAGCTTAGTAGAAATTCAAATCATGAACGCAAGCCGATTGAATAATAAACCCCAGCGAAAGAATTTGCAGCGTTTTTTAAAAGATGATCTAGAACTAGGGATGGGACATCGAGGGAAAACATCGGTATTGATATCGATGTCGTAACACTATCCTTATTCCACGCTACTGCCGATCGCTTCTTGCTAGTATTCTGAGGATTTTGTTTGTTCGTTCGTTCAGCGTTTGTGAGTGAATATTAAAGATGTCTCCAAGTAAGTGGTGGCGTTTTTATCAAAAGACCAACACCAAGTCTGCCAGATGCAATATCCGTGGGAGTTTAATTTTGATGAATATTGACGCAAAAACCACAATTTTATTTTTTGGAAAATAATATCTCATTTTATAGGTTTTTCAAGGTTGAAGAAGATAGTAAAAAATGTTCCAGTCATGCAGTATGACGAAATGAGCTAATTTTCAAAGTAACTAGTTTTGCAGGAGGAAAAATTACGCAAAAATCGACAATTTTATTTTCTGACTTGTGATGCCTCATTTTGATTTCAAACTTTTTGAAAGCTGAAGGATTTTTTTTTGGTTTTGCGACTTTCGCCAATCTGCCTTGTTTTACCATCTTCAAACTGCTCTACTTCAAACGGATTAAATATTTCCAATCCGATTTCACCATCGTGTTCAGCGTGAAAAAACCTCTATAAAATAGAGCCACCTGCTTGGGGGTTTTCGGGTAACTTTCCCCCATTTGAAATGCCCCAAATCTCCTCTTAGAGTGAGGCGATTGTGCTCATCTTCAAACTTAGCCTTTTGAAAGCCTAGGTAGATTTGTTGAGCAAATTTGAGTTTTAATCTCAATTTCATCGCGGGTTACCGACTGGAATCTGTTTTTGGTGTATTTTGGCAGTAGATTTAGAATGCTTTAAACGGATTTTGATGCAAACATTTTTTGAAAATTCTCATTTTATATATTTTAGAGCGAGAACAATAGGTAGTTTCTGTTTCTTCGAAAATTCGCTAATACTACGGCAGTTGGAAGAATTTTTAATATTTCGCTTTTTTCACGTTAGGTAGCAAACAAACTAGATGGAATTTTTTCAGTGAACCAAAGAGAAAACGAAACTTAAAAGTGAACCAAACCGATGTTATCGGAGCCAACACATCGATATATCGATAATATCGATGTTGATGTCCCATCCCTATCTAGAACCACAATTTATGCAGCGGTAACTGCAGCTCTCAATAATAACACGGGTGCTACCTGATCGCAGGAAATGCTCGCGAGCGACTGATCGTCGGAAATGCTCGGGTAGTGTCAACAGTGGTGCTCATTGCAACCGTGCTCGTTGGAAACCGGCAAATGCTCTTCTCGACCGCGAATGTTCGAGCAGCGTAAGCGTTGCTTAATACAGAAATGATAAACCTATTATTTTAGCAGTTTGTCCAATACTGCTATGCGGGAGCCATTGCTGCAACCATCCCCTTGCAGTTTATTTTATGGAAACGCTTTCACGTCTCATTATGTCTTGCTTTACCCTTTTTTTCACGAGGAATTCACGCTCATTTTCCCCCTTTTGTCACCCCTTTAGAATGGATTTCAGTCCCGTGAGGCTAAACCGTCAATGCAGCTGCTCCTGTTACTCCATTATTTCGCGAAAAAAGTTACGAAACGCCGATTTACTTCCATAGGCTGTACGGTGAAATATTACTTGTTACCCTCCCATAAGTGTCTAACACTTGCTAAACGTTAGATAACCTAATGATTATATAAGGTCACTATTCTGCGAATTGTTGGAATGTATCACAAAATGCAAAAACAAATGATAATATTAAATTATATTCTACCTCAATTATCATAATTAGTTTTGAGTCAATCAGTTTTGAATTCTTATTTTGGTTTATTATTCAATAATAAACCATTGCAATCGCTCTGGAAAAAAAAAATTCTAACCCCCCTGAAAATTTCATGGTTTACGTTTCAAAGGGTGTAGAATCCGAATCTGCAATAAAAAACACGCTGCAAATTCTTTCACTGGGGTTTATTATTCGATTGGCTTGACTTTTTAATTTCTCGATACTAAAAAAAGGACGTTTTTCCATATTTCACTTTTTCCTACTTGAAAATATTTATAATTTACCTAACTCATGTGTACCTTAAGAACCTACTCAATATTTGATTAAAGTAAATTATTATCTATTTGACTCTAAACAATAATAATTATTGAGCAGAGTTTTTTAATTTTATTCAGGAGGGTGGACCCCATCCCCATTGAACGAGCAAAAAGATGTACGTTGGCAGAGGGTGATCTATTTGCCGACAATGGGAATAGGGTCTAGGCATTCCTTTTAATATTCCGCACTATCGATGCTATCGCTACTATCGATAGTTAGCCACCGATAGTATCGAACTATCGATAGTGTCTTACTATCGACTATCGGCCTACCCTACAACTAACCATATCCATCACATCCTCAAAATATTTTGAAAATGTTTCGTTTCGCGAGCACGAATATTATCGATATTCCACTTCGTATCTTGAAAACATCGTATCGTGAACCCATCGTATTGCGAGGTTCTACTGTATTGAATTAACTCTCATCAACGATAGATTCCACAAACGGAACTGGAATGAGAATGAAGGAAATCTTGTAGAGGATCCGACTACACCTGTATTATTAATACACCAGGGGTCACCCCCCCCCCCCCCCCCCCCCCCAAGCTTCATGACGCCGTTAAACTCGCAGGTAGCATGTTTGCACATTGTGGGAATAGTCTTTTTAGAATATATACCTATAATCAGGGAACTATTTTCGATATGCTGCCTGTTTCGAAGTGTATGAGAGTGTGTTCAACTAGGAAAAATCGTTAAACTCATGGGTAGTGTGTGCCACAATCACACTAGTGAATTTATAAGTGCATAATTAATTTTTAAGAACACGTTTGCACATTAAGGAAATACTCTAGTTGGAATATATACGTATGGTCAGTGAACTATTTTCGATATTTTGGCTGTTTCGAAGTGTTACTTGTGTGTGTTCGACTAAGGATAATCGTTAAACTCATAGGTAGCATGTTTGCACATTGTGGGAATAGTCTAGTTAGAATGTATACCTATAATCAGGGAACTATTTTTGATGTGCTGCCTGTTGTGTGTGTTGAACTACGGATAATCGTCAAACCCATAGGTAGTGTAAGCTACAATCACACTAGCGAATTTATACGTGCATAATAAAACTTTAAGAACAGAGATGGTTCAAGAGAAAATAGGAGTACTAACAGACTAAAGAAAAACCTTAGGTTTTTTCCACGAATTTGGTCAGAGAAAAGTCTGAAACGGATTTGTATCATGTTATTTATTCCTCTTGGGCTTAGCTGGTCCTACAACCTCCCGTAGACCAATTATCCTTATCTATTATCTATGCATTATCTATTATCCTTCTATTGACCAATCATTGCATGGGACTTCCTAAACATGCGGCACCTACCTAGTCCCGACCTATATCAGGGTGTCTAGCAATTATTCAAAAATAAATTCAAGACTTTTTCCAGACTTTTCACGACTTTTTCCACAGATTTCCAGACTTTTACGCGGTAATATATTTATCTTATATTAAAATAAAAAGAACTTTTATTTCAGGTGAACATGCGAGAATATGAAAAAATTTCATTAGAATTAAAAAAACGTCTACCAAGTGGGTGTGGCAAATAGCTTCCCCGTATCCATAACATGACTGTATAGATCATTGAAAATTATTATTGACAAAAGAACTTCGTTCAATTAGGCGAAGTAAATATTGAATTAGGGTAAATTTATAGTTATAAAGGCGCATAACTTGAGAAAATGAAGGTAGGCATGTTCAACTATTGAACAAACTATAAAATATACCTAATAATAAACATTGACATTGACGCTGAATGGATAGATGACTGAAGTGATTTCACGTTTGCGGATGCGCAGAGGCTACTATTGATCCAGGGATCATGAAACTTATAGGAGATCATCTACACATCAAACCGAACAATCCCTGACAATTTCATCGAAATCGGTCAAGAACTCCCAGAGTTATGCTTGTGGCAAGGATTTCACGTTTGCGCATGCGCAGAGGCTACTATAGATTTGGGGGTCATGAAACTCATAGGGGACCATCTACACATCGAACCGAACAATCCCTGACAATTTCATCGAAATCGGTCAAGAACTCTCCAGAGTTATGCTTGTGGCAAGGATTTCACGTTTGCGCATGCGCAGAGGCTACTATAGATCCGGGGGTCATGAAACACATAGGGGACCATCTACACATCAAACCGAACAATCCCTGAAAATTTCATCGAAATTGGTCAAGAACTCCCGGAGTTAAGCGTAACAAGGATTTCACGTTTGCGCATGCGCAGAGACTACTATTGATCCAGGGGTCATGAAACCTATAGGGGATCATCTACACATCAAACCGAACAATCCCTGAAATTTTCATCGAAATTGGTCAAGAACTCCCGGAGTTGCTTGTGGCAAGGATTTCGTTTGCGCATGCGCAGAGACTACTATTGATCCAGGGGTCATGAAACTTATAGGGGATCATCTACACATCAAACCGAACAATCCCTGAAAATTTCATTGAAATTGGTCAAGAACTCCCGGAGTTATGCGCGTAACAAGGATTTCACGTTTGCGCATGTGCAGAGGCTATTATTTATTCGGGGGTCATCAAACCTATAGGGGACCATCTACACCCCAACCCGCACAATCCCTGAAAATGTCATCAAAATCGGACTAGTGTAGTTTTGCCCGTAACAAGGATTTGCTGACAGACAGTCACACAGACAGACAGACACGGAACCAAAATTGTTCAGAAAGGTCTAAAACGCAAAAGCGAGTGGAATTTTTGATTTTGGAGACAAACAAGTTTTCACATTCCGAAAGTGAAAACAATGCTTTCGCTACCTTGGTAGACTCGGAAGCAATACCAAGTGGACATACCTTACTGAATGGAAGTAAAATGTCTTGAATGACTTAAAAAAATCACAAGTCTAATAATAACCTCAACCCTACTTTCGTTTCCTTTGAAAAGGATTCTTCACTTCCCGTGTAATTTGACCTTGACGAAATAAAATGCAAGGCACTTATTGAATATTAGTAAATTCCAACCTATATTGTTTTGGTAACAAATTTCAGACTTTTATATGAATTTCTCTGCTAATTCCCGACTTTCCCGACCGCTAGACGCCCTGTAGGTATATGATTTTTCATTAGAGATTTTGTAGGAAAATACTTGGCACTTACCAATGTTTTGCATGTTCCCGCATTCCATTGTATCAATCCATGAAGATTCATGTTCCGAATAGATGGAAGATGAAGATAGAACACTTTTAGAGCGAACACGGAACGGAGAAGACTGCGGGAGACCGCCACGCCCGAACTCGGACCGAAGACTGGTCGAGACCTGCCGCTCTCCGATCCGAGCGGGCTGGCGGAGGGGTACATAGGCGGTCGCCGCGGTGCCCGGAAACTTCGTTTTCGACGCTTATAACGCGGCGCTCAGGGAGCGCGCGTTCTCCCCGACGTTTGGCGATATAGCTACGTCACACACATCGCGTTATGTTGCGCGTTATTTTGGCCTGCGACCCAGCATTGTGATTGTTTCAGGAGATATGCATGGAGCACGTAAATCTGTTCTCAACCAAAATACCTATTTGGATTGATCAGTTGATCATATTTGTGTGCCTCCTGAAATTCAATAATCGCTCTATCCTGTGAAACACGCACACTCCAAAGCTTAGTAGAAATTCAAATCATGAACGCAAGCCAATTGAATAATAAACCCCAGTGAAAGAATTTGCAGCGTTTTTTGGTTTATTATTGTTTGTTTGTAACCTAGTGATGCCGATAGGGTCGAGTTGTAGTGAATGTGGATACTGGAGTGATAGCCGATGTTGATAGTTGTAGTTTATAGCCGATACACGGGTTGAAGCATTCTGATATGCATGAAACGCTGATGATATATAGGTAAATATTATTCAATAAAAGCTAAAATAACGCAAATTTTGGCACCATAAATCGGGCCATCCACCGGGAATGGTTTGAGCTACGGACCTCGGGAAGGGCTCATTCGATTCCTCATGGAAAGTTCTTCAAAAAAATTCCAAATTTAGGACGCCTTGACTTTTTCTGAGGTTTTTAGGGATTTTACAAAACTTTGACAACCCTTAAAGAGCACTTTAATTTAAGTGAGACTGCTGGCTAAAGAATTGGGGCATTGTCGGACCAAATTGATTTTTCCTTAAAATTTCAGATTTTTTGCTCCAGTCGTTTGGGAGAAATCGTGCGTACGGCGTACGGTGGACGAATGGGAAAATTTGTATTGCAGATTCGGATTCTACACCCTTTGAAATGTAAACCATGAAATTTTCAGGGGATTTAAACATTTTTTTTTTCAAGAGCGATTACAATATTTTATTATTGAATAATCAACCAAAAGTTAATAGCTTCGTTTATTTAGGAGTGGTGTTTGATTCTCAAATGAAATGGACCCACCACATTCAAAATTTGTGTCAAAAGCTAAGGAAATGTGCGTATACCCTGTATAGAATCAAATTTCTATCAGAAGAACTAAAGATCAATATTTATCAGGCGCTGTTTGAGTCAATCTTACAGTATGCCATTGTGGTAAGGGGGAGCACTTTCAAGATTCAAGAAATTACATTAAGGGCATTGTTCAATAAGCCCAGGCGCCATCCTAGTGATACATTATTTCATGATTTGAATTTGGTAACCTTCCACCAATCGTACACATCAAATAAGCTAAAACTAATAATTAGTTTTACGAATTATTTGTTTACGAATATATATATTTGTTTACAAGTATATATTTTGCTGGTGCGAGACAGCCGCAATGAAAATCATACAGACTCAAGTTGCCAAGAGTAAATGACGCATACAGAGGCATGCAAATAGAAAGCTAATGAAGATAAATAGTGAACAGCTATTCGAAAAAGAAACTTGTAAACTAATAGATAAATATATAAGAGATAACCCATATGAGTGAGTACTTTAAGGACTAAAATTAATGGTTATATAAAATTAGCAGCTATATAAATGGCGTATCTACTAAGTACATCATTCCATGGAAGTGGAATCTAAATTTCAATAATTAATGTGGTGTAAATATAGTGTTATAGGTACGTACTTTATAAAAATTAGATGTAAGAACCAACTCCGGGCTGGGCCACAATGTTACACTATCCAGCTCGGTCACCAGTTATTATTCAACTAGTTTAAAGGCGCTGCTACTCAGGTTGAAAAGAAATATGTGAATAACACAATGAGGGAGTATGATAACAATACGCAACGTAAAAAAATCGTATATTCCAAGTCCCCGAGGAGGGGAGCATGACGGTTGCCTTGGGAGACGCTCCGCCCCGCTGGGGCCCTCTCCCCTTCAGTCGAGGGGTTCTGGGGGTGAGTTCCACCCGCCCAGCGTCACCACCCCTTGAAAAATAGATATACTCTGATAGTTTCATCTTTATATATACGACGATTGAAGAATGTAACATCCAAAATGATGTAAATAAACGATCTATCTATCTATTGATGTTCTATTCCGATAACTCTACAACCATTTGAGGTAGACGGTGCTGGGGTTCCCCCAGGCTGACGCGGAGAGATCGCTCTTGTATTATTCCATTCCGCCGTTTTGCCATCGTTTCATTATCAAGCACCTTTCATATTGCACCTTTTCGGAAAGCTCTCTCCGAGATGTTTGGGCCATGCAATTTATCAAGTAGGTAATAGAGCTCATTCTATCGCAGACCGAAACAGACCTACCCCAATAATACGGGAAATGGGGTTTCGATGATGGTAGGTAGGTATTGTGTAGGTAAAGGACAACAAACAGCCACCCATCGCCCATCTCGGCGCTCATTGACCCGCGTCTGCGCACTCGCCTCCCCCGCCGCGAGGCGGCGAAATAAAATTAAAAAAATCGCGGGCGGCCCCAGACGTCTGCCAGTGTCTCGCGAGCCAACCGGTGCCACCTCTCGCAATTCCCCGAATTCATTCGCGATCGTCGGACGTCCCCATTCATCTTATTCCGTTTAAAAAGTTCTCTACTCATTGCTGAATCCGAACTAACAACTTCCACTTTGAAAAGTGATTAATTTTTCCTAACTCAACGATGCACAACCTCAAAGTCGATCCGGAAATCAAGTTAGATTTTCAAGACGTACTCATCCGACCAAGAAGGAGCAAGCTCAAATCTCGATCCGAGGTAAGATAATCAGCTGCATACATTTGATATGACGGTGATATATATTATAACCACTTATAAATAGGTAGCTTTTAGTGAAATTAAAAAAAAAGTAGCGAATACACTAAGGTGTATTCCCAAAATAAAGTACTGCGGTATGCAGTAAACGCTCCCTGGTACATCAGAAATGTCGACCTCCATAAAGATCTCAGGGTGGAAAAAGTAAAAGATACTGCGAAAAAATTAGCTCGAAGATATGAACAGCGGCTTCACGCTCATACTAATTTGGAAGCCATTCAGCTTCTTGACAACTCTAGTACTATTCGGCGCCTGAAGAGGACCAAACCCTTGGACTTGGGATGCTGGGATGTGATAGTGTAGTGTGGTGCTTGTTAGTGAACTCTCACCATAAAATTGCGTAATTATGTTATAATGTTATAGCTAAATAACTTGATAGTTACTTATTGCATGTATGTATGACGTAACTAGTTTTTATGTTCAATATATAATAAATATATAAATGTACGCATTAAAAAAAAAAAAAAAAAACTGAGGTGTAGGACTTAATGGGTACAAAAAAATGAAATGTTCCGAAATTCTCTTCATGGAAATCTTTTTTTTAAATGATGATTGTTGATGATGGAAACTGGCATCTGTTGATAGGAAATTCGATGCCAATTTGAAAATTGTGGCCAAAATCTAAAAAAATATTGAAGATAATTGAAGAAAAAGGGTTTTTTTTTTCTAAAAAAATTCATCGATTTTTGTTGTTTGCAAAAAGTGAAATAACTTTGAAACGAAGTCTCCAAAAAAATTGTCAACGATGCATTATCTCTTCTAAATTCAACGTAGAATCGAAACTGAAATAGAAAACGCTGCAAATTCTTTCACAGGGGTTTATTATTCAATTGACTTGCGTTCATGATTTGAATTTCTACTAAGCTTTGGAGTGTGCGTGTTTCACAAGTGATACAGCGATTATTGAATTTCAAGAGGCACACAAATATGATCAACTGATCAATCCAAATAGGTATTTTGGTTGAGAACAGATTTACGTGCTGCATGCATATCTCCTGAAATTCAATAATCGCTCTATCACCTGTGAAACACGCACACTCCAAAGCTTAGTAGAAATTCAAATCATGAACGCAAGCCAATTGAATAATAAACCCAGTGAAAGAATTTGCTGCGTTTCATGCATATCAGAATGCTTCAACCCGTGTATCGGCTACAAAGCCTTTTAGGAGTTCACTCCAGTATCAACATTACTACATCACTACGTCACTAGGTTACTGATATCAAAACAAAAACAATAATAAACCAAAATAACGCAAATGTTGGTACCATAAATCCGGCCATACATCGGGAATGGTTTGACCTAAAGACCTAGGGAGGGGCTCATTCGATTCCTCGTGGAACGTTCTTCAAAAAGAGTCCAAATTTAGGCCGCCTTGACTTTTTTTCTTGAGGTTTTTAGGGATTTTACAAAACTTTGACAGCCCTTAAAGAGCACTTTAAATTAAGTGAGAGAGCTGGATCAAGAATTGGGGCGTCGCCGGACCAACATGGATTTTTCCTGAAAATTTCAGCTTTTTTGCTTCAGCCGTTTGGTAGAAATTGTGCGTACGGCGGACGGACGGAAAATGTTTTATTGCAGATTCGGATTCTACACCCTTTGAAACGTAAACCATGAAATTTTGAGGGGGGTGTTAGCATTTTTTTTTCAAGAGCGATTACAATGGTTCTTTATTGAATAATAAACCAAAAGGGGGGCGAAAGGTAACCTCAAGTTTCAATCGAAGATTTGAGGCACCAAATCATTGAAAAATGAAAAACGGGTTCCACCACCTTCAAGCAGAGTGAAAATACAATAGAAAAGGTCCGGTTCAATTTTTTGATAGCTCGCACCGTATGGCTGTAATTCCTTAACGGGCCCATATAGATGGGACACCCTGTATACAGCATAGATGTGTGCATGTTAATTTCTTTTTTAATAAAACAAGATTTTATTTAGATTTCCTATATAAGATTCCACTCGCCTCCACAATTTGTAGCATAGGTACTAAAAATTCAATATGCTCGATGCCAGCAAGATGTTTTCCTCGTAACAATCAAGAAAAAATGTATTCATTTGCTTCCTAAACTTGCTACCGTATTATATTGTTCAAAGTTAACATTTAAAACAACTTGTCAGTAATTCTCACAAACTGCGATAAACTCTTAATTCAATAGCACCTATCTACGTTTGGAGTAATGTTTTCAGCCCCAATCATATGCAAACATTTGGTATTACGTTTAGGGCTTATGCATATTTTTCGTCATTTCCTTAGTACTGGTGGAAAGGTTGAATTTGAATCGGAAAAGTTTGGATTTTACTTGCTGTAGTTATGTGATAGATTGAGGAAAAGATTTACTGGACGTAAGCCTGGACAGACTAACATCCTAACACGGGTTAGACGGCAAGCGAATCCCAAATTACGAAAATATTGTCATGCAGCATGCATTGCTGTGGGACTGGAAGTTGTACCCAAGGTACTGATGTTTTAGATCATCATGGCTTCGTAAGTAATCTTTATTCATGATCATTTGAATCACAGATGAGACTATTTTTTCAGCGGAGGTCATTGCCATACTTGAAGCTCTAAGACATTCATTGAGCTCTACAAATACAGCTGAAACTATTGTGGTCGTAACAGACTCACTAAGCACACTTCTGAAAATTAGAAACATCGGACCAGATTCAAAAATTTCGCATCTCCTCAAAACACTCCTAGTATTCGTCTCACAACTGGAGAGTCAAGGGAAACGTGTGGTATTCGTCTGGACCAGGGATGTTCTGATATTATCGATATCAATGAATATCGATATTTCTCTTTCGATATATCCGATATTATATCTTATATCAATATTATCGTGATATCGAAAGATTTTGGTGAATATCGGATTTCGATATTGTATTTTTTTTAAGTTAGTTATTTTTATAAAAATACGGGGTTTCCATCGCGAAATGTCAATGATATTAGTTTGATCCAAATAATTAAAAAAAAAAATAAATAAATAAAAAAAACTAAAATTTCATACTGCTTATTTATGCATGTAAGTTTTGCTAAATATCATCTTTGGGTGAAGATGTTTGTGTTTCAGTTGTGCCTATTTCAACTGCATATTTGCAATATAAAGTTTTAAAAAATGTACCAGAATCATATTGCACAAATCATTTTTCTGTCTTAGTTCTGGAAACTCACTGTGTGATTGGGTAACTTACATTAGCTAACCTAAAAAAATTTTTGTTCAACCAAATTTTACAGCAAGGAATGAGAATTTCTTTAGATTTATGGGAATTTACACAATTTTGTACATCAAAATTAATTATAAAATCAGTTTAAGATTGTAGTAATTAATTTAATCACATGAATACAAAGAGTTTTGTCATACAATTGTGAGAAACCATAAAAATTGCGTAATATCATTCGATATTGCTGATATCGATATATTGTTGCGATATTATCGGTGTATCGATGTTGGTGGTTAATATCGTTATCGATATCGAATATCGGAAGATCCTCGATATCGGAACAACCCTAGTCTGGACTAAAGCTCACATTGGAATATCTGGGAACCAAAAAGCTGACTGTGCGGCAAAGAGAGGGGGAATATACGGAGAAAATCTCAGAGTAAGCTTGCCGTTTCGGGATTTGTATCAAACTGTGCAGAAAAATATGAGGGAGACACGGCTAACGTACTTCACTTCCCACCCATGCGGGAGTTACTATAGATCAATTTTCCCCACCCTCCCAACACCTTGGTTTAACTCCTACCCTACAGAAAATAAACAATTCATAGCCACTATCAACCGACTGAGAAGTGGACATATGATCGGCAATAATTACTTACACAGATTCAAAATAGGAGAGACATTGAACAGTTGTAACTATTGTGGCGATGAGGAAACTATGAGCCACATCATACTGGAATGCCCACAATTCACCCGAGTGGTCTATAAGGAACTCTTTCAGTTTCTCAGTACTATTACAACAGTGAACTGAAACTTATAGCTGTAAATGACCTGGATCACCATACCTAAGTACCTCGATTGATTTATATATGTTATTTACTTTATGGCGTAAAAGTATAAGCTTGAGCCAAATAAAATTTATATAAAAAAAAATAAATAAATAAAAAACCGCTGCAAATTCTTTCACTGGGGTTTATTATTCAATCGGCTTGCGTTCATGATTTGAATTTCTACTAAGCTTTGGAGTGTGCGTGTTTCACAGGATAGGGCGATTACTGAATTTCAGGAGATATGCATGGAGCACGTAAATCTGTTTTCGACCAAAATGCCTATTTGGATTGATCAGTTGATCATATTTGTGTGCCTCCTGAAATTCAATAATCGCCCTATCCTGTGAAACACGCACACTCCAAAGCTTAGTAGAAATTCAAATCATGAACGCAAGCCGATTGAATAATAAACCCCAGTGAAAGAATTTGCAGCGTTTTTTTATTGAACCTTAGTACCCCCCCACAATAAAACATCTATAATTTATCAAGTTCTTTGGCACTCGTATTGCGTTGAAACTTCCCCAAATCCAAATTTAAACGATGTAGCCAAAGGTAGACAGATGTAGAGGGGGCACACAAATATCATCAACTGATCAATCCAAATAGGTGTTTTGGATGAGAACCGATTTACGTCGTCTATGCATATCTCCTGAAATTCAATAATCGCTCTATCACCCGTAAAACACGCACACTCCGAAGTTTAGTAAGATTCAAATCATGAACGCAAGCCAATTGAAACCCCAGTGAAAGAATACTTATTTACCCCAGTAATAATATTGAATAATATTTACCTATATATTATCAGAATGCTTCAACCCGTGTATCGGCTACTAACTACACTACAAGTATTCACATTGGCTATCACTCCAGTATCCACATTCACTACAATT